>JASWHV010000006.1:120062774-120367127 GCA_030760725.1 Neostapfia colusana
TGATTGTTATATTGCAGCCTTTAGCATCCATTGCTTGATATCCTGAGTGTTTTCACCTTCTTGGAATCTCAAGTTGCTGATACCATCAGTTGATTCACGTTTCCCCAGTTTATTCAGAACTTGAGTACTTATATCACCTCTTTGGACTTTTACAGGTATCGGCAGGCTGATGGGACTTGGAGGCGCGAGCTTTATCAGGATTCTGTGGGAACGCAAAGTTCATGTAAGGAACATTGTCAGAATACCTTTGAGCACCCATTTATTTCTCCCCCCCCCCTTCAGATGGTTTACTGTTAGCTTCTATCTTATTGTGCATGGTTCAGCTGAGCTTTCTTCCAGAGGTCGTCAAGCAAACCAAAGATCTAATTTGCGGCCAGAGCCAAGCACCAAGGTTCTGAAGAAAACCTCAGTTCCAGATCTTCGTGAGAAGTTATCTGGTGTACAGCACCCTCAACAGAACAGTACAATCCAGACCCCAAAACCTGCAGCAGAGAATGCCAAGAGTGATAAACCTGTTCAAAAGAGAGAGAACCCTGCTGCGGAGGCCCCTACCGCTCCTAAGAAAGTCAGTGCACTAGCTGGACCATCTGCACCAAAGCTATCCCAGGAAAAGGTGTGAGAGTTGAGAGTTCTACATCACACTTGACTGCAAGATTTTGTCTTGGTCATTTCATTAGTTGCTCTGCTCTAATAGAAAATGTCATACCATTACCTGTCCTTTATTTTTGCATGTGCGGTGCTGTGAACGTAATAGACTACCTGATTATTTGATGTTTGCAGAACCTTTGTTCTTATTTCTGACCCTTAAGTTAGCATTATGCAATATGGATCTGCTATTCTTTAGCTTGTTCATATTCCAAAGATTCATGTAAGCTAGTCTCAAACAAGTGCAGGATGTGTCGAGTTCCTTGTCTTTTTGCAATTTAGGCTTTCGTCTTGATTAGCTGTGTCAAGAGTTTCTTGCCTGTTTACAGTTCGCTGCCATCTTAATTATCTTCAATTGAATGATGTAATAATTTATTTCTTTGAAATGCACAGCCTGATGCATCGCTTGACAATTTACTGAAGTCGCTTGATCTGGAGAAGTATTTGATAAATTTTCAGGCTGAAGAGGCATGTTTCATTGATTTATGTGGTAATTATATATCATGTTTGTGCCATATATTTGTAGTTGACTTCAATGTTTATTCATGTCTCAGGTTGATATGAAGGCTCTGATTTACATGACTGAAGAAGATATGAAATCTTTAGGAATTCCCATGGTATTGCTTGAATTTAGATTGAAACGTAATTTTATATTTATATCAGAGTTCTCATAATTTTAGTGATGGTTCTGCTAACTTGATGTTCAACACCCAGCAATTTTGATGCCTCTGAAAAAGTTGGCTTGTCTGTTAGGTGCAACCCTTGATTTTCGCTCCCATGTTCTACCATTTCGTGTATTTCTTGTAATTGTAAAACTGCAATACTATCTGTTGTTATGTTCATCTATCATTTAATTCAATTTTTTTGGCCACAATCATCAGGTAGCTTTGTCTTTTATTACAGGGTCCCAGGAAAAAGATATTACAAGCGTTGGCCTACAAAAAGAGGTCTTCAAAATCATCGCCTGCCAGCTGAGGGCTTGTTTAGGCTTCTGTAGTGGCTAGCTAGACACCTTGTTGATCTTGGATTGGATGTGTAACTGCCTATCAGCTTGCAGAGTTAACTCCACTGACATGCAAGGCTCCTGTCGATTGAGGCTTAGGCGATGTATAAACAGAGTAGAGAACATGATGCCGGTGGCATTCTAAGGCGACTAACTGCTTGTTTATCGGCCTGTTCTGTTGTGACCCAGAATATTTGTATCATCGTATGCCAATTTACCATACCTTAGGATTGCTACCCTTATTACGTAAACCCGGTTCTTATTGCTTCTGGATGGTGAAGGTAGGGTGATGACGACTGATGAACACCATTGGATTGTTGGTATCAGGTTTGGGAAATTCGAGAAAGTCGGTAAAACTCATGAACTCGGATCCTGGGCCGTCGGACGGATCCTTAACGGAATACACGTCTAGACGGTGCGATTTGATGGTTTTGCATGTGCGGATGGCCATCTTTGTCAAAATAGAGAAAGTCAGAAAAGTCTGTAAAACTCACGAACTCGGGTCCTAGACGGCCCGACGGAACCTAGACGGAATGCACCTCCGGACGGTGCAACTTGATGGTTTTGCATGCGCGGATAGCCATCTAGTGAAAATTTGGAAAGTCAAGAAAACTCATGAACTCTGGTCCTGGGACGTCGGACTGAACTGTGACACCCGATTTTAAAAATGAACCAAGTGAATGCATATGTGTGCCTTGCCAATTGCACATTCATGCCAAATCCTATGTGCAACATTTTTCTATTGTTATGGACCTTTTTTGTGCCAGCTTGTGCTGGGTCTGTGACTTTGAGCTTTTTTTTTCCTTCGTATCAGCAAATTATATCTAGGTTTTTGATCTATTTTTTTCTTGTTTTCGGTGCTCCTTATGCGATTCTTTGTGTGATCAATGTGACGGCGTTGATATAGTGAGGCAGGCGGCACGACAGTTGTTGAGAGGTAGTATTCCTCTCTTCACCTTCACCTCAAGGAATGCTTAGCTGCAGAGGCCGTCATGAATGAAGCTGCCATGAATGAAGCTGCAGATCAAGGCTCGACGGTCCACACAGCTGTGCAGACCCCAGCTTTGATGCTCTAGTGAAAAGAGGGTGTACTTTACTTCGTCATGACAAGTGTATTCTCACCAGACGGCAAAGAATTTTTCAGGGCAAAGAAGCACATTTTTCTAGCTCGGAAACGGAGAGAGTATAAGGTTAACGATCCAGTTAGTAAATCAATCAGGAAAACAGTACAACAAAAAGCACATCAACTTGCTTCCAATCAAGCTGGAGGAGTGACGCCCATGGTGACTGCCTTGAAGACCTCCATGTACCCAACCACGCCAACCAGGACGTCGTCGTCGCCTTCGGTGACCCAGACGTGCGTGGCCCTATACGACAGCATCTGCGCCATGACGGCAGCGAGCGAGCTCGTGGTCCTACACGTCAGCGCCGCGTTCCCACCGTGGCTAGCCGACGTCCTGCTGCACCCGTCGACGCCGGCGGCGACGAAGTCGAGCGCCGAGAGCGTCGCCATGGCGTCCGCGGCGGCGACGTAGTCGCGCCGCCACAGCCTGTGCGCGGACACGTCGGCCAGGATCGCGCGCGAGCCGTCGCGTCTCGTCCGCACGACGGCGACGGCGCGGGGCTCGTCGGGGACGCCCCAGCAGGCGGCCTCGACGGCCGGCGAGGAGGCCTCGACGACGGCGTACGACCCGCGGTCGACGGCGCCGAGGTCGGAGAGGGACTGCATCGGGACCGGCGCGAGCGCGCCGAGGCAGTTGATGAGGAACCGCACGATGTCCTCCCGCGTGAGGCAGCAGTACCTGTCGCAGGCGAACGTGGGCGGCGGCGACCCGCCGGAGGAGTCCCGCCGCTCGCGCGGCGTCCCGGTGATCTTGAGCACGGCCTTGAAGAACGGCGCGAAGGGCTTCTTGTCCACGGTGCTCGCCTCCGTGATGTTCTTGCGCACCAGCACGCGCAGCGCTCCCTGCTTCATCAGCTCCACGATTTCTATCAGCCTGGCACGCACACAAAAGCGGGAACTCTTAGAATCACATCACGACGCACGAGCCGTATCAGCTCCACGCGGGCATGCTGCTTACCTGGCGTGGGGCTCGACCTCTCGCACGAGCGCCGGCTGGTGCGCGACCACGTCGCCGGCAGGCGTCCTCAACGCGGCGGCCGGCCCTCCCACGTGGGAGGCTAGGAAGGCGACGACGTCCAGCGAGCTGAGCAGGCCGACGACCACGCTGGCCGCCGCGGCGCCGTCGCGCCAGACCGCCACGGCGGCCTCCTGCGACTCCGGGATGGCCGCGGCCGCCGCGGAGAGCGGGGCCGAGGCCGGGACGCCCTTGAGCGGCGGCTTGCCGGCGGTGAGGTCGGCCGCGGCCGTGCGGAGGAAGACGATGTGGGCCATCCCGTCCGCCGCGGCGCGACGCCGGACGTCGCTGGCCTCTGGTCGGGTGGGGCGGGCCACCAGATTGCGCGCCTTTCGTTTCGCGTTTGACGAAATTAGAGCGTCTGTTTTTTTTTCATTCTTAGGCCTACGAATCTTGTTGTGGGCCGGGCTTGGTTGCGTGTGACAGGCCTAAAGATGCTCGGCCCTTTCTTCACTTGAACTGGGCCTTCTTGTTCACGCAATAGCCCACACCAACCAGCAGACCGAGCACGATAGAGAGACTTCAAAAGAAAAGAAAAAAGACGCATGCGAGAACAGCAGCACGATCGTCGACGGACCTGATGCTCCTCGCAGGGGTAGCCGAGCGGCGTCACGGCGAGCGCGCAGGCGCCGGCGGCAGCGTCACGGTCGCCGTCGTCGTCGACGCGCGCTCCGGCGGCGAGTCGCGACGACGACAGCACCAGCACGGCGACGGTGACGGCGATCGCCGCCGTCGCGGAGGAGGAGGAGGAGGAGGAGCCAGCACGGTCATCGGCAGCTGCAGGGCGCCTCGTCATGTCGGTTCCACCTAGCTGACGTCGATGCCGCGATCGAGCGCGCGGTCGATCGAGGCTCCAGCAGAGGGAGCGGACGACGGGGACGCATGGGCGGATACCGACCCTAGCTAAACCGGGCCGCGCCGCGCCCGGGTCGGGGGGAGGTGCAAGTGCGCGAGAGCGTGTGTGAACGGGCGGATCGACGACGACGACCGCGCTGGTTGCTTACTTACTTACTACTGTAGCTTTCTTTGCGTGGTCTCTGCTCACCTTTAGTACTTGTTCTCACATGTGTTTCCCTGTTTCTAATCGGTGAATCGATCAGGGACCGGAGTAGTAACTGCAGAACGTACGGTACGTCTCCAGGCGAAGAAGACGACGATGATGGTCGCGCGTCTTCGCCCGCACTCTGTAGTGGCGCACCGGCACTCTGTAGTGGCGCACGTACGTCATCGTGGAGAATTCCAGCAGCAGCCCCGACGATGATGATGGTCTCTTGTAAAGCAGAGCGGTCCTAACCTCCTATGACCTGGGCCACTAATCTCTGTCTGTCCGCCGTGTAAGCTAGCCTACCTACACCACTCCAGACTCCACGGTGTTCACCTGACGGCATCTCGCCACTGCCCCCCTGACGATACGTAGTACAGTACACCGGTTCCTTCTCGGCGTGCGGTTACGGCGTGGGCTCTGCTCGTCCGGTTCCCTTGTCGAGGACGCGCGGATCCTCGCGCGAAACGCAGCCTCTTTTCTTTTTTTTTTCTCGGGTTTTGTTCAGATCAGACGCGCGCCGGCGGCAAAAGCGTAGAGGTAGTAGTAGGAGGAGGAGGAGGGGGGAGTACCCGGCTCGGGAAGGGAACAGCGAGTCGAGGTCGAAGTGGGTGTCCCCTGCTTCACGTTCACACGTCGCGTCTCTGCACGACTTCTTCTTGCACCCGGCGCCACTCGCGTAGGGGTAGTATAGTAGTGCTCTCCAGCCAGTCAGTCAGTGCCTTGTCGCGCGCTGCGCTGGCACTTGCAGTCTCGGTGCTGCTGCTCCTGCTGCTGCTGCGCTGGTCTCGGTGCGTCGGTTCAGTGTCGGTGTTAGGTCCGCAACGGATTGGTCAGTGACGTTCACATGCCCATGGAACGAGAAAAGGAGCTAGCAAGACTGTCGCACTCGTGGACCTCTATATCGGGTCTTTAAAGGAATATTCTTAGCATTTTACAGTTGACTTTAAAAGATTCCTACTTTTACAGTTTATTTATCCGCACTTGTTCACCTCTAAATCAGACCTCTATCAACTATCACATATTTTGTATTAGATAATACAACTTAAAAATCAGCTATATATATCGACTATCACCTATTTTATATATCGAACCTCTATATATATCAACTATCACCTATTTTATATTACATAACATAACTAACTCATATTTTATATTTTTCATATAAATTTTTTTATATTATTAATAATATATTTACAATTTAAAAAAAAACACCAAATTTAATTTGTTTCCTTTTCTTTTCTTTGTATTTTTTCTCTTCACATTTCCCTCTCTACAATTTTTTTCCTTTCCATTTTTCCTTCTCTTTTTTCTTTTTCTTTTCTTTCTTCCTCTCTTCTCTTTCTTCCTTTCTCTGCTCTTACCGGTGCTAGAGACAACGTTGTATATAGAGACACACTGTAGGACACACTGTAGAGTCCTAGATTTTACAGGACCGCTACCACACACCGCTGCGCGCGGCCGCGACGGCAGCCGCCGCCGCGTTTGGCGTAGCGGAGCGGGTAGAGGGCCCCGCTGCTAGCAGCCTAACAGGGATGGAGGAGGAGGAGGGCTAAGTCACGTTTGCACTGACAGAACAGAACAGCCTCCACCGAAAATGATTCGTCGTACACGTTTGCACAAAGCTGGCCAAAGAAACAAGGAGTGAAAGGAACGGTGTTCTGCTTGACTTGTCCGGCGCATAAGTGCGAGCGCCTTCTTCTTTTTTTTTTTCTTTTCCGCCGGGAGAAAGCAGGTGACGGGAAAAAGGCAAGATGATTCTCTCGCATCGCAAGCCTGCTTGGACGCGGATGCAAGTAATATTATCCGGAAAACTTCAAATCAAACAGAAGTCATTGGGTTTGCATCATCTTTATGCATTCGTGTCAATAATTTGAATTCCTAAACACGGTAGAAAAAATCGTCGAGAATTGAATTTGAACCGAAACTGCAAAGAAAAACACACACAAAAAGCAAAAAGAAAAGGAGAAGAGTCTCCCCTTTCAGCATTGTAAGCAGAGTGCGTGGGTTTTGAACGAAACGAAGTGAAAAAAAAAATCACCTGGGCACGATGCGTGCGCGCAAATGTCACATTCTTCTGTGAACCACTTGTCATGGAAATGGTACAATGGCTCGACATCGAAAACTAAACAACGCGTTTGATGTCCCTAAAGTAACGTGGGGACTGTTCATACGAAGGACAGAACAGGACCTTTACTCTTTAGGGTTACGATCACAGTCTAGTCAGTTCACGCGCGATGCCATGTTGGACACTTGTGCCATGCCCATGACTGACTACTACGCGAGTAAAAAAGTTCAGATACTTCCTTGACAAATCAGTTCAAATGCACAGCAGAAACAGATTTTTTGAAGAAAAAAATCAACTTGGCCGGAAAGTAAGATCACACCAGAGCAGCGTGAAGAGACGCGCTTTGAAGTGGAGTCTCAGATCCCTGGCCATGGATCCCATCAGAGCCGCCGCAAGAAGAAGGGGAAACCAAGAACCAAGACCGGATCGTTGTATGAACAGGCGGGGGGGGGGGGGGGCGGTAACTTACGCATGGTAGGGTCAGCCGGCTCCCGCGAGTGCTTCACCCGCAATGCAAACAGCGAGATGGCAGTTAGATCAACGGGGCAAAGGAAAAAAATGATGGTTGTACGGGAGGCGGCGAGGACTCGGGTCTGACCATGGCGGCGGCGATCATCGGAGCGCGGCCGGCGGCGGGAGAGAACGGATCGCCTTCGCACGAACGCTCTGGGCTGCTGCGCTGAGCTGACCCCTGGCGGCGGCGGCGCCGGCCTAAGAGGAAGGAAACCCTAGCGCTAGGCCGCTGTAGATGATGATGGGCCGAATGGGTGGGCCGGTAGGAGAGGCCCGTGGATTTTCTCTTTTTACCTTTGAAAAAAAAAACTTTTCACCGTGGACTTTGGATAAGAATTCTACGAGTAGCCATTGACCACGACCACGATGCGCTAGATACCCTTGTTCCAATTCAGCTCCTTGTTTATTTTCTGTTAATCTGACATTTTGTTCTTTCAATTCATTGTTGTGTAGTGCATTTTCTCCATTTGAAGCTTCTTGTGGTGAATTCGGTGGTTGACTTGGAGCAACCAAATCCACGCTTGTAACAACTTACACGTGGGTTTACTTCTGTTGCCAAACGAGGCCTAATGGGGGGGAAGACGTCAACTGCGAGTTGAAAAGATGTACTACTGCAATCCGATCAGCTTGAACATTCAAATTACCGATTGAAATTTTGTGCATAAGAACATTATCTGAATTGCACAGAAGTGATGCAGTGACACTGATAAGAACAGCGCCTGAAACAGACGTCATATTAGAAGATCTTTTTGTTTTTTTGAATTTACATTCAGCACATGGCAGGAAACGAACGCAGCTGCCGTGGTCGTCATGAACGAACGCAACAAATCACTGAAGCATCTGCAGACAGCAACGGGACTTCAGCTACGCGGCTAATGCTATAGAATCCCACAGAGCCGCCGGAACCAGCATCTTCTAAGTGGTTCGTGATCCCTCTTCATGCCCGTTGCTGTTGCCCTGCAGAAGCGACGAGAAAAAAACGTCTAGTAAGTTCGGGTCTTAGGACTATAAAAATCTAGAAAAACGTCTGGTAATTTAAAACAGCATATGTATACTTACGGCATTTGACGTTTGGTCTTTGGCTGGGAATAAATCCTTCAGCATCTTGTCTAAAGAATCCTTAGCCAATGGAAACTTCTTCAGTTCTCTCGCCCCTGATTCTACAGAACCCTTAGCATGAGTGGTGCCGTTCTGAATCAAATTCAGAACAGTTCCGGTAAATAACTGAAACGGCTCCAGTCGACAGGAGGATGTGTCAAGCATCCATTGCACTTTCTTGCTGCGTGATATGAATGAGAGTACGGGACATCTAGCATCATGTTCACCAAAATTGCAGGCAGGACGACGCAACAGCTGTTCTACCTACCTCTGCAGTAGCAGCAGCAGCAGCAGCAGCAGGAGGTTGGGTTGGTGCGTCCCCGTTTTGATTCAAGTGACCATCTGCCGTTTCTGGATGCAGCACCGGCGCCGACGCCTGCGGAACAACTCAACGTGTAAGAATGAGCAGAACAAGATCAGTGATACAGTAACATAGGAGTACTAGTAGCATCTAAGCATCGAATCAGTGTGGCGGCCCCTGGCAGTCACCTGCTCTTTGGAAACGTCTTCCTGCCACTCGGGCTGGAACTTCTGCAGCAGCAACGCGAGCAGCTTCTGCAGCTCGGGCGGGACCTCCCGCGGGAAGAGCTCCGGGATGTCCTCCTTCGCGACGTCCTCCTCGACGCACCTCCGGATCAGTGTCCTCAGGCACGCGAGCAGCTGCAGCAGGGAAGGAGGGAGTGAGGGGGGGCGTGGAACAAATCTCATCAGGGCGCGCCGAGGTCGGCGACGGGGAACTGAACCTGCCCCGCGACGGGAAAACGGAAGCGTACCGGGTCGAGGTCGGCGTCGTCCGAGAGCTGCAGGACGTCGCGGGCGACGGCGCGGTCGGCGGCGTCGAGGCCGGTGCGGCGGGTGCGCCAGAGCGCCTGCAGGATGTACTCGACGGGCTCCTTGGACCGCGCGCGCGCAAGCAGCGGGAGGTGCCCGTGCCCCCACAGCGCCGCCGCGCCGCGCTCCCGCCCCATCACCCGGCCGGATTCGCTCGCCCCGCCGCCGCCGCCGCCCTCCTAGTCCTAGGCCGAGCCAAGCCGCGGTTGAAGGAGACGGCTACGTCTTTTTGTGGTGGGCCGGATCCGTCCACGAAGAGCTCGGGATCCAGCTTTAGACGGAGGAGGCCCCGTTTGGAAATCTCTTTAGCGAAGGCCCCGTTTGGCGTTAGCGGCGGGCTGGGCCATCAATCCGTGCTCGCTCGCTCGCTCGAAATCGCAGGCTGTGATGTGATCTGATCTGATCAGCGAATTTACTCACCAAACAACAGGTTAGAGAAAGCAGCAGCAGCAGCAGCAGCAGTGGTGGTGGTGGTCCAAACGGAACCGGAGCTTTCGTTCATTGCTGTTCCCGAACAACAGAGCCGCCACTAACCCCAGTCCGTCCCTCAGCTGAGCCGCGCTCACGTGTGGATGGATCCATGGGGGGGGGGGGGGGGGGGGACTGTGTGCGTGTGAGCGTGACGTCCCCCGTGTCCGTGACGTCAGGCCGGCCGTCTCCGTTGAGCCGGGGGCGCGATGAGCTCAGTCCAGTGCCCAACACACGCGCGGTCGCCTCAGCTTAATTACTCCTGCCGCCGCCGCGTACGCGCGCGCGGCACGCGCTTTCGGTTTGCTCAGCTGGCGCCGACGGCGGCGGCTTTCCGGCCAGCGGCGGCGTTCCGGCCGGCGAGCGGGAACACACCATCACCGCCACCCCAGTGCATCTTACTAGTGCGTTGCAGGTTCAAGCTCGGCGATACTAGAAAATTCAGGAGATTTTCGTAGTAGGAGGGGCAGAAGGGACAGGTGTGTGGTTCGCACGCTGCCAGCTAGCACGGTGAATTAGGGAAACGATCAATCAGACAGCGTGACCAGCTTTACTGATGTGGCGATTATTCTAACCTGTCTGAGACAAAAGAGGGTGGTGGTGATGGTGTTGATAAACCATGCCCTCATCACACAGCACTTGTCACTTGAATAATTATTCTATGGGTGAGCCTGTTTTTCAAAAGGGCTGAAAATTAGAGTGTTCTTCCACTCAACGTTCACGGTTCTTAGCTCTACATCTAACAACTAAAACTTATATATTTTTTATACATACTCAATACATCAATAAATGAATATATATAGTCAATGCATGATCTTACAAGAAAACAACTAATAACAGATCGAAGCGTGGATCTTAGATCAACCATCTCACGCGTTGAAGTGAGGTGACACCAAATTTCAGCTGATTGAAAATTAATACTCTCTCCGTTTCGAATTATTTGACGCTCTTTAGTTCAATTTTGAACTAACCAGCGTTAAATGTTTCGAAACGGAGGGAGTATTGCTGTTATTTTATACTATGATTGTGGCTCGCAATCTTGTAATATGGTATCCTGCAAAGCCTAACCAGGAGTGGAAAAGAAAGAAAGATCTCAAAATCATACTACTGCTACTGGACCCCTCCCTACCCCTAATAATTGGGACAGTGTGAACATGGAGAAGGAGGAGGAGGAGGAGAGGTGTGTGCCCGCTCGCCGTTCACTGCTCCTCCTTCAGAATGCATGTCAGGGATGGAAAGGTTGCAACCCCACTCAGGATTTAGACTGGGCACAGATAGAGGGCCCAAGTAGTAATACCATCACTCGCTCACTGCCCTCATCCAGTCTCTCCTTCATGCACACACACCCACACACACTTCCTTGCTAGTTGCTATGGTTTCAGTTGTCTCTGCAAGTACTGAAACTGCTTCCTGGACTCTCGGGCCTCGCTTTTGTTGCTGCAAATCTTCGTTATTAAGTACCACTTGCTATCTGTGCACCGCACCTTCCATTTCTCCTCGCCTCCTCAGCTCACGCTCACTAGGCCGTCGCTCTCGATAAGCTACTCTACTAGCTCCTCGGCCCTCCGTTGCTGCACTCGCGATTTCGCACGGCAGGGCAGCTCGTATTCCGATTTGGCCGCGCGCGTTTGGTACACCAGTCTGCCGGCGTAGGTCCAGCACTGTTACTGCTGCTGTTTGGCTGCTGCTGCTTGCGAGAAAAACGCCTGCGGGATGAGAGAGCGGCGGGCCGGGGGAGGGAAGCCGGACGCGTCCACCAGTCACCACCCCAAAATGGCGACCTGAGACTGAGAGTGCGCGTGAAAGGGAGGGTTCCAGCTTAACGCCGGCGGTACTAGCTGCCAACCTAGGCGGCGAGCGGCGCTGACCGTCGGGCAGGAGTGGCCGGTGGCGCTTGCCATGGACTGGGATCTCAAGGTGCCCGCGTCGTGGGACCTCGCCGAGCTGGAGCACGACGCGGGCGCCGCGGCGGCGGGGCCGTCTGGCGTGAGCGCCACCGGTGGGCGGCCCGAGTGCTCGGTCGACCTGAACCTCGGCGGCCTGGGCGAGCGCGAGCCCGGCCGTGGCGCGGACCGCCGAAGCAGGGATCCCGCGGCCGGGAAGGCGCCGGCGTCGCCCGGGCTGGCAGGCGCGGCGAGTAAGCGGCAGCAGTGCCCGTCGTGCGCGGTGGACGGGTGCAAGGCGGACCTGAGCAAGTGCCGGGACTACCACCGGCGGCACAAGGTGTGCGAGGCGCACTCCAAGACGCCCGTCGTCGTCGTCGCCGGCCGCGAGATGCGCTTCTGCCAGCAGTGCAGCAGGTAAACCACTCCCGCCAATTCCACCCCCCCCCCCCTCCCGCCCCTCTCTTTATTATTATTTTTTTGAAGAATTTTGTTTGCCAAATTGAACGCCCAACCACTAATTCTAGTAAGCAACTCGCTGCACGCAGCAACCAAGCAAAGCAATCTGTTCATACGCAGCAAGACCTTTCCATTTCGCTGTCCTCTCAGCTCCCTGATTGCCTTCTAACCTAACCTCTTCTTCCCCAATTCACACCTCCTGCCCATTAATCCGTCTGTTGATACAGGATCACTTCAGCATCGTCGCTCATGTTCTTTCTTTCTTTCCATATCTGCCTGTCTCATTTCAAGGATGCACATCTTTTCCTTTTCCGGCATGCCTTTTTTTTCTTCTTCTATTTATCAATCACTGTATCGACCCCGAGTGCCTCCCTGTTATACTTTCTTCTTTTTTTAAATAATAAATAAATCTTCCTGTTATAATTTAACTTGGCAACTTGCATTACCTGAATCATTGCTGCGCTACGGCTTCTCTTTTCGCTGCGCTGCTGGCTGCTGGAAAGTGGTGGCTGCTCCCCGGCGGCCAGCCAAATGAAGGCCACACCAGCAATGATCCTCCTCGTGAGGTGTTCAAGTCTCGCCGTTTGGGCTGTCAGTTCAAGTCTCGCCCTCGCGCTTTCCCCTGTGTTTTCGTTGCGTGGGGCTGTCAGTTCAGTTCCTCTGCTTTACTGAGCACCCAGTTCAGGCGGCAGCTACTGGCCTACCACATCTGCGTCTGCGAGCTGCGCGTTATCTTTGAGAGGAAAAAGGCGGAACAGATGCCCCAAAGCCCAGAACAAAGTTAGTGCCACCCGTAAGAGGTTTGTCACTTCCTGGCATTAAGCTTCAGTGCTACCATTGTCATTGAGGTTGTTTTCAGTTTCAGACTGTGACGGAGAAGCGCTATCCAAAATGAGTTTTTGTTTCACACATTCTCTGATGTTTCTGAACCACTTCTGAGACGGTCTCAATTTCATCGCAACGGCAGTCAAAATGCCTTCTTTTTTTTTCCTACTGTTATACTCAGACTTGCTAACCGTTCCTCAGCTAACTCAGTAGCATCAAATAGCCATTATACCCTTTTCAATTATCACTGCAAATAATCTGTTGTTCACACCCTTGATATTCAACAATCTAATTACTCTGACGATCCTTCGAGTTAAACTGAACCATCCATTTTTATCTCTTAGCTATGGAATTTTGGTACATGAAGAGTTGCATATATTTGAAATCATAAATCACACCTTTCAAAATCTCTCATTGAAAATTTTCAAAAATATTTAGAATGAGTTCATTGTCAACTTTATAGTTCAACTGCGCTGGTGCCCATTTTTTTTCATCTTGCTGGATGATAGCGGACAATCTTCTAGATCATGGTGTCCCTTTACACTGTATTGCTACACAAGATGCTAGTGTGGTATTTGTCAAAAAAGGTGTTATTGTGATTATCTCGTCATTTATCCTCTTTATCTGGGAATATCTTAGTCAGTGGGGACGGTTCTCCAATGATTGATTTATGATTCCTTTGTCATTTTGAGTGAAATCAGGCTTTATGGATTAGGTAATAGTCAGTGTCACAACAAACTGTCAGCTTTCGTATCAGTTTCGAAAAAACAAATTGTCAGCTTCCTTGTACCCATGGACTCTGGATACACTATTGCGGTCCAAGTTCAACAGGTCTTACAATATTTTTCTCTCTTTGACAGTTCTCCAGTATAATAAATTCATCTAAGAAGAAGGCTCCCAAGCGCTGAAAGGGTAACTTGCATATGAAATTCGGTGGTCCCTTGTGTGCTGTGTTCAGTATAGGAACAACTCTAAGAATTCGTGTACAGCACATTAAACATTGGAGAAAACACTTATCTCAATGATATTTTGTTGAGAAGCATCTTCATATGCCATTGGGTTCTGTACTTAACTACCAAAGACTATTTTTTTATCTCCTAGAAAGGACAACCTTAGAGTGTGTCCTCTGTTTCTACTAATTTAGTAGAACGAATGCGGCAGATCATCCTACTAAATATTATTTAAATAATTGATCTTGTGGTCCTGATTGATTACCTTAATTGTTTCTTCTGATGTCTGTTAATGTTCCCACAGTATGCTTGCGCCATCAATCATTAGTAGTATGCTTCTGAAAATGGCAATCTACTGCGCTGAAAATTTTGCTATGGCTGTAGGCCAACTTGCAGCAAGTCGTTTAGAAAAAAAGGGCAGCCCGGTGCATGTAGCGCCCGCTTGCGAAGGGTCCGGGGAAGGGTCCGACCCACTTGGGTCTTTTGTACGCAGCCTTTCCCTACATTTCTGCAAGAGGCTGTTTCCAGGACTTGAACCCGTGACCTCATGGTCACAGCAAGTCGTTTAGGTTTTAAGTTAATTGTTTGCACTTCTCTATTCCATTATTTCATTTTCCGATACCCAATAGAACGATGAGATATTGGTCCTAAATGGATAAACACTTTAACGAGAAAGGTAGTTCCTTTACCACGTTGATCTTGCAACTTGCTGATTGCCCTAGCTTAAATTCAGTTACCTGATCTTAAGTTGTTGTTTCTTCAGGTTTCACCTACTTGCAGAGTTTGATGAGACCAAGCGCAGCTGTAGAAAGCGCCTAGATGGGCACAACCGTCGACGCAGGAAGCCACAGCTTGACCCCATGACTTCTGCAAGCTTTATCACGAGCCAACAAGGTACATTTGTTCTTCTTTTGATACCGCTGTGTGTTTTACAGTGCATGCATGACTGGAATAGGTTCTTACTTCCCATCTCTTGTTGGACAAGGAAAATAAATTCTGTGGAATAGTCCAGAAAATACTTGAATCATGATATACATTTGTCGGTTCAACTTGCCTCTCTGATCTTAATCTTATAATGCTGCCTTGCCCAGTACTCCAATAGCATAGTACTCTAATTATATTTCACAAGGTCACCTTGTTCAGCATCTTGCAAACCTGTACCTCACTTAATAGCATAGTACTCCATGCTGCAGAGAATTTATGCTTTATCCAGCAACTTCCTGAAGTAAATTAATACTGGCAACCAGCTAGACATGGTAGTACAATTGATGCTTCTTGATGTGTTGTTCATGGCATACCGATCTGGTGGTATCAAACTGGCTGGAACTTAACTTAGATGATCCATATGAGATTGTATTATTTTTAATAACTCTGCGGGACACTAGCACATCCACAACAAATAGATATTTCAGAACAAAATTGAATTCGCTCATTGACAATCGCGACCCGTCTTTCCTCCACCTCTCTTAACTATTGAGTTTGTTCTTGAAATTTTGCATAATTTTAAGCCGTGCCCTTACATGCATGCCCACTTAATTTCTGAGAACCATTTAAAACTTTGATACTTGATTTTCAAAGACTTGTGAAAGTTTCCAAAACTTATTAGCTAGCTTTCACATGGGATATATGTTGCCTTATGTATCCTCTTTACTAGCATCATCTGATGAGCATTGCTCTCAAATTCAGGGGCACGATTCTCACCATTCACAACTCCGGGATCGGAGGCAAATTGGCCAGGGATAGAGAGTCCATGTTCCACTCACCAGATCCCTCTGGGCGCCGGCAACAGGCAGCATTCTGCCGGCTCCACGTCAGCAGGCTACGCCAAAGAAGGCCGGCGCTTCCCGTTCCTACAGGAGGGCGAGATAAGCTTCGCCACGGGCGTCGTGCTGGAGGCTCCGGTGCGCCAGCCACTCCTGGATACGGCTGCTGCTGCTCCTCCGGAGAGCAGCGGCGGCAAGATGTTCTTCTCCGACGGGCTGACGACTCGAGCGCTTGACTCGGATTGTGCTCTCTCTCTTCTGTCAGCTCCGGGCGGCAACTCCCCGGGCGTCGACGTGAGCCGGCCGATGGTCCGGCCCGCAGAGCAGGTCCCCGTCGCTCGTCAACCCCTGGTCGTCCCCGGCCCGCAGTTCGGCAGCTCGTCGTGGTTCTCGCGCCCCGAGGCCGGCGCCGCCTCGACGGCGGCGGCGGCGGCGGGGCTGGAGGACGACGAGCAGCAGCAGCTGATGAGCACCGTGCTAGGCCCGACCGACACCGACATGAACTACAGCGGGGTCGTCTTCCGTGTCGGCGGCGAGGGCTCCTCGGACGGCGCCTCCTCGTCGCTGCCCTTCTCGTGGCAGTAGCCATTCGTAACGTTCTTTCAGTAGAGCTAGCTGCTCGACTTATTAGTGGACCAGCCACCAGCATTGGTGGTGCTGCTCGTTCTGCGTTTCCAAATTGTGTTTTTTCTTTCGTCTAGTTTCGAGCGCATTCGCGTGGACAACCTAACTGAGCATGAATTAATAATAATCAGTGCAGGTTTCATCGAACCTTCCCATTTCTCCAAAAAATAAAAATAAAAATCGGTTGCTGAAGGAAGAACTGGTGATGTATATCACGCACCCCTGTTTCAGGATGAAGCTCGAAACAGAGGCACTGAGGTTAGCTGCTGAATGAACTCGTGGAGGCGCCGTCCACTCATGCGTCCGGTCGGCCGAGACTCTCAGCCCGGCCGGAGCCGCCGCCGCCGCCGCGATATCGCCCGGCTATGGCGACCACGGAATGCGCGCTGCTGCTGCTGCCAGGGGAATCGTCCGGGTGATGGAGAGCACGGCACAGCACGGCGGACAGTGCAGAGCTGCCAGGAAGGAGAGGCGGCGGACAGTGCTGCAGGTGGAGTCGCCGGCCGGGAGCGTACGTTCATTACATGATTGCAGTGCTGACACGCCGACGTCCGATCAATCGAGTCCAGTGCAAGCTATCCTCGACGTCGTCGTCCATGCATGCATGCATCCCCGACCCCGGCGCCGTCGCCTTCGCCTGATCGGTGGGGAGGGGAGGGGCCGATCAGCGCCGACGCCTGAGTCTCGACGGATCACGTGTCGACCGCAGCTGCCGCCGATGCGTCGTCGGACGGCCGGCCGGCTAATGACTCACAGCTCCCCCGAGAACTGAACGCATGGGACCAGTACTATACTCTACTGGGCCATGGCTGGCCGATCCATCGACGGACCACCGACCCTTGATCGATCGGGACGGCTCCGTCCATGAGCCGCGGTGCAGTGCAGTGCAGTGAAGCAGCTGGCCCGGACAGCGATGGAACGAGAGAGGACACGCAGCCGAAGTAGTGGCAGTTAAAGGCGGGCATGTACGTGTGCGCGCCAGCCACCACGAGCTCTCTCTCTCTCTCTCTCTCTCTCTCTCTCTCTCTTCTCTCTCTCTCCCCTCTCGCCGGAGCCGCGCGAGAGGGGGCCACCGAGAGTAAAGAAGCGGAGCGGGGAAGGCGGGAAAGCGACGGGGGGAGGCACACACGGCACGGGTGGGCGCGGCGACCCATTCCTAGCTTTCCGGAAACGGCAGCCTGAGGCGGGGGGCCTAGGGTTCCCCCCTCGTTATGCTTTGCCGGAAACGGCAACCTGAGGCGGCCACCTCGCGCCCACTGGCTCCTTCCCTGAGCTCACCTTACCTCTCACCTCCATCCATCCATCCACCCATGAGCCCAACCACCACCTCCTCCTCCTCCTGCTTGCTTGCACCTCCCGTCACTAGTTCCTCCTCTGCTGCTCGCTTTTGAGTCGCTTGCTTGGTCAAGCGCGCGAGGTGGGGTGACGCCGACCTGGCGGCGCTGGCGGAGGGCTCGTGGGGCGGGAACGGGAAGCAGCAGAAGGAGAAGGCGCCGCCGCCGCACGCGATGGGGAGGGGACGGGTGGAGCTCAAGCGGATCGAGAACAAGATCAACCGGCAGGTCACCTTCGCCAAGCGCCGCAACGGCCTGCTCAAGAAGGCCTACGAGCTCTCCGTGCTCTGCGACGCCGAGATCGCGCTCATCATCTTCTCCAACCGCGGCAAGCTCTACGAGTTCTGCAGCACGCAGAGGTACCACACGCAAACACGCACACTTCGATCGCGCGCCGCCGCCGGAGTGGAGCTACCTTGGCCAAACGAGACGAGTCTCTGCCGGCCCTGCATAGTTTCGCCTAGATCTGCGACATAAGCCGTGGGTGAGAAGACGAAAAGAAAAAAAAAACAAGCTGCTTGCTTTGAATAGATGGAGCTGGGTTTTGGTGGCTCCCCGAGACGAGATCCGGACAATACCTTAGGCTCTAGGGTTTCTCTTTCCGATCCGTTTGGTTCGTCGATCTTGCTCAAGTTTAATTGCAGGAATGGGGCCGGGCCTATCAGTGCGACTGTGGTGCACTTAGACTGCATGCACTCTCCCTTTTGTTTACATAAACTGTATGTCTGAAATTTTTTCCTTGTCTTTATTTGTAGCATGCCAAAAACACTTGAAAAGTATCAGAAATGCAGTTACGCCGTGTAACATCCGAATTATGCAAAACGTGACAACCCTCACCCCCTCCTCTCCTCACTGCCACCGGGACCCCCTTGTCAGCTCTTTTCCCTCCAGAAACCGCTGCCGATCTCCTCTCTCTCTCCCCCTCTTCATTCTATTATCACATGTGAGAAGACAACCGCCACACGTGGCCAAATCGCGGCGTTCTTTCGGCAACCGGCGCCTCCCCAACCGCCGCCCCTCCATTCCCTATAAAACCAACCCCTAGCCGGCCATTTTCACCCAAGAAACCGCACCCTATTCTCTCCCGAAGAGAAAACCACCATTTCTCAGTTTCCCGGAAAACACACGTTGATCTTCGGATCTAACACCCCCTAAGACATTCCCCGATCACCAGAGCCCAATTCCGACGAAAATTGGTGAAGAAACAAGCCTGGGAAGCAACTCCGACGAGGTTCACCGGAATTCCCCACTGCCACCGTCGATCGTGCTTCTCCGGCCATCTCTGACCTCCAAGAACCCCCTAGGTGAATTCCCCACTCTCTCCTCTCTCCCCTGATGCAAGTAGATTGAGAAATGATAAAAAAACGGCGAAACCCGATAATTCCGGCGAGGCCGCCGCCGCTCACCGGCGCGCGCGGCCGCCGGACGCGAGAGAGATGAAGTTAGGGCGACGTGGCCGCCTCTGGTACGCCGGATCTGAGCCAACGGCTCAGATTAAAACCAGCGTACCGGTTCGGTTATTTTAAATCTGGGCCGTTGATCTCAGATCCGACGGCCCACATTCAATCTAGTTATAACCGTTGGAAATTTAACAGAGGGACCCCTGGGAATTTAAACAAATAAGGAAGAGTCCCTGGTTCTTACAGAATCAACCCTAAGTTCATAGAAAATTGGAAAATTTCTTTGGAATGGCCAAATGGCCCCTGTAGTTTTTGGAAATTGGTAAAATAATTAGGAAAATTCAGTCTGAACCCTGGGAAGTTTAGAATTATTACATATTAGCCCAAAACAGTTTTAAAAGTTTGCTTTAATTCTGTAATTAATCAAATAATGATAAATGAGTTCTGGAAAATGTTGGAAATTTATTTTTAGCACTGTTAAAATATTCTGAACAGAATAAAAATTCTGAATTTAAGTATAACAGTTTACAAATACTGATATTATTTATATAGTGACAATTAAATAGGAAAATCAAAGTAAAAATTATATATATTCCAGGAAATTTTGGAAATTTATTCAAAAGGTGTAAAATTATTCTGTTATCATCTTTTTGTACATTTATAATTTCTGTGATCCAGAATAAATGTTTAAATGATTAAAAATGTATTTTTAAGCATTAATTAAATACTGAAAAATAAATAAAAATAATATATACTAAATAAAAATTTTGGAAACTGTTCTAAATGCTTAAATAGGTTCTGAAGTGCAGGAAATTAGGAATATGAGTTCTGAAAATTTTTATAGTAATAATTTAAATGATTTCTAGGATATAATTAATTATAATAAATACACATATATATTAATAAATTCTAAAATTCATTCAAATCATCTTTCACACTGAAAATGAATGTTTAGATATGGCAAATGTCAAATCAAAGGATATAAGTAGCCAATTGAAACATATTTTCATTCTAACTCACATAAAATGACAAGAAATCAATAGTTGCATGTGTGTAACTAAACATATGTGATTGAAATGACTTGGTATGATTCTTATGGCATGTTTATTACTGTTTTGTGGGTACAAATGCATGGATAGAACCAACTCAAGAACTATTCCATAACCTTCAAGATCAAGAGTTTGAAGTAAATCCCACTTCACTCAAAGGCAAGTGTTCCTTGATCACTTTGCTCCTATTTTAGGATGAATAGTTAGATTATTTGCATGATGTCTTTAATATGAAACCCAGTGTAGGATGTTTCCCTAGTTTCATTGCTTTATCTTTCCTTGCAAAACCATGGAGGGAATTAGATAGGATTTGATGGTTATCATTTTATGTGCTTAGCCATGCTTAGAACTTTAGAGATGAATGAAATGTAGTTGATACTAGTCTTGTGGATTATATGAAAGACACAAGTGTATGTGTCATGTGGTTATGAATCTAGACAGGCTGGTTGTTTGGTTGGTGCTTCGTGCACGAGACTCGGGAATGAGTTAGTGCCTGTCTTAGATTCTAAGGACCGGTTCATGGAACAGTTAACCCGGCTTTACAGTGCCACCACAAGACTGAGATGGGGCAGCTTGGCCAATTAATTAGGAGTTTGCCGGTATAGTATGAGTGTTTGGATGGTGCGGGGAATGGGAGTCCATTTTTGACTGCCCTGGGAACTGCAAGGCTCAAGAGGGGGCTTCTGTAGGGGAGGGTTACTCCCAGGAACTACAGCGGTGAAACCTCAGTGGGCTTGTACTTGCCGGTAGACCCTTTGTAAAGGCCATGTAGTGATCTCCTGATCGCACACCAAAGGAAGTGTGTAATGTGGCTTGCAACCACGGATATCAGGGAGGTTTCTTAGTCCACCTGGCAACAGGGGATGAAATCACTACTTGTGGGTAAAGTGGTACAATCTCTGCAGAGAACCAAACTGTCATGACAGCCGTGCTCACGGTCAAGAGCGGCTTGGACTTGTCCATGATTAGAGAAACATGGAAGTGAATCAAAAGAGGTTGTTGGGTGGTGTAACCTAACATTAATGACTTAATTATGATGATGGTGGGATTATCACTTAGTAAGTTAGGTTGCTAATCAAAGCTAAGGCTTAGGATTAATGCATAGTGCTTAACCATGTTAGCCTTCCCTTGCTATTGGCCTTCATAACATTCTTTCCTACACTTGCTGAGTACCTACGGTACTCAAACTTGCTTTTGTTGGATATCATATGTTGGCTCAGGTGTAAATGAAGACGTAGACTTTGACGAGGAGTACTTCGACCCTCAGGAGTTGTTCTAGGTTGGCGTAACCCCCGGGCAACGCCTGTGGAACTGGAGCACCCCGCTAGAAGTCTTCCGCTGTATTATTATTAGTGTGCTTGTACTCATAATTGATACTTTATGTCTTATGATGTAATATTACGTTGTATAGTACACTTGACTTGTAATACAATGATATTTCACTCTTGTCGGCACATGTATGACTCAACGGATCCTGGCATACATGTGAGTATACGCTCGGTGTTCTTTATGGAATATCGGGTGTGACACGCCGGGCCTGAAACAGCTCTACAAAATAGAGAAAATGAGGTAAACTGTTCTTTTCCGGTATCTGGTTCAGACATCCGAATACACAAATATCGATATACAGAGAAACCGGATTATCTTCCTAATTGTTTTTGTTATGTACACACATGATGGTACTTTCATAATCGAACAAGCTATGCTCTATTTTGCAATTTATTTGCAGGCAAATACTAGTTAATTACTGACACGAAGAAAGAAAGAAACACAAGTAGGATCAAATATATTTGCACATTTTCTTGTACGAAATTCATCATGTGCACATTTCATGTGTGACTGTAAATGTTTCTATAGGTGGCATATATTTATTGACTTAAGCATCTGTCCTTTAGCTACGAAGTCTCATCAGCAAGATATATCATATATGGCCTCTATATTCTGGATTAAATGTTCATAAAAAATCATGTATTCCACCTTAAGTGGAATAATACTGCAACATATAGCACGAAGCGCACATAGTCATAGCTAGGACAGTGAACTGTTGAAGTGGTATGGTTCTACCCTGTTGTGTTTTATGATTGCAAAAAAAAGTCGTTAATATTACTTCTTCCTTATAACGTTGTAAAGTATAACTTGTTAGTGAATATGATATTTGCACAGAAATATTATTATGAATTATGGAATTTTATATAGATATGTATATACTTTTTCATGATATGGATATTGTCGAACGCTTATATATTCTACCTATGACATTTTTCTAACCTTTCTTTCAGCAATTAAAAAACAGCCGTAATGAGTACCTCAAACTGAAGGCAAACGTTGAGAACTTACAGCGAACACAAAGGCAAGCTCCACTTTTTAACTAAATATAATTTATTTATTTTTTGTACAAACTAAGAGAATCAATTGAATAGTTTTGTATTTAAAAATGCATTTTCTTGGAAAAAAGCATGACTGAAAGGACCAAACTTAGTAATGATTAAGAACCCTAATTACCAGTGTATTGGTGATGTTAGAAATCTCTATACAGGAATTTTTCATTCTGAACATATTTCATTTGTTCATGTTGATCAGCAAGAGATCATGAAGGAAAGAAATCAAACAATGCAAGCTATCCTCTCAATACTAAAAATATACTAGTCAAAGATTAGTCAATTTTCCTTGAAATATTTCTTCTGAACCATAAGTTTTAGTTTAAATATATAATAAGAGTGGAATGTGCTAGACTCTGACAATAACGGGCATGTATAGGTGAGCGATCTGTAACTTGTGCTACCATTCAGTAACCAGCTAGTATATGCCATATACTTTAATGTTGTATTCTAATTAGCCCAGATGAAAAAGAAAGTTCTAGTACAGTCTGGTTGTCATGTTTATAGGTGTATATTTTGAAGATATAAACGTTGACTTGAGTTCAACATATTAAAATTATAATTTTACATTTTCCCATCCACTTAGAAGTTTGCATATCAATGGACAATCACAGGAATTTACTTGGTGAAGATCTTGATTCACTAGGCATAAAAGAGATCGATAATCTTGAGAAGCGACTTGATTCATCCTTGAAGCACATAAGATCTACGAGGGTAACTCAGCAACTTCTGCGGTTATTAAAGAGTTCTTTATTGAACATAAGTCGAACGTTTAGTAATTTTAGCATGCACTGTTCCTGACTTTAATTTATCAGCCACATTGGTTCAGTTGGGATTCTATTCTCTCTCCATCGCTAAATAATTTGCACCCTTTTTTTATATAGGTATGTATATACTTTTTCATGATATGGATTGTCGATCGCTGATATATTCTACCTATGACATTTTTCTAACCTTTCTTTCAGCAATTGAGAAACAGCCGTAATGAGTACCTCAAACTGAAGGCAAACGTTGAGAACTTACAGCGAACACAAAGGCAAGCTCCACTTTTTAACTAAATATAATTTATTTTTTTGTACAAACTAAGAGAATCAGTTGAATAGTTTTGTATTTAAAAATGCATTTTCTTGAAAAAAAGCATGGCTGAAAGGACCAAACTTAGTAATGATTAAGAACCCTAATTACCAGTGTATTGGTGATGTTAGAAATCTCTATACAGTAATTTTTCATTCTGAACATATTTCATTTGTTCATGTTGATCAGCAAGAGATCATGAAGGAAAGAAATCAAACAATGAAAGCTATCCTCTCAAAACTAAAAATATACTAGTCCAAGATTAGTCAATTTTCCTTGAAATATTTCTTCTGAACCATAAGTTTTAGTTTAAATATATAATAAGAGTGGAATGTGCTAGACTCTGACAATAACGGGCATGTATAGGTGAGCGATCTGTAACTTGTGCTACCATTCAGTAACCAGCTAGTATATGCCATATACTTTAATGTTGTATTGTAATTAGCCCAGATGAAAAAGAAAGTTCTAGTACAGTCTGGTTGTCATGTTTATAGGTGTATATTTTGAAGATATAAACGTTGACTTTAGTTCAACATATTAAAATTATAATTTTACATTTTCCCATCCACTTAGAAGTTTGCATATCAATGGACAATCACAGGAATTTACTTGGTGAAGATCTTGATTCACTAGGCATAAAAGAGCTCGATAATCTTGAGAAGCGACTTGATTCATCCTTGAAGCACATAAGATCTACGAGGGTAACTCGCAACTTCTGCGATTATTAAAGAGTTTTTTATTGAACATAAGTCGAACGTTTAGTAATTTTAGCATGCATGCACTGTTCCTGACTTTGATTTATCAGCCACATTGGTTCAGTTGGGATTCTATCCTCTCTCTATCGCTAAAAAAAGTGCATGAATAGTTGTCATTCTTGTGAAGTATATAGCAATAAGTTTTCATATGGGCACTACTATCTGTTTTTCTTGTATTGTATATAACCGTTGTCAGCTGGGCCTACGTCTCATAACTAAGCTTTTGGATTGCCATTTGCCAATGTATATAATTTATAAAACTTTTACATGTAGCATGTTTTTAGAGCACATGTTCATTCCAGTTTTATTCCTCTTTGCAGACACAGCACATGGTCGATCAACTGACGGAACTCCAAAGAAGGGTACGCTCTAACAAAATGAATTTGGAAGAGTTGTGGGAAACATCCCCTGAGCAGGGAATGACTTCAAATTATTCTACTTGCAGGAACAAATAATTTCTGATACAAATAAGTGTCTTCGAAGGAAAGTAAGTTCTAAAAATTCGTATCATCCACATTTACCAGCCAACATCAGTCACAATACTTTTGTAGAGGAGCAGCCAATGGAGTTCTAGTGTGATGGTTTTTGTACACTCTCATGCATGCCTAAGTCAATCTCGCGTTTTTTTGGCTAATTGTAATAACTCTGGTAGTACACAGGTAATTTGTTGTTGCGAATAAGATGATAAGAGACCAATATAATACTTCTTTACAGCGTTCATCTCGTGAACATGTTGTCAATTAAGTTATCAGAATTTGCTTATCCATATACTCCCTCCATTCTGAAATAAATGACGTTTAAGACAAGAAATCTAGTTCATTTTAAACTAAATTTACTGTCCTAAATGTCATTTATTTTAGAACGAAGGGAGTACGTCACAACCATGAGGCAATACATAGGTTCTACGCAGTTTGAGGATGATATGATGACCTTTTTACATATATATATATATATATATATATATATATATATATATATATATATATATATATATATATATATATATATACTTGCTTTGAGATGATGTGCAGGTGGAGGAGAGCAACCAGGTTGTCCTATGGCAGCAAGCATGGGAGCACGGCGGCAACGGATTCTACCACCCCCTAGACAGTGCTGCTGGCGAACCTACCCTTCAGATAGGGTACGTACGTACGTACCTCCTAGCTCAAGATCTCTTCTAATTCCTCCTCTCCCTAACCAAGGGACTGCTGGGGTCACCAGCAGTAAAAAAGGGACGTCCATTTTATGCAATACTTATATATATGCCTCGGAGAGAGCTTCTAGAGTTTCTTTTTTTTTTACCTGAACTTGTTTTTTGATCCTATACACACATGACCATCAAGCTAGATGACGCCTCTTTCCCAATTTTCGTAATCCAGTTTAACGTACCCTAGCTAGTCGATCGATTGATCCTACCTATCTATACACGGGATCAATCGTCAGAATGATATGATAGATCGCTTACCATATTTTTCTTCATGAAGAATCTGTATATATATATATATATATATATGATGCTGCTGCATGCATGTCTTCAGGTACCCTTCTGAGGTGCTGGCCAGCAGCAGCCCGTGCATGACCACCTTCCTGCCCCCATGGTTGCCATGACATCGAGCTCCCCATGGTTCTGAAATAATATAAGGTTGCTGCATGCGGCGGCTAGCTAGCTTGCCGCGCGCCGCTTAATTGCATCAACCGTACGTACGGAGTGATAGATTTTCACTCCATGATTCTTCTCAGCTTATTGTGCGTGTGTGTGCAACTTTTGTTCCAAATATGGAATGTACGTACCATCTGATCCTGAATCATGGTGTGTTACGACTACGCATAAGACGGTGATAGTTTGCAAGACTGATTATTGCAATCTGTAGTAGTACCTGTATGATTGGCTGCTCTGTATATGAATGTTGCCTGAGTTTGTTACTCTGTTCTGAATTAATTGATATTTAGGACAGCTAATTTAGTTTAAATTGAACTAAATTTTTTATCCTAAACGTCAACTAATTCAAAACAGAGGGAGTATATAGAGAACGGAAAACAGAGGGAGTATATAGAGAACGGAGGGAGTATATGGAGAAGCCATGTGTTGGGAACCCATGGGCATGAAAGCTAGCGGACGCGTGAAGTGGATCTAGCCATTTAATTTTATCTCTGTTTTCTAGGTTTAATTTTATCTCTGTTTTTTTAAGCAAACATAGCACGGCAGTGTGACCTATGCTGCAAATACGTTCATGATCAACTGGGGCATAGCGAAAAGATAAAGAACAGGTTTCTCTAGAAAACGGAATCACAAGTCACATATGAATAAATTTAGAGAACATGCTTCTCTAGAAAACAGAATCCAAAGTCGCAGACGAATAAATTTGGACCGTCTTCATTTCACGTTCCTCAAGGGACATTGCCCCAGCAACCACATTACAGTAGAGAAACAAACAAAAAACAACCCAACACGAAGCATAAACAAGTCTAGCAATAACTTGCGATAGATTGCATCAGCTGAGGAACAGACATAATCATTCAGTGTTCATCACTCAACATGGAACCTGAACCAGTCTGTTTAAGCACCGTTTTTTTATTTCTCTAACCATAGTTCAGGCGGAACATGTCATTCTGCACATAGAAGCTCCCTCCAGCTGGCATCAAGTGGAACACCTGCAGAAACAGAATCAGAGTAAGAAACCATTCTCAGATACTAGTGTTCATAAAGAGAATACGAGATTACACAATGTAATTTTCATGGAACCCATCAGCTTACACATGTCGACATGCTTTGTGTTAGAAAACATTAGGAGGGTGAGAAACACATGACCAGATTTCTAATCAATGGATTCACAAAGGTGAATAACAGAGACTATTACAAAGACACGCCCAGTGAATGAACTGAAAACCACAAGAAACTTAAGCCAATGAAACAACTTCATGCATTTCAACCTATGTTTTAAGGTGTCACCCTGTTGTCCAGGTGAGCTGAGATCCCGTGGAGTCCTGGTCACCTTACCGGAAAACAGCAAGAGAGAGGAGAAAAGAGGAGCAGGAGGGAAACCAGCCAGCAAGGCAAAGAAGTAGCCACCACTGCCATCAATCTGTATGGGCAGCTCCAGCGACCATCGATCTGGGAGTGGCAGCGCTGGTCGATCGGAGGGGGCGCGCAGAGAGGAGCAACCCAGCAGGGGAGCGAGATGGAGAAGAGAGCTGACAGTGCAGTGGAGAGGGGAAGAAGAGACCACATCAGCAGGGGAGGGAAGGGTGGACAGCGGCAGCAGAAAAGGACTGCAACAGCGGTGATCTATCCCTACCTGGGACAGCATGACCGGACAACGACTTGGGGTACTAGCAGGCCACCTGGTGAACTGGGCCAAGCGCCCTTCCTTCCCCTTACCCCCCTTTTCTTTTGTTCCTTTTTTCTTTCCTCCTGCCTTCCTCTGTTTTCTAGTCTATCAGGCTGGTATGACGTCGCATTGCTTCCTTAAGAACACCTAGGCCATTGGAAGGGTGCAGGGCGCCGTACCCGTGCCTCACCTCATCGCCTTAAAAACATAATCCCTCCGTTAGTTCAATTTTGAACTAACCAACGTCAAATAATTCGAAACGGAGGGAGTACAACTGAACAGAAAAAATCCCTATGATAGCAGAACACAGAAAGTCATATTAAGTGGAAGAAATAGCATAATAAGCACAAACACCAATACATCTTATGAACAAATATGCACTGGCATATCTAAAAATCCAGCCTGTACATACTTCAGGAAAAAAACCCACATAGCTAAAACTAACGAGCAATCTAGACGAAGCAATGCACGGTGCATCACAGTATTATGCGAACAGAAGCCTGCAGTTAACACCAAGATCCGACAACATAACAATCGTCGGTTCTAGCTAACACGAGAAGATCGGGTGATACACAGCCAAGTAATCACAGTAGTGGTTCACAACTCCAGCATTAGTAACAAGTACTACCCCCGAGCATCTATAATAGTTACCAAACGCACGGCAACAGGCGTAACAGGGGCACGCCAGTTATACAAACGAACAAGTAAACATATAGTATCATGATTCTAGCGAACAGCGCGAGATCGAGACGAGCCCGGCCAAGGAATCACGGATAGGAGCAGCAGATCAGGTGCCAGATCTGCGCGAACGAGACACAAGCACGTGGATCCTTACTGCTATAGATCGCGCGCGCGCGCGAGAGAGAGAGAGAGAGAGAGGTAGGGGGCCGGGAGGAGTGGGATCGTATGGTAAGGTTACACTACACACCTGAGAGAACCTGAGGGGCGGGTCCTCGGCGGAGGTGCGGATGGAGCCGGAGACGAAGACGAGCATGCCTCCCTGGGGCCCCGAGGGCTGGCAGTCGACGGTGGCGATGACGTGCTGGCACTGCTGGAAGGGGAGCGAGGTGAGCTTGGCGGCGATGCTGGCGGCGCCGAGGACCTTGTCGCCCTCGAAGGTGAGCATGGAGCCGTCCTGGTAGAGCGTGGCCAGCTGGCCGCGGCTGGCGTCGAACGTCCGGTAGTAGTGGTCCACGAAGGCCTTCGCCACCGCGTCCGGGTCCATCGCCTTTTAGGGCTCCGAGCTCCGGCTGCGACTGGTTGCGGAAGCCCTGGCCTGGCGGTGGCGGTGGCGGCGTGAGAGGGACAGAGGGTTGAGGGGAGGGGAGGATGGATCGATCGTGAAGAGGAGAGAGGTGGTGGTGGTGGGGCCGTGGGCGGCGGAGATGGCGTGGAACAGACGCGGTGCGATCGGGCCTGGGCCGGAACTGATAATACGGGCCGAGTAGACGGGTTTGGGCTTTTGCGGTTTCGGCGTTTGGCGCCCGGCCCAGAAATGCACCGTCCCGACAGAAAACGAGACTGACCGACACCAAACACGCTCCACACTGCTATGGCTTAGCTCTGTGGGCTGTGTAGCTGGAGCCCAACCACTTCCAATTTCAAACCAAACTTCGATCCGTGCGGTTGATGAAAAGTCGCGTCGGCACCGTGAGGTCGCGTTTGGTTTGTGACCCAAGCAAACTTGACCCCAGTTTTTTCAGGCGCTCCATCCCGGAGAATCGCCGCCCAAACGTGCGCGCATGCGATGCGACGTCGCCGCAGACTCGCCGTCGCCGGGCGATACGGATTGACGGGTGCGCCGCGCACGACGTGCGGCTTCTCCGTCCTCTGACCGTCCCTCGATCGCTGCACCGAGACACGGAGGAGCTCGATCGCCTCCTCCATGCCCGAGCCGGCGAAGCGCCCGGCGCCGCTCGTCGTGCCACCGCGCGCCGAGCCGGCCGGCCGGCCGTCACTCCGACAGGACAGTGCTGGTGGCGGCCACACATCATTTGGCGGCGCTGCCAGGAGGAGGAAGGAATTCAGAATGCATACGGATACGGACAGCAGTCTTCTTCCGGATCGGCGTTTCAGCCGCTCAGTGCACGACGGTGCTCGGACTGGACTGACCAGCTGTGGCGTGTCGGTGGCGGTCAGGCACAGCTAGCTGACGACATGCCGCGCGCGGACGGCGGATAGCTAGGGGCAGCGGCAAATGCGGGGGACACGAGAAGGATCTGTGTGTCCGGTGGAGATGCCTGTGTGTTTCTGACGCAAGGGCAAGCAGAAGCAGCGAAGCAAAGCAAAAAGCAGCTGAATCCAACGTATGAAATACAACTGCAGGCAGCTAAATCCAACAGCCATAAGTATATGGCATCAGTACCCCGTATCTAGAAGCCAAAGAAATAAAAGCCGAATTGGATTATTAACTTGTTGATCCGAAATAAAATAAAGTTTTACGATGAAGTATCCCACTCATCAAGCAACAACAACAAGGAGGGGGGGGAGAACATGGAAAATGTGAGGCCTCGATCTGATCATATGCGTGGGGCACACAACATAGACACCGACTGAGTTCATCATCAGAAACGGACCCACGTACGGGAAGACGTAACATCTGCTAGCTCGAGGAACCGATCAGAAGAGGATGGACGAGAGCACCGCGGAGATCACGGCGGCCGCGACGCCGGGGACCCCCGTCTGAAGCTTGGAGCCGCTGCTGCCGCCGGCGGTGCTGTCGCTCGCCGGGGAGCTGGTCGACGGAGTGACTGCGGTGAGGAGGAAGAGCATAAAAACGTTGCTTGTTCTATGATTCCCTAGTTGGAAATTGTGGCATCATGCTTTTATAGAGGACTCGGAGCATAAAAACTCACTCTTGGAGGCGTTGGCGAAGATACCGTAGTCCGGGGAGCTCGGGGTCAGGTGCAGCAGGTCTAGACAGGGGGGACAACAGCACCATCAAACGTCAGAAATCAGGACGGCATGAGCAGCTAAACTGATACTCCCTCAGTTCTGAATTAAATGATGTTTAGGACAGCTAATTTAGTTCAAATTAAACTAAATTTTTTGATCTAAACGTTATTTCATTCAGAACGGAGGGAGTATAATCAAGTTTCTTTCTGTAAACAATTTGCAGTCAATCCTGATCTCGATTCCTCCGCCTATGTGAAATAATCGTTCTATTTATGGTAGAATCAATCTACTGAATTAGAACTATTTCAGAACGGGATAAGTACTATATATATCGCAGCTAGCAGGGGAGAGAGGTGGGGCAGGCTACTCACTGATGCAGAGCGTGACGTTGGCGTTGGCGAGCTTGCAGGCGGAGGGGAGCGCGAGGAGGCGGTCGAAGCGGAGCCCGAGCGACTGCACCTCGTTCCGGCCGCTGTGCACCTGCTGGATGATGTAGCACAGGCACTCGGGCCGCGACCTCTGCGTGGTGCCGGCGTCGGAGCAGCACGTCGACGACGGCGACCCCGCGTGCCCCGTCGCGTAGTCCATGCAGTCCGTCAGCTTCGCGAAGTCGTCCTGGCACTTGGCCTGCAGCGGGTTCTGCGCCGCCGGCGCCGCCGGCGCCTGCGCCACCGCAGACGACACGGCGCACCACCACCACGCCACCACCGCCACCACCGCCGCCAGCCGCCGCCTCGCCATGCTGGCTTCCTTTGTTCTTTTTTCTTTCTCTCAGCTACCTCGCCCGGACTCGATCTGTGGCTCTACACCCAAACAGAGCTCTGTAGCGTGAGTGTGTGTACTGCTCGTAACAGAGGAGAGAAGAGAAGTGAAGGGACGGTGGCGTGGGCGGCCGGCGTTTATTATAGGCAGGCGGCGCGGCCCGGCCCGGCCCGGCGCATTGAAGGTGGTGGGCGGTGAGGGGTTAGATGGTGCATTCAAGGCGGTGGGCGAGTGGGGGAGTAACTTCCTCCGACTCCGTGTCCTCGCATCGTCTTCCTTCCGCCTGGCGGTTTCGAGCACCCCGATCCCCGACCCAGTTCATCGCTCGGTCGGCTCATGCGAATCGCGTTGCTCTCTCGCGAAAACGCTTCTCCTCTCCCGCATCGCGACGACGTGTTCCGGCGTCGCCGTGGATCGCGGCGACCGGCCGGCCGGCCGGCCGGCACGGACGCTGACGTGAAGCGCTCCCTCACCTTGAATGCGCGGGTAGAGGTAGGCGCGGCCAGTTCGGCGTGCGCGTGGCGTCACGGCGGCCACGGCCCACGCCGCGGGGAGAATGGGCCTGCGCGCGCGCGTCCGATGCCGTTGGGAAAGATCGTCCGGTCGCCGTTAGCTTGAGCGCAAGCCAAGGAATCGCGTGTCACGGGATCGTGGATGCATCGGCGTCGTTCTTCTTCCTACCCGCCCACCCCGTGTGAGCTCGTCGAGCACTGGCCAGCCGCCCGCAGTATTACCGTAAACTTACTCCACTAGCGATGGCAACGGGTCGGGCTATTGCAAAAGATAGATCCCACAAAAATATGCACTGGTAAAATTTACTATCTGAATCCGAACCCGCGGGTAAAAAATGATATCCGAAACTGAATCCGGCGGGTTTCAGGCGGGTTTCAAGTACCCGTCAGGTATGAGAGTAAAATCAATATATATGCAAATTTTAAACAGCTGAATGGAGATATTTGATGAACAGGTTCAATATTTACATACAACAGTTTCAAAAGACAGAATTCTTATCATTTTAGCCCAAATTTAAGAATTCGAGTACCCGATGGGTACCCGCGGATAAAAGACAAAACTCGTATCCGTACCCGCAAAATGATAGGTCAGGTACAGATTGCATCCGCGGGTAAAATTCTGTACCTGTACCTATCGAGTACGGAACCCACGGGTACAATTGTCATCCCTAAACCTTACTATGCTCATCAATGGCGATGATGAAGAGGTCGGCAGAGTCCACTTCATCTTCATCCGTAACACGTGGTGAGCGTAGACGATAACATACGGGAGGCAAAACGATAACGGGAGGAAAAAAAAGATACTAGTCTGCCCTGCCCTGCCCTGCCCATTGCGTTGTTTGTTGGTTGTTGGATGTTCATCAATCAATAGGTGAAAGGAACAGATCACACGTGGTTTGGACCACGCTGCCATCTACGGTGCCAGGTTTCAGCTGGCAATCCTTCCCGGTCTCTTCAATTCGGCTCAGTTTGGCAGACCAACTGTTTATGGTTCAGACAGTCACAGCTGTAGTTTTTATGATACAACTCATTAAATACCTAGTTTTCTACTCTCTCCGTTCTCTATTAATTGACGTTAAGAGAACTAAGAACTAGTTCTCCCAACATCAATTAAAAAGGAACAGAAGGAGTAGTAGTTTGCCAAACTATATATACATATGCAAATATGAGATTTACTAAAAGAGTTTCTATCGAGCTCCCAGAGGGAAATGTTTTACTTCACAAAACCAAAAGCATAGTTCGGTCAAACGAGCAATTCAGGGTAACAAAGACAGTTCAAATTTCAGAGTTTTTTCATCTGTAGAATCACAAGAGATGTGTAACATGGATCCTCAAACGAGTGCTATTAGCAGAACTAGCAACCATACGGTTCAGTATAACAGTTAAGTTTGCTACAAAGGGAAGCTGCCGGGCTGCTACTAGAGTGTTTAGACCCTAGATGTTCCCAGCTTGCGCTCAAAGAGCCGGCGCAGAAGATAGACCTGAATAACGCTGACGGCGATTAGCGCTAAAGACTCCAGGAGTGCCTTATGGACTGCCCTCCTGCTCATATTCTCATTCACTGCACCACAGCAGGAGACACATAGTTAGCTAGCTGATAAATGTATAATATCAACTTACAAAGGTTATCCAAGGGGACAGGTATGGGGAAACCAGCAACTTGGATGCAACCGTGACAACAGATATACAAGCTACAGTTATCCAAATGTATATCTCAGGCGGAAGGATAAAAAACCACTGAAAACCAGAATATAGCTGCCAATTTTCTGATTTCTCAACAAAGGATGGCACCTGTTTCAGCTCATTAGTTAAACCCAACTTACCTCAATTCTTTTACAACTAAAACTCATTATGTGCGAATCCCAAACCTACTCAGCTATCATTTCACAATGAGATGTCACTTATCAAATTGTATTCCGTATTCGGCCAGCAACCACCAAGTATTTGCCTCAAATGAGATTGCCCTAGATATGGCGCTGCTTTTTAGGTTGCCAAGTAACCAACTAAAAACAGATGTCACTTGTAAAGTACAAACGCTAGATAACAGCTGAACTCAGTTAGTGCTGATGGTTTAAGCAGAGCATGGCTCCACATATGGTGATTTCATGTCTCAAGATGAATTTAAAAGTTTAAGATAACTTCAATATCTTTCCAACGAGTATTTATTTGCAAAGGACCACGACATTAGGAATTTTAATACACATACAAGAACATCAGAAAGCCTACTATTTTCACAGAAAGGTAATACAGGAAACTTACATATTGCTTGCCGGTCAGTTTGGGCCTCTAACCAGTGTTGTTCAAACTGAATATTGTAAAGAGCCTCATCTAACTTTGCAATCTGCTCAAACACAGGAGCAAAATGCTCTGCGTGATATACAGGAAAGAGAAGTTAGATGCTAATATTTGATTCATGCCCACAGTGAAGGAAACTGTAAATATCCTTACCATCTTTGGCATGCTGGTCGAAGTATGAAAAATGACCAACATGCACATCAAAGTCTATGGTTTCGTGGTATGGAGATTTATTGGTGAAGCAGAAGCGGTGGACACCCCTCTTCTGGACTATGAACTCAAACTTATCACTAGTCTTATCGCGAGAGTCACGGACTTGAGCACCATTAGGATCCTTAACCTGTCATTAATTAAAAAATGGAGCAAGACTTTACTGTAGGTTACATATACTAGGCGGGTCCGCGGGTACACAAATAACTGTACCGAGCTGCTCTAGTTAATAGGTCACCTAAGAGATCTACAATCACATCGTGTATAATATTAAGCATAAAAGTACAAGTCAACAATTCGCTGCAGATTGAAAAACAGTGCAATCAACAAAACGAAAAGAGTTCCAAATGTGACATTAATCTCTATAATGTTCAACCGCTATGATGCAATCCTCCTAAAGCGCAACAAAGATGCATACGTATCCTTCATCGCATCCTAGTCGCTGGTTATCGATAGAGAATACATTACGTATACTCTTGAGTACAAATTGAACATACACGGATCTCCATATACTAGAACTAATCAGGTACGAGTGTGTGAATGAAGACCAGACTAGAAGGTGCTAAAACCAAAAAAGAAGGCAGCATGTAAATGTAATCTGAACAGGTAACTTACACATGCTGTATATACTCAGAGAAAAAGTGCTAACTTGTTGTCTACTTATGTAGCACACGATAACCTGGCTAAACAAGCAGCACAAGATACACAACAATGCATCCGACGCTCATCCATGAAAGAAGAAGGAAAAAAAAGAGAGAGAAGGAATCACTCCCTCACCACAAGATCGACGCCTTCCTCGCTGTAATGCCACGGGGTCTCAGCTTTGATCACCACGAAGGACACGTGGACCGTGTCCCCCTCGTACTCCACGTTGTGCGAGAAGCACTCCTCCCGGTCCATGACGAAGCGGATGGCGGCAGCCGGGCGCAGCAGCAGCAGCAGCAGCAGCGCGACGCAGAGCGCCGGCAAGCACGCCGTCCTCCTCCAGCCACTCAGCCCCTCCATCCCGGCGGGGAGTAGTAGCGGCGGCGGTCACTGGTTCGGCCCCGCGCGAGGCTCCCTGCAGAGACGGGTTTCGCCCGGTCTGGCTGTCAGAGACGTCGCCAGCGGGAGCGGGAGCGGGAGGAGCGGGTCCGGTGGTCTCGGGGCGAAACGGATCCGGTGGAGGCGCGGAGCGAGATCTGACTCGAGGACTCCTGCCTAGGAGATTAGGGAGGAGGATAGGAGGAGGAGGCGGAGGAGACCACCTAGTTACTTACCGGACCCGGAGAGATCACCGACCGCCCCCGCCTCCGGCGATCTGGGCGGCGCTTCGCCTGTCCGCTGGGTGGAGGGAGAAGCGATCGATGATGGAGGAGAAAACTTCCAGAGCGAGGAGAAGGAGTCCGTGTCGAAGAAAGAAACCAGACCAACTGAACTGAAGAGGGTGGCCAGGGGGGTGGGGGAGACGAAAAAAAAAAGAGAGGAGGAAGAAACGGGCTCGAAAAGGCTTGCGTTGTTAGACGGAAAGGAAACCGGATTGACGAAGGTCTGGGCCGCATGGGAATTGGGTCGAAGGCGTAGTAACACGCGGTCTGGGCCGCATGGGAATCGGGTTAGGGCCCAACTGAAGAGGCCGTACCCGTACAAAACGGCAGCATGGGCCTTAGAATGAGCAGGCGTCCAGGCCCCTGGCCGCGGTACCACCTAACCGACGACGCTGGTGGAGTGGAATGAGGTTGGTGAGCACGTACGTTAGCCGTACGGTTAGCCATGCATGCATGCATCGTCTCCATCAGGCGAAGGCAGAGGCACAGGCAGAGGCAGCGTGTGCTCGTACGATGGCCCTTGTCCGACAGCCGGCGGCCGGGGCCTGCGGTGAAGCTCGAGGCCGTTTCGCACGCCGGGGGCCGGGGGCCACGGTTGTTTACTTGCCGGGAGCCCGGCCAGGCCCGGCCCTGCGTTAGTAATTAGATCCTGGCACATGCTCGCGTCGCGTCGCGTCGCGTCTTGTTCGTGCTGGCCGTACGTGCCGTCGCGTTCGCTGCTGCTGCCGCCGCCGAATCTGATGGTCGGTCACGTGACGAGGCGATAAGATGCCATGCGCGCCGCCTGTGCGGCGGCGTTCGTCGCTCGATCGGCGATCAAGTTGGCGCGTGCGTGCGTGCAGGTCCACTCACGGAAACTGAACCACGTGCAACACCAGTAAAATCTCGGTTCCTCTCCTTCTCCCTCTCTCTCTCTCTCAAAAAGAAAAAGCAGTTAACCTTGGTGAGATAACGACGGGATCGTAACCACGTTATAAATAGAGAGAGAGGGAGAGAGGGAGAGAGAGAGAAGTGGTGGCGCACACGTCGATCGATCGGCGCCGGAGCCTGCAGCAGGCGTGCCGCCACGGCCTCGCCGCTGCACGCCTGCCTGCCGCCGGTTTCCCCGTGCCGGTGCACATGGCCGTCACTCGATCGATCGGCCGGGGTGGGGGGCACATGATGGGCGTCAGTCAAACGGATGCCGCATGCAGCGCGCACATGCATACCCCCTTCTTCCCTCGCTCTCTCTCTTCCGGACAAGCCGGCCCAGCCGGCCGCGCGCGGTCCGAACCCCGACCCACACCGTCTCGCTCTCTCCCTCTGGGGTTTGTCCTCTCCTGCGGTCACACTCCCTACTAAAATATCTGAGCAGCCGACCCGTGTAACTGTAGAGTAACAGTCCCTGCACCTGCACCGCACGGCTAGTGCTGATTGGTTAATGTTGCAGCGTCCTCCTCCTCCAGACTCCAGTCCTCCTCCTCTTTCTCTTCCTGTTGTCGCCTCCACCGCCAGCTTGTTTGTTTGACCGGTCCTTGTTGAACAACTTGCCGCCGTTTCAGGAGGCAACGTGTTTGGCGGTGGCGTATGTAGGTGCAGGTAACTCCCTCACTCCGTTTCAAAATATTTAAATTATTTAAATTTGAAATATTTAACGCTAATTAGTTTCATTTTAAACTAATCAGGATTAAGTATTTTGAAACAAACAGAGGGAGTACCATGCAGAATTCACATTGGGTGTACAGTGGGTGTACAGTGTACTCAAACCCTGTAGAGACATACAGAACTGATCACACATTCACAGTGGGTGTACAGTGTACTCAAATAGACATGTGTTAGTTAGGCAATCAAATGGAGTATATGAACCAAATGAACATGGCCCACTCTTGGAGATCGTCACTACTAGTAGTACTACTAATGGCAAGAATCAAACATGTCAAATATGGACAGGCAGAGAAACAAACAATGGGCCCCCCTCCCCTCCCCATTGGGATGGTCCTTTCCTTTCCTTTCCCCCAACACCTCCCTTTAAACCGGTGAAGGGACACCAACCAAACACCACTGCCTGCCCACAAACCCACACACACACAGACAGACAGACAGACAGACACCAAAGAGAGAGAGAGGGGAAGGGGGGGAAGATGCACACACGAATCCACAAGCAGCCATGGCTGCTGTCCTCCCTCTCTCCCACCCACCCTCCTAGCTACCCGCCCCATGACCGGATATATATATATATAACTAGGACTAGGTGAGAGCTTCTTCAGAGGACAGGGGAACGGGGAGAGCTAGGGACACCTCCATCCATCCGGTACACGACCTCGTCAGATTGGCGAGTAGTATATATCCCTTGTGCCTCGCCACCTTCTCCCCAGCCAGCGGCGCCCCTGTTTCTTCTCTCTCCGCTCCTCGTGTGTATAAGCGAGAGGACCTGCAGGGACGACGTACGATGATGGCCCGTGGGTCTCGGAGCAACGAGGTGGTCGACGAGTTCGAGAAGCTCGTCATCAGGATGAACCCTCCGAGGTCGATCGAACCCTCTCTCTCTCTCTCTCTCTCTCTCTCTCCTGTTACTCCTCTCCACAACGCAAAGCTAAGCTCGTGTTCGAGCGTTTGATTCTGCCGCGTTGACCCTTGTAACCGTGGCTGGTTCCTTTGCAGGGTCACCGTGGACAACGACTCCGACGCCACCGCCACGCTGGTGAAGGCAGGCAACCTATAACCGCGGGCTTCTTTTTTTTTTTTTTGATCTGTGACTCTGTGTCCCTGTTTGCGTCGTCAAGATGGCGAGCGTTTTCGACGTCTGAGCGGAGGTCTCGTTTCTCCCTTCGCAGGTGGACAGCGCGAACAGGTACGGGACCTTGCTGGAGGTGGTTCAGGTGCTGACCGATCTGAAGCTGACCATAAAGAGGGCCTACATTTCGTCGGATGGCGAGTGGTTCATGGACGGTGAGTGGCTCGTCCTCTCTGCGCAGTCGCAGCCTCCCTAGCTGTCTTGGAAAGTTTGAGAAGAAGACGAGGTGTCGTTTAGGGGTGGTGCAGAGTTGTCTGGCTTTTGAATCTTGAGTGGGTTGTGGGTTGTGGCTTTGCGCAGTGTTCCATGTCGTGGATCTGGAGGGGAATAAACTTTATGATGGCCAAGTCATCGACAGAATTGAACAGGTAAAAGTTCAGGTTTTTTTTTTCTTCTTCAGAAGCTCTTTTTCCAAGTTTAGTAGAGATTTTCGTCCCCGTTCTTCAGTGAAGGTGAAGCAACCGCTAGCTTGTTTCTCCTGGTACTTGTTCACGAACTGGTTGCTGATTTCGTTTCAGTCTCTGGGAGCTGGATCGCTGAGCTTCCGGGCGCCGGAGCCGTCGGTCGGAGTGGATGCGGAGGCGGAGGAGGCGCAGACGACCATCGAGCTGGTAGGCAGGGACCGGCCAGGCCTCCTCTCGGAGGTGTTCGCCGTGCTCACGGACCTCAGGTGCAACGTCGTGGCGTCGGAGGTGTGGACGCACGGCGGCCGCGTGGCGGCGCTGGTGCACGTGACGGACGCCGAGACGCGGGGCGCCGTCGAGGACGCGGACCGGGTGGACAGGACGAAGCGCCTGCTGCGGCACGTGCTGCGCGGGGGCGGCGGCAGGGACAAGGCGGCCGGCGCCCGCGCCGCCGTCTCGGCGCGCGCCGCGCCGCACGCGGCGCCGCGCCGGCTGCACCAGATGATGCGCGCGGACCGGAGCGGCGAGGAGGAGGAGGAGGAGGAGGAGGGCGGCGGCGCGCCGGCGGCGGTGGCGGTGGAGGACTGCGCCGAGCGCGGGTACACGCTGGTGAACGTGCGGTGCCGCGACCGCGCCAAGCTGCTGTTCGACACGGTGTGCACCCTCACCGACATGCAGTACGTGGTGTTCCACGGCACGGTCATCGCGGAGGGCTCGGAAGCGTACCAGGTTCTTGAAAAAAAAACTGTTACGGTGTACTACTACGCTATTGCGATCGATGCGAGAGATGGCAGGCCAGGCCAAGCCAAGCCAAGCCAAGCCAAGCCGTGGCTAGATCTTGGCACGTGACACGGAGATCCGTCCTTGTTTTCATCGGCAGAAAAAAAAAAGAACGCGCCCGCTGCTGATACTCGCTTTTGCAGGAGTACTACATCCGGCACCTCGACGCCAGCGCCGCCACCTCCGGCGAGGACCGGGACCGGCTCCGGCGCGCCCTCGAAGCCGCCATCCAGCGGCGGTACACCGATGTACGTAGTGCTGCTGCTGCTGCTGCTGCTACCCGTCTCCTTGTTCCGTATTCGCCTTTGGAGACGATAGGGGCACAGCGTCTCCGAGCTGACGACGTCCGGTGGCTGTTGCAGGGTGTGCGGCTGGAGCTGTGCTGCGAGGACCGCGTGGGGCTGCTGTCCGACGTGACGCGCGTGTTCCGGGAGCACGGGCTGTCGGTGACGCACGCCGAGGTGGCCACCCGCGGGGCGCGCGCGGCGGACGTGTTCTACGTGGTGGCCGCGTCGGGGGAGCCGGTGCAGGGGCAGCGGGCCGTGGAGGCGGTCCGCGCGGAGATCGGCGAGCAGGTGCTGTCCGTCCGGGAGGAGGACCACGCCGGAGCCGGAGCCGCGGCAGCAGCAGCGGGAGGAGGGCCCAGGCCTTCGCCGGGCGACCGGCGGTCGCTGGGGAACATGATCAGGTCGCGGTCCGAGAAGTTCCTCTACAACCTGGGGCTCATCAGGTCGTGCTCGTGACCGTCGTCGACAACCCAGCGTGCGCGTGCGTGCGTGCGCGTGTGTGTGGGCTTCGTCATCAGGAATGTAACCGTAGCTTACACTAGTACTTTTTCCAGTACTCCCTCTGTTTTGATTTATTTGACGCTGGTTAGTTTAATACAGCGTTAAATAAATCAAAACGGAGGAAGTGCTAAGCTAAGTCAATCATTCCGTTTGGAGTCAGACGGGAAACGTATTTTAATCCTGGGAAACACTGGTGGAGTAACAGTAGGTCCAAGTTCGAGTACGAAAACAGTGGCACCGAGAGATGGAGACGGAGGACGAGAGGTCGTCTCGGTCGCAGGAACAGGAGACGCGGCGATGATCCGGCCGGGAGCGGCGGTGATCGTCGGCGACACCGTGAACAGGTGCGGGCGCCCGCCGCCGCCGCCGGCGGCGAACGGTAGACCTTTTTCTTTTCACGACGGGATGGCAGTCGGCAGGATGGAGGTGAAGTAGTAAGAAAGCAGCAGCAGCAGCGGCGGCGACAACGGCAAAGTAAAAAACTAAAAAGGCTGCCCCGTGGAGTGGTCGCCGTCGCGCACGCACAACCGCGCGGGGGAGAGCTTCGCCGTCGCCGAAAGGGAAGGGAGAAAGAAAAGGGTAGTAGAAGGCCGTGCGTGACGAGCTGGATGCCGCCCGTACATGATGAGCCTGAAGCGGACCTTGTCCGGACCGGACCGGACCGGACGGCGCGCGCTGCAGGGAATCGAATCGGATCGGATCTAGGCAGGCGTGTGTATCTTCCTGGAGATGGGCGCCCGCGCGTTGGAGTGGAGTGGAGGACCAGCCAGGCATCGGAGCGGAGCGGAGCGGATACTCCCGTCCGGATCCAGCACACGACCTGTTCTACTGACCCGAAACAATGCACAGTGGAGAACCAGTCCCAGTTTTTTTTATTGTATCGGACATGGAAAATAGGAAAAGGGGGAGCTGCTGCTGCTACTGGAGGAGGAGGTCTGGACACTGACGACGGCGACCATGCTATGTACTACTCCCTTCTTTTCGAAATAAATAATATTTAGGATGTAAAATCTAGTTCAATTTAAACCAAATTAGCTGTGCTAAACGTTATTTATTTTAAAATAGAAGGAGTAGTGAATAAGACCGATTGCACCGGGATACTGGGAAGTGTACTGAACTGCCGATATTGCGGAGCGCACACGAGGAGAGTACGCATCGGAGTATTGAATGACGTACGTAAAATATCAGTAGGCTATAGACTTACTCCGTCTTCCCCGCATCTGAAGGCGTGCGGGATCGCTCCACGTGTCCCGCGAGCCCGGAGCTCTCCTCTGAGCAGAGGGAGGTCCGGCCCCGCGGGACACGTGGCGGGTCCGGAGCTCTCCTCTGAGGAGAGGGAGGTCCGGCCCCGCTGGACACGTGGCGCGTTCGGAGCTCTCCCTGCGGAGAAGGGCGAGATTCTTAGGCATTTTCTCCTGTGCGCAGTGGTACCCCATATCGAGGGTACCGACAACCTCGCTCTGACTTCAACAGAGCGCAGCAGGGTCAGGGGGAGGAGGACGGGGCCGGCGAGGAGAGCGTGGTCGGGGCGTCTGTCGGCGCCGGAGGTGATGATGAGGGCGGCGCGAGCGTCCCGCGGGGACGGCGCCGATGGAGGAGCGGCCGCGGGGACAGGTGGGGACGGCGCGGAGGGTGGCGGGGCGGCGGGGACGGCGCCGATGCAGCAGCGCCTGCGGGAGCAGGTGGGGACGGTGCAGAGTGTGGCGGGGCGGCGGCGCGCTGCCGGCGGCAGGGATGGCGCCGATGGAGGAGCGGCCACGGGAGTAGGTGGGGACGGCGCGGAGGGTGGCGGGGCGGCGGGCGCTGCCGGCGGCAGGGATGGCGCCGATGGAGGAGCGGCCACGGGAGTAGGTGGGGACGGCGCGGAGGGTGGCGGGGCGGCGGGCGCTGCCGGTCACGGCGACGACGCCGATGCAGGAAGAAGAGGGGATGAGAGAAAGAGGAAGACTCTAGACGGGGAGAGGAAATAAAATAGGAAAGAAGGAATAAAAAGAAAAAGGAAAGAAGAGAATAGAGGGAGAAAAGGAAAGAGAATAGAAGAAAAAGAAATGGGAAAGGAAATAAAAGAGAATGGAAGGAAGGGATGAAAAAAAATCAAAAATAGAGGAAAGAATATAAAGATATATTAAAAAATGGGTGATAGTTGATATGAAATATGTTCGACGAGTACGATGAGTTTTAAAGTACACTGTAACGAGGTGGGAATATTAGATATTTTTTTGGGTATACGAGTACAAATAAGCTAATATAAGCTGCCTTCCAAACCCACGACCGAGCAGCGCGCGCCGCACGTTTGCGTGGTGGTGTTGCCTATACGTCCCGGAATCATATTGGATATCCGGATTCTGCTCAGCGAGCGTATCGAGTTCCGGCAACAACGACGGGCGTCTCCGTCAGCGGAGGAGGCTAGCCAGGCTGATGCCCCACGACCGTGGCGCAGGAGACGAGAAGGCTCTGACCAACCGGCACTGACCAAAAGCTCTTGAAAACCTTGCACGCTCTCTCTCTACCACGGTCTCACCAACATGACTCTGAACACTAGCGGGAGGGCCCAAAACGCACGCCCTGACACACCGACAGGGACGAGTACGAGACGGAGCTTTCACAACGCGGCGGTTCAGCTCAGGTCAGGTCAGGTCAAGTCAGGTCAAGTCATCCGCTGGGCAGCCTCCTTGGCGAGCAGCTTCTCCCTGGCCCGGGTCTTCGCCTGCGACTTGGAGCCCATGACGCCGCCGCCCTTGACGATGCAGTATGGAACCTCCATTTTCCTGCAAAGAGCTGAGAGCCACACACAACAAGCTCGATGGGGTCGACGTCGTGAGCTATGTATGACAACCAGCTGGGCCCTTGTTGCTCTGCCAAATAAAGAATGTGTGAAACGGGGACGAGCAGAACGGAAGGTTATCTACTGTGCAAAAGGGAAGTCTGTGGTCTGGTAGCGCACCCACAAGTATAAACAGACACCAAAGATGATAACTCTCTGACGGCTACGACATACCTGCTCGATGAGGTAAGTCACGTGGTTGAGGCCATACTTGACAACCATGGGTTTCTTTGCCTCGACTGTTTTCCCTTCGTTCTCAGCCTGAGCCCTCTTCAGCAGCCTCTCCTTCTTGGCAGCTTTGTCCTCGGGGCGGTACTTGAGAAGCATCTTGAACAGATTCGTAGCTGAAATAAAAAAAATCGAACACAGGAATGTTTTAACAACAGCAAAACAATGGAAGGATCTAATTTATAATGTTTAGCTAACTCAAGCCCCAATGAGGGTAGATGGGTTTGTGACTTAAGGACTAAGGTTTGGTGGGTTTGCGAAATTAAGTCATTTTGATTACATGACACTAGAAAAGTGTCGAAAGGAGGATGCGGCGGACAGCTTATGAACGGCTGGTTTATCAGTGATTCACGAAAGGAGACATCTACTTCACTGAAACCTATTTTAACTCGGTTCCTTATCAGTTGACTTCCGAATCGACTGAAAACCTATGGAAAGGAATTACTAGTGACAACAAAATATTACTTGCTTGTAAAAAAACAAAATATTACTTTCCTCGTTCTATCGACATGAAATCAATTATTTTCCACAAACATAAAATAACATAATTCAGTATCTTCAATTATTAAGTCATGCGCCGGTAGAGGGCCGTACCATTCCGCGGGCGGCTGGTTGGAGCGAGCGCGCGGGGCGACGGCGAGTGGAGGCGGGAGAATTTATATGGGCGGGTTCGGAGCGACGTGGACCGTCGGGTGTGGGGCAATCGTTGGGCTTGACGAGGCCTCGGCCGTCCGTTCCGTGGACTGGGGTTTTGGAGGTGTATTTGGGCCTTACGGGCCGGTAACCGAGCATGCGATCGTGTTAGACGGGCTGGGCCTGTCGTATCGTATTGTATTGGGCTGAAGTTACTCCTCTATTATTTGACGCTGGGTAGTTCAATTTTAAACTAATAAACGACAAATAATTTGAAACGAAGGGAGTATTTACTAGAACTGAGCTAGTTTTGTTCCCCACTGACTCACTGCCAGGCCGCCGGCCAATCATTTCCTCCGCCCGAGACGCTGTAGTGTGGGGCCCACACCTTCTGATAAAATCGAGCAAGCAGGGGGGTCGTCCTCATGGTGGACTTGTACCACCAACCGGAATCCACACCCCCCTCCTCCCGTTAATCCCTCCTCCGTAATCTCAGATTTTTCAAATTAGGCCAGCACATCCGATCCGATGGATGGAACCCCCTTAATTATTGCCGAATTATTCTTGGGATCCCGTGAATGAAGAAGGCTTTGCTTATGGGCCCTGGGACGATTATCATCTTTTGCACTATCGTCGTGATTATATTTGTCCTTCTTAGATCATCTATAATCTTCCTCCGTACTGTGGCACGATATATTTGAATTATACTTGTTCTTCTTAAGTTAATAGTTTTGAAAAGATTTTATATTAAGGACGGTACAATATTTTAAGATTCTAACCACACAAAGCTAATGAGTATATGGCTTTTTGTCACACTGATAAATCTTAAACGAGAGAATATTTTTAAGACAGTTTCTTTTAGAATTACTCGTGCCGTTCTTAATTTCTTACCGTTAGGATAACAGTCTTAATCTTTTTAAACTAGAAAATTATTGTTCTCGCAACATACAAAAAACGATGTATTATTTGCTAGCTAGCTAGCTGACAAGGATATGATTTCAGAATTATCTGAGTATTAAATTGCAATTCTGGCAGACCAAGTCCACAGCTCATCAGCAACAGCAACGAGAGACACCGCCGCCTCGGTGGTAACCGATGCGCTCCAGCCCAAAGACGGCAGAGGACGCCGCCGCCTGCGCAGCGAGCGAGACCGCGGGAACGGACTGCTGCCTCCCGCCCGTCGCGCCACCGCCTCCGGCTTCCCGCTCGGTCTCATCTCAGGTAATGTCCGCTCCCCTGTCCCTCCTCGCGATCCCGCGTTCCCCTCCCGCTGCGGCGTTTCTCCGCCCTCCCGGATCTGGCCGTCGCTAGCGGATTATTTGGGGTCGGAGATTACGGACGCGGATTTGCGTTGTTCTTCCTGTGGGTCTCGTGGTAAGAGTAGGGCTGGGTAGCTGCGGAAATGGGTGGCTTGCCTCGTCGACTCGTCGTAGGCGGTGAGGAGCCCGGCGACGGGGCGCGGTAAGGCTGCCCACCCGGATATAATCGCCTCTGCGAGCCATTTAGTCCGTTTTTTTGGCCGATCTGGTTCTATAGGTCAGTGGGAGCTCAACATCATTCATATTGAGGCATCTGTCATTAGATGCAGCTGTATGACTTGACTAGCTTCGGGCAAATAATTGATCTGCTGGAAATTTAAGCTTGAATTGCTTATGATTTATTGTACCTCAGTTTTTACTTGTTCTATGCTGACCCGATGGTTGACTTCGGTTGTACGTCTATGTATAGGAAATGTTCCAAACAGTTACCACACACACTCAATTGTTAGTTAATGATTTTTTTCAACCTTTTCTGTTGACGCATAATGCAGGTTCTGAATATGTCAGCAAGCGCTTTGAAAGATCTCAATATTTCTCAACCTGCAGACCTGGAGAAAGGGAAAGATAGTTCAGTAAAGTCCTGCACCAACAAGCCTGTGTCAAATGGCAACAAATGTGTCAACAAGGAAGATAATGTCCCTCCTGTAGGTCCTAATGCCGTGACTAATGGAAGTGAGGCTGGAAATATAGATATAGAGTATATTGATTCTGAGAATCTGATAGATCTCCCAGATGTTGATGCAACTCTCAGTGTATGTCTCTAAACTTCTTATTCATGATATTTTGTCGTACGATTGATTTTCTTTTAGGTTCTTGTGATCTTGTCAAAGCTGAGACTTATAATTTTCTGTTTTCTCCAACAGAGTTTAGGTAAAAGGTTGGATTCAAAAGATTGGGTTATGACATGTGAGGCTCTTAACAATTTTCGTCAGTTGGCAAAATACCACAAGGAAAGATTGCTGGGGCTTCTGTAAGTTGTTCCATGACATTTGTCAATTGAAATGTTTTTTTTTGTTATGGACATATATTTTTATTTCTTCTGACACCACTAACATGCCGCTAATGCAAAATTGTATGCCATCCTTTCTATTACTTATTTGCTATGAATTTTTTGAATCGCAGGGAACCTCTAATTCCTCTTATTGTGAAATCTATAAAGAACCCAAGGAGTGCTGTCTGCAAAACAGCACTAATGACATGTGCTGACATGTTTAAGGCCTATGGTGACCTAATGGTCGATTTGATTGATCTGCTGGTCTGTATTGCCATTCTCAAATGCAATATTTAGAATTATATGCATTATAGTCTCTCAATATATCTTTTTCTTTCAAATGTATTGACAGCTCCTCCAACTGTTTCTAAAAGCGTCACAAGATAAACGCTTTGTTTGTGAAGCTGCGGAGGCAGCTCTTATATCGATGACGAGTTGGATCTCCCCTTCGTTACTGTTACCCAGAATGCAGCCCTACCTCAAAAACAGGAATCCTCGAATTCGAGCAAAAGCATCAGTGTGCTTCAGCAAGAGTGTACCTCGCCTTGTAAGTGACTTGCTCGCCTGAAATCAAACCCCCTTGTGTGCTAGTACTTTCTTTTGTGGTCTTGTTTAGTGTAACTCTAATTTCTTCCAGGGATTTTCCGCTTTACTTTTCAGCGATATATATGCATGTTTGGAACTTTGACATTCTCTTTATCACAAGGTGTAGCAGTACATGGCCAAATACCGAGGTAGTTGATGTGTTAAGGGTTTGATGGGTTTGGGAATATTAAGATGGCAGGTGCATATTTAGCTGTAGTTTGTATTTCTAGAGATATTTGCACCTTCACCTCAATTAGTGCAACAGCAATTGGAGGCTAATATGTTACATTTTTTGTGTACCGTGTGTCTACATGCTGCTACTACTGTTTGTTCTGCACGTGACATTGTTAGTTATGCTTTTTTTTCACAATAAATGAAGTTTTCTTTTCGTGCAGGGTGTGGAGGGTATCAAAGAGTATGGAATGGATAAGCTCATCCAGATTGCAGCAACCCAACTAAGTGACCAGCTTCCGGAATCAAGGGAGGCTGCTCGCGGCCTTGCATTGGAGCTGCAGGTATTCTATGAGAGGTCTCAGGCCTCAACTTGGGGCGAAAAGGATGGCGCACTTTCTGACCCACCCGGTGCTGAATCATGGGAGGCCTTCTGCCAATCAAAGCTTTCCGCGTTAAGCGCCCAAGCAATCCTTCGTGTCACCTCTACCCCAAAAGAAGGTATCACTGCTGGTGCCACCACTACTCCAAAATCGACTGTGACCCTGGGTTGCTAGCACAAGAGTTAGCAGATGCGATGAGATTGCAATTTTCAACCTGGATCACTTTTTCTGTACATGCTTATATGGTTGGTCCTTTGTTACGTCCAGTCGGGAATTCATGGGTTCAGGTGTGACCGCGATGTTGATACTGGTATTATAGTTGACTACAATCCTTTTGTGCTGCTACACGGTAGTATTGATTGGTCCGGTCGGTGGATGTAGAATTTCTGCCACGGCTAAATGTACACGGTCCTGTTTTGCCCTCTTCGTATTGCAGAACTTGAGGTCCATTTCTGAACCTGGCATCTACTTGTACCTGATGTGCTGTGTTCTGGCCTTCTGTTGTCTTCTCTCACCGAGATAAACCAGCTCTTGGTTCATCGCCCAGATCATGCCACTGCCCTGTAATAACGAGAATGACATACCGCTGCTGTCGACTGGATTGACATTCAGCTTCTCCAGCAGTTTCCTAATCAGCCTAACTTCTACGCCACGAAATTTCGTTTTCAGTTCAAATTTGAAGACGCCACAAAATTTCAAATTGAACAAATGTAAAATGCTGGAGCAGGTGGGACCCATGTGCCAGTGGATCAAATGTAAAATGCACAAAGACAGCCCAGCCCATCCATCAAGCCCGGCTGCCAGAAGCCCATCAGAACATGAGAGCTGAGACCATTCGTGAGAAAATTTTCATGTTGCAGCTGAGATTTATGGTGGATCGTGAGAGCCTGCCGCTGCTCCTCCTCCTCCTCTGGGTGAGACCGTGAGAGCTGAGATCTCCCCCCCAATCCTCCTCCCTCCTTTTGTAGTTGAGATGTAGAGCGGATCTCTGCGCGGGGCCTAGCACGGGGAAGGGGACGGGGATGTGGATTTTCCATCTCTTCTTGGCCGGAGGCTCTCTCCGCCGGCGTTTGGTTGGGCGACGGCCCTACCCCGCCCTATTGCTCGGTCCGCCTGGGCGCGTTACCCTGCTAATTTGATCTAACCCTCTGCTGCACTGTTTGATTAGCTTCTTCTTCCTCGGCGAGGGGAGAAAGGCCAAGTACCAGAGGTGCAGGTGCAGTTTATTTATTTTGCCAATATTCTTCGGTGTCCATCTGAACCCCGCCCGCGTTCCAGATAAAACTATTTGATTTCGATCAAACTAGAAAAACACTTGGTGTTGGACGGAGGAAGTATGTACACAACACAGGTCACAATCACAAACGGAGATCAATCATCACAGCTCCAGTGGAGTATACACGACGGGTGGGCACAAGCTTAGCCATGCCCCAACCGTGATCGGCTCACCGAGCCACCATGGTTCGCACGTACGTGCTGTCCATAGAACCTGAGGAGACACTAAGATCACTCACTACTCAGCCCACGGCCGTCGGCCACCTGCCTGCCTGCCTGCCGCCGCGCCTGAAGATGACCGCCGTCCTCTCGTCGGCCGTCTCCCGCTCGACGCGCGACGGCAGTGGCGGCGGCCTGGGGGGAACCAACGCGACCGGCCCGGGCTAGAAGAAACAGGCAGAGCCAATTTGGCCCAAGTTCATTCACAGGCCTTACTGGGGCCCAAGGTTTTAAAAGTGGGCCCAAAGTCCATCACAGGCCTTTCTTTAGCCGTGTGTCCATCGGCTCGCAGATTTTGCTTACCTGAGAGACTGAGACTGAGAGCCTTCCTCCGTTGACCGACTCCCGCCTCCGACCGCCGTCTCTCTGGAGTGGAGCTCGGCTGACCGGCGGCGCGTGCGTGAAGCCCGGCCACCCGCGGACCCGATGGCTGCCGCCGCGTCTCCCGCCGGTTGGGACTTCAGATGGTGACTCCCTCCTCTGCCCCCCTCCTCCTCCTCTTACAATCTACCGTAGCTTATCCTTTACCGATTGTTCGTGCGCCTCGCTGGTTCCTCGTCCAGCTATTCGCGGTAACGTTCTGTGTTCCCCCCCGTGCTAGCGCTGCTAGCGCGCCGCCTCGTGCTACTTCCGCATGCCTGCTTTGTGTTCGACATATTGCCTTGGAGAAGCAGGCTTTAATTTTTTGGGGGGCGTGGCATCTCTTGGGCGTAAGAAGACATATCAAGGACCTAATCCAGTGTTCTAGTGCGCTTCGTCGTAAAATTTTAATGGCGACCTGAACCGAAATAGCCTTGTATTTTGGGGGCGTGGCATCGCTTATAGCCTTGTATTTTCATGAACGATGGTTGCTAAAAGTGATGGAGATCTGTGGTAATCGCTTAATCGGTTGCTCATCGCTCTTGTTTGACAAGCGTAGTACAGGTTGTCCCTTCAACCGCCTTGCTCTTTGAACTGGGCTGCTGTTTCTGGTGTATCAGAAACTTGTAACGATCTGACGCAAATGCTACCCTATCCTACCTACACCAGTACACCCCTTGCAATTTTACTTCTGCTATTACCGATTCTTGAGTAGGGCGCAGCAATAACATCTGTTTTGTTTGGCAGTGACTTTGAAGTTAATTATGGGTCCGAGGAACAGGCGTCCATCGTCTACAAGACGCTAGCTGTTGACAAGGAGGTAAAAGAATTATACACCATGAGCCATAACAATGTTTTACATCTTGTCCATGACATGCGCGTGGTGGCCTAATAATTTGGTGCATACATTGCAGTTGCAGCCTGACAAGGTGAAGAGGGAGATGGCTGTTTCCGGTAGCAAGCTCTCGGTGTCAGTACTTCCGTTCAGACGCCTCTAAACGTCTTTGGACGCATGTCGCGACATCTATGATGTGTTAGATGTTGAGGTCCCTCTGATCTGTGAAAAAAACCTATTATAGGCACTTTGAAGCGGTGGAGGCCCGGTTCCTGCGAGCGTCCTTCAGCGCATTTGTGGATCTCATGGTGCTCGTGACGAAGCTGGTCGAAGAATACACGGCGTGACCGAGGAAGGGCGGCATCCCTTGGTGACCGACAGTGTAATGCTGTAGTGTGTCCTATATGAGCATTCGGACCCGTCCGTGTCCGTGTGTTTGTTTTGCATTTCTCGAGTTACCTGCTGATTAAACGATCCTGTTTGTATTGAGGATGTTTTTGCATATCAATCTGAAAATTCACCATTCCACATGAACTGTGCCGACGTATGTATTGAGCGCAATCCGTGCAGCGCCTTCAACGGCCTATCTGCAACGGACAGATGGGTCGGTTTGTTTCTTCTTATTGAAGAGATTTTTATGAAGCAGTCGATCAAATCCATCCATTCCAGCGTGAGGTTCAGCACAAAATAAGTGATCTGGGTGAAAAAAACCACAGCACCGGAAGTTCAGGTCATGGACGTACACCAGATTAGTTAGTAAGTTCAGGTCATGGACACACGCAAAAGAAGATGTTCAAGGCACCAGCATGGTTCATGACCACTGCAGGTCAACAAAGCCCGCACGCACAAACTGCTTTGTGATGTAATTATTAATATTCACCTTCTTTAATCTGTGTTAAATTTCCCTTTTTAGCTGAACAGAAGTAATCGTGCGTGTTTGCTAGCTGTGTACCTGCTACCCTTCTTCTTCTGCTCAGAGTGTGTGACGATAGGGACATCAGTTCATATCATGCCATCATGCATGGACTCCACCCAGCAACACCCATACATGGAACATATATATGTGTAAAATGATGTATAGACTTGGATTGGGGGTTTCTTCTCATCTCGGTCGAGTCTCAGAGGCTAAAAATTAAAGACTAGCACACGACTTGGGATTCAGTTGCAGGAATGCGTAATAGCGAAGAAAGACGCGCTTAATTGTTGTAATCTATATATGCTTAATTTTGATGTGAACAGCTGCTAGCCAGCTGTGGTGAAACACAAATGGCAGCCAATAAACTCGATCTTGCTTTAGTTATGCGGGTGACGATCTTCTAATTAATGTCCATTGAGATATCGAAGTAGCTAGCTAGCGTGTTGCTTGTTGCCTCGCCCTTTGTTGACTATATATATCGATCTCCTCGCCTCATCAGCATGTGATATAAGGTAAGATGATGAGCCACATGACACCCCACTCGACATGATTTCCATATGGAACATGCATGCATGTGAACATGATGTAATAAAATGTAGCTAGGGAAACTGCGTGTGTCCACTACTGAATGCATGGTGCCAATTCAGACGAGGAAATCACTGCATAATTAGCTAGAGAGGCAACTACGTACATAATTTTTTGTTGTTTTCACAATGGAAATCACTACATCATTAGCTAGAGAGGCAATTAACTCACGCTCAATTAAGTTTATGCAACTAATTAATCACACACACACACACGACAACAACAATCTAATAAATAATGGTTGAATATATAACCAAGTAAACGAACGATAATCGTCGGCGGTTCATATTAATTAACTGATGGCCTAACCACACTGGTGACTAGACGAAGCCGCAGCGCGCGACACACTACCACCACCACAAACGCACTGCCCCATGCACGCCACGCACGCCTCGCCACTAGCGATCGAGAGCTATATAGCACCAAGTCATCCACACCGTCACTGCAAACCTCGGAAGATTCACGACGATCTGAACGTCGCTAGACTCCCGCTACCATCGAACGCCCTCGGATTGCTAACTAGTACTTCAAACCTAGAGAGCAAGGGACAAGAGAATTGCCTCTACTACATGCATTACATAGGCAACGTCCAAGTGCTAGGGTGCTAGCTAGGCTGGCGCCGTGACCTTTCCGTTCGCGGGAGAACGAACGAGCGAACAGCACCCAACACATGATCACCCAACACCGATGCATCCAACGGGTAGTATGTCCCAAACTGGCATGCTCCAAACAGAGAAATATCAGTGGTTACACATGATCATCCGACACCGATGCATCAAAACTAACGTTCAAAGGTCATATAAAGATTAGGTCAACACACAGCGATGATCCGTAAACCTCAGACGGCAACAAAGGGGTTCAAATTTATACCATTGCACACCGTATCTTCCGTAAGTATACTAGAACGGTACACCAACACGTACTCGTGGTCACAACCACTCACTGGTGGTAGTTGTTGCCTCTCTGACCTGGGTAGCCTGGTGCGCCGCCACCACTGTAGCCAGTAGCATTGCCACCACCTTGGTAGTGGGGTCCGTTGGGGTTACCTCCTTGGTAAGGGGGGGCCTTGGTAACCCGGCGCACCACCACCTTGGTATCCAGGGTTGGGGCCAGGGTAAGCTTGGCCTGGGTTCCCGCCTTGGTAACCTTGGTTCCCGCCTTGGTATCCAGGAGGGCCACCTTGGTAGGCAGGAGGACCGCCTTGCGGGTAATTAGCACCAGGGTTGTAGCCTGCCTGTGGGCTCGGCATCTGGGGCTGGTAGTTCGGTGGGCCACCGGGAGCATGAGGTGGCGGCGGAGGAGGAGGCATGCCCTGCCCATGGTGCATCGGGGGACCTTCGCGGGGCGGCATCTGGTTCTGGCCAGGTGGAGGCGGGCCATTGAAACCCTGTCCGGGAGGCACATCCCTGTTCTGGAAGTTGTGCTGGTTCTCCCTTCTCCTCTCAAAATTCCTTGACCTGTCAAAGTTGCGGGGCCTGTCATTGCGCCGAGACCTTTCGTTGGCACGGGCGTTGTTTCTGACCCACTCCTCATGGTATTTAGGATCGTAAGGAACAGCTTCCCCGTTTATGAAAGGTTCACCTGAAACACAGAGTGCATAAATATAAAGAGTACACAAACATGTAGAAGTCAGTTCATTGCTTCTTGTCCCATTAAGAAAGATTTAAACAAATAAACCTCACGACAGTTTTCCCTTACACAAGTAACATAAAAACGAATGAACTCCTGATTCATCTCACATAATAGAGGTGTATATAACTAGCCAACCAACGGATTGTGCAATAAACTGCTATGCCAAATAGCATGCTGAATCTGACTTAGGTATTTTTCATCGAGGATCACAAGATGCCAAACACATTAAATTATGTTAGATAATTGGACAGAGCTCCAGGAGTTGGCTTGTCAACCCCAGAAGAGCAGCTTTATACCACTATAAACCTCATCAGGACATACAAGTCGGCACATAAATGGCAATACCATTAAAGAAAGGAAACCAAAATTTCCAAGAAACCAAAGTTTGGATGCAGATTGCTCAAGTCTGAATCATGAAGAGTCAAATTGCTCAACTTTAATTTCTATGATCATATATCCAACAAGGAACTAACAACAATAATGCCAATACAAACAACGAGAACGCGAAAAATGCCACAATCCATCAATGAGGACTTGTTTGGATCACACCCTGGCAGGCAGGTTGCCGGCCAGACAGCATCCGCCCAAGCCCGAAATATGCCAGGGTCCGAACCAAACTAACCCTGAATCTGGATGATGGCAGTAGCAGGCCAGAAGAATGATGACTGATCAGTACTCGTTAAAATAGGGGAAAATTTTATGCTTACCTCCATAGTCCTTATTTTTCACGTCCAGGTATGAATCAGGAAGGACCCAGCGGACCTTGGGAAGCTCTGCCAATGAATAAGTGGCATAAGATCAAAACGAGAACATTAACAATATTTCAAAACGAAATTTCCTCCTGGCTACATAATGAGACAAACCTTTAAGTTTGTACGAAAGTTCCTCAGACACAAGGGCACCAAAAGCAAAGTAATGACGCGTCGACACCGAGTATATCTTCATCCTCGCTTCTTCCTCACTGAAAGATAGAGCCGGTTTTAGATTCATTCAGATCAAAGTGACGACATATCGAGTGACCCGCAGATGGAACACTAACAAACAATAACTAGACGGAAGCAGAGAAGCTAGCCGAGTCGAGAAACGGGTCCGGCGATAAACATACCTGCCGACGACCTGCGCGAGGGTCTTGACGTAGCTGTCGATGATCTCTTCCCGCGTGACGTCAGGGTTGGCCTGGTCGCCGGGCGGCGGCTCCATGACGACGAGCCAGTGCTCGAAGTCGCACCCGTCGAGGAGGATCGTCTCCTTGGGCGGCCGGTTGGTCCAGTTCGGGGACGAGTCGCGCAGCGAGGAGTTGGCCGGCTGCGTGGCGTAGCACCGTACCGCTCCGCGCGCCGCTCCGGCCGCCCCCGCCGGGAGAAGCGTCGCGGCCGCGGCGAGCGGACGGAGGAGGAGCAGGGGGACGCGGCGGGACGCCGCCGCCGCCGCCGCCGCGCGGGAGAGGAGCGCGCGCGACGCCGACGCCGTCGCCGTTGCCATGGTGGCCGAAACCCTAGGGGTGGGGGGGACGATGCGGGCGGGGGAAGAGGGACGGCCGCGGCGGCGGGGAGGGAGGGGATAAGGGTTTAAGACTTTAAGCCACGGCTTTTCCACGAGGGATGAGGTTGTTATAGCGGCGATTGGTATGGGCCGCGTTGGGCTTTTCGAATGGCAAAACGTTGCGGATATTTGGCCCGTTCAGCTTCCTAAACCTCCTTTTTTTTCCTTTTTCCTTTTTGTTAACCCATTTCGATCAAATCAAATCTAAATCGAAACAAGTTTTGATCTGGGCCGTTATCGAACTGGGCCGTCACGAAGCAACTCGGTGCACGGCCGAGTAACAGCCGACATGACAGAATATTCGCTTCGTCGAGACGGAATATTCTACCGAACAAAACTCCCGCCACAAAATGATTCTCGCAAGGTGCCGTCACCATCTTCATACTGTTGTCAGTCTCTATGCATATCTGTATACGCATGGTTAAAATTGCTAGCACATTCAGTATCACTTTGTACCGCCTTTTCAGGCCTCCAAGCCTTTACTTAGACGACGGACGACAGATGGTAGGGTCCTTGACTGGAGTACAGAAGAAGAGGATCCTCTCTGCCGCACATTGTGTGCAAGAGGTTTTTGAATGTGTCAGTCCACGTCTGGCCGGGATTCAACATTGAGCTAAAGTTTGATGACAACATTATGTACCGAATGAAAGACATTGAGCGTGTGCTCGCTTCAAGCTACGTTGCAAGTATGACATGTTGCCCTTCAACATATATAGAACTTGGTACAATACCAATCAATCAATTGTTGTTCCAGTCTATCGTAGAAATGTGTCACGACTGATGTCGATATTGCTGTCGGATGGTTTTGGAAGGTTGTTTTTCAGTATGGTAGCAACAGGCCAGTTTTTTTTTTTCTTCTCAACTTTCCACCCTGATGCAGCACGCATGATGCGGGAGCTCCAACAAAGCCTATACCATGTAAGTATGTTTCGAAATCTCTTGTATTTTTTCGTCTGTACATGTGCAATAAAATTACTGGCTAGGAGTATGCGACCTGCAGAGAGTAATAACATGCACGCACCCTTGTCGATAAGGTGGAGGAGATCTCGAACGCCGTGGCAGGTTTCGGTAGACTGCCTCTGAGTCACAGCTCGTTGGTGGGCAGCGGCGTTAGCGGCGTGGACGAACCAAAGCAAACCAGCTGGACTTCTCCCCGGCAGCGGCTGGGATTCTTGCTACGGCTTATACCAGAGCTGATCGAGCACCCCCCACACTGAAGGTACGGTGCATAGTACTCAAGTGGCATCGCCTTTTTTTTTTTAAAAAAAAAATCCTCAAAGCGCATGTCAGGCTTTCATATCTTCAGTCGATTCTTCAGAAGGATGAATTGATTTAGCAACACTTTTGACAGGTTGGGTGGTATACCGTATACGCGTAGTACTATACTTGCGAATTTTTTACGTGTCGAGGGTGTGTATACGCATTGACGAACCCCATGTTTGTCAAAACATATCTCGTGTATTGTACTGCCGTATTTATCAGAAGAACCCGTGGGCCGTAGCGTTATCCTAAGATATGTTTATACTCCCTCTGTTTTGAAATAAATGATGTTTAAAAAAGCTAATTTAGTTTAGTTTAAACTAAAATTTTTATACTAAACGTCATTTACTTCAGAACGGAGGGAGTAACATTTTTCAGATACACGTACAGCTGTGATAGCGTTGGAAACCAACGCAACGAGGTTGTTATTATTTTTTTTACATTTGTTGGAAGTTTCAAACATTCTGTCGCAAAACCGAAGTACAACGCGCGAACAGACGGAGGCCTCAAAGCCCACCACGCGGCCCGTCGTCGCCGTCCGTCCGTCCCAGCAGCAGCAGCAGCCGCGCGCATGGCACCGCCGGCGCGCCAGCCAGATCCGTGGAGCCGTACGTGGTCGGCTCGGCTACAGGACAGGACGCCCGCGGCCGCGTTGCAAATTGTTGTTGTTGCGTGGTGCTGGCGGACGCGTCGCGCTTGATGGAATGGAAGCTTCCGGGTCCGGTCCGGTTCGTTCCCTTCCTTCCTGTTCCTGTTCCTGTGCTCGGGCCGCCGTGGCGTCGACGGAGATCTGTTCGGCCCACTTCTTACTGTTTCTGTCGTAGCTTGGCCCATACATAACCTTAGTCTTTTATGGAGTACATCAAAAAAGAAAACAAAAACGAAGGACGCGACGCGAGACGTGACAATGCTCACGCAGCACACATCAACCGGAAAAGTCTAACAGCTAGCAAAGTCTGAAATGCCTTCCAAGTCCAGGATATTATCGTTATTATGATTTGGACGTTACTATATATATATACCTGCCTGACAGTTGACGCCACCCACCGCATATATTTTTTTCCGGGCGACGGACGGAATTAAACTGTAGGCAGCTGGATTCAGTATTCCCAGTTGCCATGTGTGCATCGAAAGCAATCAGGATCAGTGCCCAGGACTAGGACGAGGAGGAGGAAGTTAAGAAGAGTCAAAAGAAACGGGCAAAAGCAAATGGTCAATCAGTACCCAGGTACAGAGAGGTAGGAGACGCACGGCCCCCTGCAGGCTCGAACGGACGTGGCGGTGGTGGTGGTGGTTGGCTCTCGGCGGCGACGGGAGGCCGGAGAAGGGAGAACCCACGTCGATCTCCTCTCCTCTCCTTCCTCCGTCCCTCTCCCCCCCTCTCTCTCTCTCTCTCTCTCTCTCTCACCTTTCTTCATCCGCCCTGTCCGTCTCTCCCTTCTTTTTTTTTTCCCCTCTTGGCAAACCAACCATGGTTCTTGTACAGGTTTCTTTATTCGGGCAAAGAAAGAAAGAAAGAAATCAATAAATAGAACGGCCATTTTCTTTTTCTTTGTTTTTTAAATAAATAAACAAACAAACCAAGTGGCGCCCGTTCCAAGACGGCGCGGCGTCCCCTTCCCCATTCCCATCCGCCGCCCCGCCTTCACTTCACCCACCTCCCTTTCCTTCGCCTACATACATACATACATAGACGAGACGAGAACGAGACGACCCGCGCCGCGCCAAACCCATCACACCGAGGAGGCTATCCCCTCCTCCTCCTCCTCCTCCTCCTCCTCCTCCGCCGTCCCCGTACGTGCTCTGTCTCCTCCTCGATCCGTCCAGTCCAGGCCTCCAGAGATGCTGGGCGTCGCGCGGACCCGCCTCCGATCCGGAACGGTCAGTGCTCTCTCGCTTCTTCTTACCCTCGTCGGCGCCTCCCGCCCCCGCACCACCCGTACCTCTTCAGTCTTCACTAACCGCGACCCGTTCCGTTCCGTTCCGTCTCGCAGGTGGCGCTGCCCCGGCTGCTGCTGCTGCAGACGCTCCGCCCCTCCGCTGCCGCGGCGGCGAGGACCTACTCCGCGGCCGCCAAGGAGGTGAGCGCGGACCCGTCACACGCCGTTCACAGCCTCCCCCCTTTCCGGATCCACCCTACTCTCACCACGCAAACTCGTTCCGGTGGTTCCTGGGATCCTCCCACGCCTCCGACGGTCTCGCCCGGCCGGCCGGCCGTCCCGTGGACATCTCCAGCCGTGACGACCAGCTTTTCATTCATTTTTAATTTTCCCCTTCCCAACGGACAGAAAAAAAAATATACTGCTGCTTACTCCGTATATCATAGTACGAGCTTTGCGGCTGGCGACAGGTGTTTGTTTTGTCGACCGTGAATGACTTGGATGGTGGTAGCTGTACTTATTAAAAGCGGTTAGGTTAGGTCGCACGCATCTAATCCAGTAGTAAGTAATTGGTTGGGTGGCGGAGCAAGCGCGCACGACTAGTAGTAATGACTAAACTATACTACGTGTATGTTGATGGGGTGGGATTCCACCAGCGCAGCTACGCTACGCTTTAATCTATATGCGCTAGGACATTTGGTTAATACGAAGAACAAGCATGGTTACCTATCCAACTTAGTATTCCGGTCCTTCTTCTCGTACGTGTCTGCTCCCTAAGAGATGGTACTCTGCTGTCTGCTCTGATTTTGTGGCGTTTCACTTTTAAACCTGTCGCCTGTTCTGATTGAGGTGAAGGACACCTCTCCTGGGCCATTTAATGTGGACCAGAAACTAGCCCATGATGGAATAAATCGTTCTCGGTGATTGAATAGTCAAATCTCCTGCATGATTTCTGATCCCGTACAGCCATCTTTGTAGCTAAATTGATAAAATGCTTATGCCTGAAGAAGTGAAGATGAACAGGACAGCACCTACCCGCGGTTATACATCCTGTTACTTTGTTGGTCTGAGAAAATGAAATGCCTCTACTGAGAGTTCCTCCATCTCTTATGCATGCCTCGAGACATGGCATCAAAGTTTACGCAACTATTCTTTGGCTTAATAGATTACTGTGCGGGAAGCGCTGAACTCCGCCTTAGATGAGGAAATGTCTGCAGACCCTTCTGTTTTCTTGATGGGAGAAGAGGTACCACCAGCCACTGAACTTGTTAATGTTACATTTTCTCCCCTTTTTCCTTTTGCTCTAATAACTTCCACTTCTGTTGTAGGTCGGGGAGTACCAAGGTGCATACAAGGTCAGTAATTTGCCTCAGAATTGTGGTACCTTTTTTTTTCTCACTGGGATAACTGAAAATCAATGATAGCTACGCCATTGTTATTGAAGCTTCTCTTGATTGGTGTTCGTTGCAGATAACAAAGGGTTTGCTTGACAAGTATGGTCCTGATAGAGTTCTTGATACACCAATCACTGAGGTATAGACCGACAAACTGGTACCCATTATCCATTTGGAAATTGTCAGGCTGATATGCCCACACGCTAGTTAAAATTGTTGGGTTTCATATCTAGCATGCCTACACCAACGTGCTTGGGACAAAGGCTTTGTTGTTGTTGTTGTTGTGATCACACTCTAATACTGATCTGTTTTTGTCCTATTCAGGCTGGCTTTACTGGCATTGGTGTCGGTGCTGCCTACCATGGTCTTCGACCTATAGTAGAGTTCATGACATTTAACTTTTCAATGCAGGTCAGTTGTTTAATGATGTCTTCAAATCTCAATGTGAACCCAACTATTTTTTTTTGCTTGCTTTGAGATGTGCTTTGATCCAGTTGTTCTGCACATGTGGTCTTGTCTTTGGTTTCACTGCCTTTTTGTGCTACATTACATCTTCTAAAATTCCATAAAAATATTGTTTCTTGCCGCACCTTTATTTGCCTATTTGGTACCCCTTCCAAACTACATGGGGATCATTTTTTCAAGTCATTTCTAGTAAAGACCTTCAATCACAGGTTTTTTTTGCATGATATGCTGAAAACCATAATGCCTCACATCATAATTCATACCTTATACATATTCAGGCAATCGATCACATCATTAATTCAGCTGCCAAGTCAAACTACATGTCAGCTGGTCAGATATCTGTTCCTATCGTCTTCAGAGGGCCAAATGGTGCTGCCGCAGGAGTTGGTGCTCAGCACTCGCAGGTTTTTGGCCTGACTTTGGCTCTATTTTGTTATTTCCCTGCTGTTATTCATTAGAAGGCATGCATTAACGGTATATTATTTAGTCCTTTAATTTTTTATCCTAACGCATATCTTTTGAGTGTAGAATAAATTATGGAATCAAATTGACTGTTATATGAGTCGTTTATCCCCATACTGTAATAATGATTGAGCTGACCTGAAAGATCATTCGAATGTGTTGAACTGAGGTGTGCTTAGTCTGCTTAAAGTCTTACAATATGTACCATATTATGGGCATCCTTCTGTTATTCTTTTACTATTTATGGATTGGTATTTTTTGTACTGTTATGGAATTAATAAGTGACTTTATTATGCAGTGCTATGCAGCTTGGTACGCCCATGTTCCTGGATTGAAGGTTCTAACTCCATATTCTGCAGAAGATGCTCGAGGTTTACTGAAAGCAGCAATCAGGGATCCAGACCCTGTTGTTTTCTTGGAAAATGAACTTCTGTATGCAATATCTTGACCTGCTCAACTGATTTTTATGTGTTTGAGTTGGCGTCTCATGATGTCGTGTATCCTGCTGCAGTTATGGCGAATCATTCCCTGTTTCTGCTGAGGCACTTGATTCTAGCTTCTGCCTTCCTATTGGAAAGGCCAAGGTATGTGCGTGTATTTTATGTAATGGCAGTGCTGCAGTGGAGAGTTCAACTTCATGAAGCCTTTCCTGATGGATTGTATTGAATAATCTTATTTTTGTTCTTTTTGTGTGTAGATAGAGCGACAAGGAAAAGATGTTACAATCACTGCATTCTCCAAGATGGTCGGGTATGCTCTTCAGGTACGTGAATTCTAGATTTTGTAAGATGGAAGAAGGGTATACATCTTGGTTAACTTTGCCTACCTTGCTTTTGTGAGAGTTGGGCAATGTTTCCCATTTTCTTTCTTCTAAGGTTGGATTTCTGCTACCAGTAAGTTTAGCCACGAGGTTGAACAAAGAAATTGGACATGCTCATAGTGCCTGCCACCTTCCATCTCTGTTACATAAACCACTCAGTTTTATAATTATAATCTATTGTAGTTCTTACAAAGAAAATAATTTTTGAGAAACTGAGTTCTTTTTAGTTGACTGGATGTCACTGTAATAGGATACAAAATTTATCCAGTTGATTTTTGTCGAGACAATCCAATTGATGTATTCTGGATGCATACTCATGTACTGTCACCTTTCAGGCTGCTGATATACTGGCCAAGGAGGGTATCAGTGCTGAGGTAAGTTTCTTTTTACAATTCTTCCCCACAACGTCTTGTGCAACCAAATATTTTTTTTACTGGTGGACGCCGTTACTCTTTCCTTATCTTCTAGTTAAACTCTTCAGGTAATCAATCTTCGCTCAATCAGACCACTGGATAGAGCTGCTATTAATGCATCAGTGAGGAAAACGAATAGATTGGTAACCGTTGAAGAAGGCTTCCCACAACATGGAGTCGGTGCTGAAATATGGTCCGTCCTCTCCCTCTGTGTGTTCTTTTTTCTTTTCTGTTGTTTCCATCCCTTGTAATATGCTGAAATGTTTCTTCTTTGCAGCATGGCTGTTGTGGAGGACAGCTTTGCGTATCTTGATGCACCGGTTGAGAGGATTGCTGGAGCCGATGTGCCCATGCCTTATGCTGCCAACCTTGAGAGGATGGCTGTTCCACAGGTCCATACCGCCTTTCCTTTTCGTCTGCGTCCTGATTTTTTGCATACTGTTTTTTGGTTAACAGTTAATAAATTCTACTCCCTTTGTTCTTTTTTTTTATTTAACGCTGGTTAGTTCAAAAGGTGTGAAGATTCCACTTGTAGCGCCGCCATAAACTTTCTTTCTTAGACGCCTTTATTAGTCCACGTCCTGTACAGATAAAATAAAACAATGAATTTGCCTTAGGTGTCGAGGTTCATGACAGGATCTTATGTGTGTTACGCACACGAGAGTTGGTTGCTGGTAGAATCTGAGGCGTCTGAGAAAATTGTAGTTCTAAACAAATGGGATTACTACCCATAATCTCTGATGGGTAGTGATCATGCTCACCATTAAGTTACCGGAACGGTTTAGAGTCTGTAGTCACCGATTCAGTAAATATTAGTAGCGGAGCTTGGATTAGATGGAGAGTATATCTTTTGTTGTTGATCATTTATCCGCGCCTCTGTTTCACCGCTGGTGTTGCCACATTTGCAGGTCGAGGACATAGTCCGGGCAGCGAAGCGGGCTTGCTACAGAGCAGTACCGATGGCAGCAGCAGCCTGACAAACCACACCCCCCCTCCGTTTCCCAAGCTTTTCCGTTCCATTCTCGATTGCCAGAAAGATGCGTTGCATAATATATAGTGCCCAGTTCAGCTCCAACTCAAAAGTAGTAGTAGCGTGAGCTGATTTTGTAAGAGCTGCCATGAGGCGTCGTCGTCCACTTCTGTTGTCTTTGGCCGCAGCCGGGTGGCTGCATCTGTTTACCGTTGGATCCGTGGATCGTGCTGTCCCTGGAGATTCTTCCCTTTTTCATGACGGAACGGTGTCAATAACATCCGTGGAAACTAAAATATCCACGAATAGAGGGTTTTTTTTAGGCGTGCCCTCCTCTTGATTCGTTTCGAGCATGGAAGTCCATGTACGTGTGTATGTTGTTGCCATCCTCGGGTGCACTGCACGCAGCTATGATTCGGGCAAGGCAAATGTACCACGAGAAACATCAGAGCATGTGGCGCCCGGTCCGGAGTGCCGTGATTGTCTCTCTCTCGTGCGTGCACAAGTGACAGGTATGGTGTGGTATGGTAATATCCAGAGAAAAGCAACACGTCGTTGCCTTGCATGCTGCGGGGCCGCCGCCGGCCCGGGTCACCTATCCTGTGGTCCTTCTCCTTCCACGCTTTGAAAAAAAACCCCGGGAATTCGGTCAGGCTCACACGTATACGAGCAAGCGTGTCGTCCGTTCGTAAGCATCGCCGCCGATTAGAATGGTCAGGCAGGCAGGCAGCTTTCGCACCTCTGGATTCTAATATCCTTAGGACATAAAATCTAATTTAATTTAAACTAAATTAACAGTTCTAAACATCATTTATTTTAAAACGGAGAGAGTATAAATACACTAGGCTTGTCAACCTTTTTCATTAAAACCCGGGTCCGGTTGGTAATACAGCTGAGACGGTACCAACTGACTATCTGTTTGTTGGTTGGTGTCTAATATTATCACAACTAATCTTGGTCAAGTGTGGTTTACCATAAAAATGCAAGTAACGAATTTTTAAGCACAAGTGTGACAAAAAGTTTGTAAGAAAACTGAAAACATGACGTGGGGAGCTAGAGGACTAGGCAAGGCAACCATGCCCTTGAACACATGAGGGACCTATATATGCAAGGTAGGTAGGTGGCCTGGGAAAACAATTTATCCGTGACCGTGAGCAACAAGGACACGAGCCGATGCCCAAACCAAAACAGGCTTCCGCCGTCCCCCTCCCTCCCTCCCTGGTTGATTGATATATTGAAACACCCAGATGCTAGCCTACCACCGGTCTCATCACTAATCCCATCCACCGTTTCCCTCCTCAGAAATATCCGAGCTAGCAGCGCCTCCATTAACGACCCGTGAGTGCTTTGCAGGACTATCTAGCCACCATTGGAGACGAAAGGGAATGGGAGTAGCCGAGAGCACGAGGGAGGGGGGGCAAGGCAGGTAGGAGGAGGTGGTAGGGGAGGAGGGGGACGGGGGAGTGGGGGGGGGGGGGGGGAGCTCATGTGGAATTTACGGTTGTTCTGATCAGATCGAAGCGGTTCATCCGGTCTCTCGGGGTTCGTTTGTCCGGTAGGCGGGCTTCTTGATTTGTTATCCGTGTATTTTGCTTCGGATTTCTGTCTCCCTTAATGATATTTGAGTTTTTTTTTCTTGGTTCGTAATGGTAAATATGCTTTCTTGGTTGGTAGACCGCTGATGTATTTACTATCTTGGGACTACTGGTTATGCGTAGTGTGGAAGTGGAACGAAATGATTGCACTGTTATCAGATGTGCTTCTGCTTAACGGTTGTTGATGCGGTCATTGATCGGTAGTTCGCTTGTTATCTACTTTATGAGCTAAAGAAAGTTTCCCCTCAAAAACAGAAAACACTATAAAATGTGGTTAATTGAACTTCTGTTTCAGTACTGTGGTGAAGTGATGCTCTTTTTTTTTTTGCTTCTGCAGGTCTGTAATGTGATCTCCTGGGCATGGTTCATTCCAGGTTACTGGTTGCTTGCTCATGCTCTAAGTTGTGCTTCATCTCTGGTTGCCGCAGTTGCGAGTGCAGTTCTTCCCTTCCATCATTGATTGGTTTCAGTCGATGATTCATTGGAGCATCAGTTAGGTGTTCTGGGGAACGAAACCAAAATTCTGAAGGGGATTCTCATTAGATAAGTACATTTTAGGTGCAAACCCGAATTAGTACTTCTCTTCTTTCTGTGCACGATAAAACAGGTTGGTTGTGATGGGTTTACCTCAACTTTCTTCGGTCAAGAATGATGTGCCTACCACATCATGTACACCTGCAGTAGGACCTCATTCTGTAGGTGTTGGTGCCTGTGATTTGGATGGGCTTCCTTCAGGAAGCTCAAGTAGCAGGGTACTTTCATACCCAGTGATTGGTGATTTTAATAGAAAGACTACATTAGATGCCCCTACAGCGTCAAATGGGTACTCCAGAGACAGCCATGTGTTTGACGAACCTGCAGGCCTTCATGGACTAAAAAATGATTCAAGCGATACAAATCATAGATCGTATCCTAAACTTATGCCTGCTGTGCCCACAACAAGGGTTTTGGGCTTTGAATCAGATTGTGTTGGATTTCAAGCTTCTGACGGAACAGAAGCAGATATGGTCCATTCATATCCACCCGTCTGCAATTTTCATTTGCCATTTGATCAGTATGAGCTTCAGGCAAGAAAAAGACTGCTCTCCCCACTGAAAAGTGTGCCTCCTAAACAGTTTCAGGGTGATGTGCTCAATATTTCTCCTAGTGATGCTCACTTTAGGCATTCTGATCCAACCTGTAACCTATGTAATTCTGGCTTCCAAGATAGTAAAAAAGCAAACATCCGGGTCTCTCCAACCTTGAGGTGCTCCAATAGGAGTCCAGAATGGGATGTTAGTAGGAGAAATTCCGATTTATTAACTGATGGTCCATTACTAGGGAGCAAGGAATCTTTATCCTATTATGACCATATAGCAGCTAATGCAAAATTAGCGCATACTCCACTTTCTCTGTCTCCTCTGAGCCCCAAATATATGAACAAAATTAAGGTTACAGGATCTCAAAGACATGTAATGAGAGATCTTGAAAATGATTTTCTAGATTTGAAGGAAACTGGAAGGTCTGATGGAACTAGGATGCAGGACGCGTCAGAAGAAACTATCTTGTTACATGATGAACTTGATGTTATGACACCAAAATGGAGTTCTTTGAGAAGATATCAAAACTGGGGTCATGATTCTACCCCTATATCTCCTCGAGTTGGTTATGTTCGCAGTCCGAGTATTCTTGTGAGGAGGTCACTAGTTGGATCTTTTGAGGAGTCCCTTTTATCTGGTCGATATTCTTATGGAAAAGACAGTCAGGTCTCCAGTTTCTTTTATGCTTACTAGAATATACTCGAGTGCCAGGCATAGACTGTTGAATTTGATTGTGTATCTCGCTTTGAATGCAGACGATTGATGGTTTCTTAGCGGTTCTAAATGTCACTGGTGGAAGTTTCTTCCCCACAACTCAGAAACTTCCATTCTCAGTAACAAGCATCGAGGAAGATTGCTCCTTACTGTATTACTCTTCTATTGATCTTGTGGGGAGGTTACCTGTGAATAACAGCAGCAAAAGCTCAAAGCTTCAAAGAAGCCTTAGTAACAATGATTCACGATCAACAAAAAGTCGTTTACGAATCCCTGTTAAGGGCCGCATACAACTGGTATTAAATCTTTAATTCTCTGGCCGATTTTTTCTTGATAAAATAGTTATTCTATATTGTGGACAGCTTCTGTTGACCCCCCTCCGTGCTTGCTAATCGTAAGAGACCTGTATGATCTTTATCATTGAGTAAGGCTAATGTCTCTAGTGTATCTTTAGGGTGGATCTGTCTGTATCTGCTTTGATAGACTTATTCTCCTGTACTAAATAGATAGCTCTTTTGCAATATAATTATACTGCTGCCACTGCTGAGTATTTAGATATACTTATTTTCCTGTTATAAATAAATATCCCCACTCCTAGCTATGTCTGAAGAACTAAGCATTTTTCTCATTTGCATCACTAAAACCATGATATGTGGCTGAGGACATATTATTCACATTACTGCTATAGTTCAGCAATTTTACTTTGGATAATTCAGTTCATTTCTGAAATTGTTTCAAATGTTTCACTTTTTTTACATATTATTATATTCCAACTGCTGGGACCTGATCTTCTGTTCAGCATCGGCATCCTTTTCAAATTGTGCATTTGTATTTATATGACCATAAATTAAAAATATCACCTTTGACAGGTTGTCAGCAACCCGGAGAAGACTCCGCTTCATACTTTCTTCTGCAACTACGACTTGAGTGACATGCCTTCTGGGACCAAGGTACAAGAAATCATGACTAATGGCTTATTATTTGTCATCAGATTAATTCCAATTCTTTGGCTCCGTGGCATACCTCAACCCTTTTGCGTAGGCATATTAGTATGAAGTTCCTAATGTGCGTAATGGAAAAGAAAACAAATTTTGAAATATTGCAGTGCAGGAGAACTCCATAGTTTACTGCATGTCTGATATGTTGAAACATGCAACAGGACACACTTTACCTTCTTCTAGAGCGATTGAGTGCTTGATTCTTGAGGTTTAATTTATCTATTAAGTGGCCTGTTTTTTTTATCTCTCATCCCCTGTTCTCATCCTATTTCTCTTGTTGTGGCACGAGACAGACTTTCATGCGGCAAAAGGTCACACTATTTCCCTCTAATCTAGACGAGGAAGGAAGCAAGGCCTGTGATCTTAATGTCGGGCCCAAGTCGGTATCATGTGGAAGTAAACCTAGAGAACAGGGAACTCTATGTTCTGAATGTAATGGAACTGATAGCCTGATACATATAATGGCTAACCCACCAAACTGTTGATTTTGGGTAATGATAAATTCTTTTCGTGTTTGCAGGCTGTGAAAATGGACAGAACTGCAACTCAGATGATGAATCAGAAAATTGTCCATCGGGGAATGATTCTGATAGCGTGTCAAATAAATCTCGCTCTCGTGGAAATAAGGATAATACTGACTCTGGTTGTCGCTGTTTTCAACTGGATAAACCTCGCTTAGGTGGAGAGAAGTCATGCTGCTCGTCTTCTAAGATCAACGAGTGTTCAGGTAGTCGTGTGCTTCGTTATGCCCTGCACCTGCGCTTTCTATGCCCCCCCTCAAAGAAATCTTCAAAACCAATGCCACGGCGCAAATCGGATCCGTCACCGGCAAAACCATACAGCAGCAACAGCAATCCAGGGCCCAAGGAAGAGCGGAGATTCTATCTCTACAATGATCTCAGAGTTGTATTTCCTCAGAGGCACTCGGATGCAGATGAAGGCGAGGTATGTATGCTGGCTGTCAGAATTCAGACTCGCAGCAGTTCTTTCTTCGGGCTTTGCTTGTTCGTTCTGGGCCGAAGCAACATGTGGGCTGAATTTAGTTGGGCCGTCTCATGGCCCACACGACGTTTGCTCGTGATCGATCCGTTGTCATGTATAGCTCGTACGTCGATAATAGAGTGGGCTAGTTTCTTGGCCCATACTACTGTACAATACGACGATAGGCATTCATCAGTAGGCGGCGTGTCAGATTAGCGTTGCTGGTCTGGTTAATTAACTGGTTGAGAAGAAGAAGATGCCCGTGGACTCCGATCCAGTTTGTATTATTGGCTGGTTGTATTCTTAGTTTCTTATTACCTGGATGAAAGTTTAGCCATGGTCGTCTCTCTGCATCGATTAACTTAATTTGGACACGACGAAATCTTGGATATGTAGATGAACCCTGCTTCCATTTTGCAGCTAATTTGTTTCACTATTTCAGACGGAGAAGAGAGCAAGGCTTACATGGCGGCAAGAGTGTGTGTTGTATATAATAGCTCTGGTAGCCAAGGATGACTTGCCTGTGTCGACCTACTATTCTCCAAGGATCATGCATCGTATCATCATCAGAGTATCAGACGATATGGGGCCTTCATGCATGTGGTCTCATTGGGCAGTCTCCTTGGCTAGCCAGCTGACTTACTCTTGGCGCTCATGCTAGCCTTGCATCTCTTATATAGTAGTTGATCCGTTTACGTACACGTACGCGCGTCGATCGATCGATCGACATTTGTTATAGATCGATTTGTTGCATCTGCTTCTGCTCTCTGCAAAAAAAAAATGTTCTGCTCATGACGACGCTCTCTGCAAGCTGCTATATATAAATCTTCATCCTCTCTGCTGACTCCAGTCTTTCTCCGTCAGGTTTGTCAACGTCTCATCTTAGTACAATATGTGTACTACTGGTCTACTGGACGATGATCATAACTGATAATGAACAGTTGTTTCTATAGATTAACTTGGGATGTTGTGAAATATTGCGTGTATTATTTTTCAGGACAATCTGCATGAACTATAGTACTGATGATATGATGCTGTTCCCTCATGCTACCTGGAATTGATTGCTGCAGAACCAGGACGAAGCAAAGAATTCGTCGAAGAAGCAAACTGTTGAGCTTTTCTCAGCATGCAGCTTAGGCCCTTTGCCAGTACGTACATGGAACTCAAAAGAATATATAGTGACTTTCAGAACGTTTGCTGATCTCTTTCAGCTAGCTGGCCCTAGAGTAGGATCGTGTGAATAGCAAAAGCTGGGCTCTCTAGTTTCTTCTTGTTTTACATTTGCTTAAGGGAGAGAAAGTATTGTTTATACCTGGAGTAGTATGAGGCTGTGTGCATAGTGTGGCTATGTACAAGACGGGTGCAAACTCTATTGTATCAACTTGATGCGAGTTTAATAAAGTGCCCTTTATTGAAAAAAAAACCTGGAGTTTTATGGATGTACACGCATATCATATAGCTAGCTCTGGATTGAAATTATATTTAGTGAATTATTCTTCATCACCAGTAAAAAGAAAAGAAAGAAGAACCTCATATAGCCGTCCGAAACTTTCAAAAAAAAAGGAACTTCCTAGCCGTCATTGTAATTTTGCACAATCTCATATGTGCCACTATCATTGAACACGGAGATGCGCACAATTTCTCACATAGATGTGCTCACTGATTATCCAATAGTTCATGACTACCTAGCAGGGTTACAGTATATATATATATATATATATATATAGAGAGAGAGAGAGAGAGAGAGAGAGATAACCAGATAATGTCATCCATCAAATATATGTGTTGGATGCTCACGTGTGTATATATATATACATACATCAGCGATATATTATTCCAGTTATACGAAAGATATGTATGTACAAGCTCTGGTCGACATGGGACAAACTAAATAAACCTTCTTGCATCTAAATATCACCCCTCCCTGAGATTTGTAATTTTGTTCCTAGTAACAGCTATGGATGCATTCTGAGAACAAACACTACCATCATTGACATGCTAGAATTTAGCTACTAGCTCCAGTTCTTAAATAACTGTAAGAAATTAAAACCTTCACTATCGTCCTGCATAAAAGCATTGGAGACAGGTCGGTCAGAGCATGGATGATATCGAGTCCAGTGACTAAAAAAAAGTCAGATCCATTCCGATAAGATATGTTTTCCACAACAGAATCTTTCTTTTCAAGGGTCAGCTCACGTCCAATTTGATTTCCAAAGATGGAATGTGCGAGCACATCCGCTACGTCCCACTTCTTTATTTAAGCAAAAGAAGTTACAAGTTTTTCCATGGATGTCATGGGATCTATATGTACACCCTCTATTCTTAAATTGTTATCGTTAATGGTAATAAGTTTAATTTATTTAAACTTACATTACTGTTTTGAAGACAACAATTTAAAAACTGAAGGAGTACATCATATAGATCTCATGGTATATATGTTGTGGTATTTTTTTTCATCTTCACAACAGTGGATGCATGCATTTCCCTGCAGCTAGCATTTGTAGTAGCCAGCAAGTACATATGCTGCATGCAGATTGTTGTTGCTAGCAAGAGAACATATTCTTCCTGCAGGATATATAGAAATTACGATGCGTTGGAAAGGCAGCACATTTCTTTGCAGCTACAATAGAAAGGCATCACATTTTTCTGAAAGTCAGCGTTGTCTCTGTCGTTTGGCAAGATAAGCAGGAACTATTCCCGTTTCCAAATCTGTCACGCATAGATTTGCAGATAGCACAGCACATATTTGGTAAAAGCCGGCAAAAAATGCATAACTGATATGATTCCCCGAGTCAACCAGATTCTCTCCATTCTATTTCAGGCCAAAAGTAATTGTACAATCAATACAACATTATTTGGAAATAACCAGCTGACTCCATCCATATTACTCTATATAAAAATTTTGGTCAAATATATTTAGTTATATTGTTAGATTCTTTGGCCAACAGAGTCAATATATGCCAGTGTCGTTTGTTGTGTTGCAATTCCAATGACAGGTATAGGAAATGCTCACAGGTAGCCAAAAAAAGTTGGCCATGAAGCCATGTGGGACCTTCAAATCTAAAATCATTTACAGGAACAAATTCTGTATAAATCTTTCTGATATATATATACTTGCATCGATCAACTGCAGCTGTGGAAGTGAAAAAAAAATCTAAGTACTCTTCTTGTCCACTGCAGATGGTGGCTTCAGGCTATAAATAGGAACGCAGTGTCATGCATAGCAACAGCAGAACACAACCTGGCAAAGCCAAGTGAATAGAAGACGAGGGGAGGCCTCGCATGGCGGAAAGAGTTGATCCTGATAGCCAAGGATGACTTGCCTGTGGTCTCGCTCACTGGCTCACGTTTACTATCAGGCAGGCAGGCAGGCAGGTCACTCAACATAGGCAGTCTCCTTGGCTAGTCCGGGTGGCTCTTCCCCTTCCATGCTAGGCATTTCCCTCGACCATGAATCATTGGCCTGGGTTTCCTTGTTGCATCACACATGCATGGTTCCGAGTTCAACTTAATTCATCTACATGTTCAGAGCCACACAGACTCACATTCCTCAGGCCATGTAGAAATTCTTCAATTGACTGATCTTGCTTCTCGGAGGTAAAGTATGAAAATAATGGAAGAAAATATGAGTATTTTAAGTTCTGTTTGCTTGCAACTTCTGAATATTTTCCTTTTTCTTTTGTTCGACTAAGAAGAAGCACTGTTCTTGGTCGGATCATTTTCTAATAAAAGGGGTGACCTTAATTATGCGCACCTCTTTTTCAACAAGACATGCTCATATCCTGCATCATTTGAAAGAGAAATAATTCCTTGTCCAACATTCAATGTGATTGCAACTGATTGTCTAGCTAGTCACTCAAAAGGAGATATATAAGTCCTAACGGCATGGCAAATCCATTCTTTTTTTTGTTGTTGTCGCTGGCTAGCTCAACTTTGAGCTAACTAACCAGCGACAACAACAAAAAAATGTAAGGAAGCGTGCGTAATCTATCAAACAGACAGATCAGTCTGTCCCTCCGACCAAGGGACAGACAGATCAGTCTTAGCATTATAAAATCCTCACCATTTCGTAGTAGCAGTAGCAGTAGCAACTAGCAACGCAGATTTTAAAAAAAATATGCAAGGAAGCGTGCGTAATGTATGGCACGCATGTGGCACGTGATCGCCCCGGACCTGGGCCCCCGAGAGAGAGAGAAGGTGCAGGGCCCATTTAAGATACAATACGAGCTAGCGGGCTGCGTGGAAAGCCTCTTGCTAGCTGGGCCGTCTCAAAAGAAAGAGTTTAAAAAAAAAGAAAATTGAGGGTGGTGACGCTAGAGGGAGGGCTTGAACCTCCGACCTTGTGGTTAACAGCCACACGCTCTAACCAACTGAGCTACTCCAGCTTTTACTGGTTGCTTACCGTAGCAGTTGGTATTTCTATTTGAGATAAGTGGAGGAAGAGGAAGGCCAAGGATGAGTTACCAGAGAGTCTCTCCTCCTGGTCCTGGAGCTGTTCTCAGTGGAAAGCCTACACAGAGCAGCTAGCTGCCATGGCCATGCCACTGCAGTTTTCAGTCGTGCTCAAAATGCAGGCGAGGCCAAGCCAAAGCGCAGGTTTTTAAGTTGAAGAACAGCAGCACTTTCACTGTGGTGACGTTGGGAAGGCCGACGCAGGCAGGTGGCCAAAGGATCATAGGGCGGCTCTGCTGCTACTGTAGGAAAACATGAGAGGACTTTGTTTGGCAACAAGTAACAGAAAGCTGGCTGCTCATGTTGGTTTATTTAAAAGCTGGGGAAGACGGTGAGGGGAGACCGGAGGGAGAGAGGTGATAGGGGGCAAATCATTAATCTCCATGGATGGATAAAGTTGGCAGTGAGCAGTGTTAAGAGAGGGACCCTGTATCGACTGTCAAGAGGCGCCTGACTGTGATAACTAATTGAGTTAATTGTAGCTAATCATTGGAGTGTCATTTTTTGCAAAAAGAAACCAGTAGGAGTAGTTGGTACCTATCTCCGTAATAAAATAGCCAGGAGTTATTAATTCTGTTTTACATTTTTCTCTGCAGAAAATCATGCTAGCTAGTTATATAATTTAATGAAGAAAGTTAACTATAGCGGCGTTTAATACAAAAACTATATACAAGCGTACGTTTTCGAAGAAGAAAAACTATATACAAGCGTCAGATTAGCGGGTACTCCCTCTGCTCTGAAATAAATGATGTTTAGGACAAAAAAATCAGCTCAATTTGAACTAAATTAGCTGTCGTAAACGTAATTTAATTCATAACAGAGGGAGTACCACGGAAGCAGCAAACGCCAACGCACGCATCCTTATTAGTCAACAGGGGCGTAATCTCTGCCAGCTCTATGTCGCCGCGGTAATTTTGACATGGATAATTTCACTTCCACCAAAGTAGAACGGTTTTGCCTCTGTACAAAGTACTGTAGAAGTTTGGTAGTGACTTTCTTGCCTCAATCCAGGGCATGGCACTGACTGAAGCGATGGACCCTGAAGAGCAGGAGGCAAGTTTATTTGTGGGGGGAGCACCAGTAGTACACTGAGAAAAATAAAAAAGCTGTACCTTTAAGCTGAGAAATGCTGGGCTGCTGATCCCTGACGCAGTACACACTAGAGAGAGTGCAAGACTTTTGAGACACTGGGAGCTGTACAAAACGTACGTACCACTGATGCGGTAATAAGCTCTGCTGGTGGTGGCCAATGCGCTCACCATCGACTACTCTACCAGTATTCAGTTACTTCTTCCCCACCAGCAAGCCACAAACCAATAAACCACAAAATCCTAAAAAGCGCAGGTGCAAATGAGTCCAAGCTGCCAATGTTAGTAACACATGCAACCAACCAACCAGATCAATTAAGCCTTTTAGTCAAAACCGGTAACTAAATTTCATCTCAGTCGCAGTACTACTACAGCTTCACTGCAGAGCTGATGAGCCGCACCACAATCAGAACACCAAAAGCGAGCCTTTATGCTCGCATAGGCTATACACAAAATGTGATGCGCACCGTACACAAAAGAAGCAGTCTCAGCACTGAACAGTGTGCTACACGACAATCCAGCATGTAAGATGGGGAGCAAGGTGTAACATTGTCATATATATATATATACCATCCACTGATCCACACCCGACACTCCACGCTAACATTTCATAGATCACAACGGCACATCCCGGTATGTACAGTCAACTTCCATCGGAAGGCTAATCTACTTCACGATGAAAGGTGACAAGAATAAAAGAGAACCGACTCGATTTACAAACTTACAATGCATCATCTGCAAACGGGACCATGCCTTGTTTTGCCAGATGAGTAAATAAGGATCCTGATGCTAAAGAAGTCTAAAAAACCCAAACAAAAAAAAAGCAGCAGCAGCAGCAGCAGCTGGATCAGATGGGCATGTAAGTAAGACGCTTCCATGCCACAAACCTTGGGTTTTGTCAGAAAGACGACGAACGGGGATGAAGCCATGTTAGCTAGTTGAATTGATTTGCTGCGGGTACGGTTGCAGGATGATTATCTACTATGGTCGTCTAGCAAGACAAGAATCTCTTCATCGCCTGTTCTACCATCAATTGCATACTGTAATGGCGTCCTGCCATACCGGTCGATGGCTTGTGAATCGGCTCCCCTGAATAGAAATACAAAAGGAAGGTGAGACGTTTCTGTTTCTAAAGCTTGTTAGCCCAGTACTATATCCATTTTTATAGAGATGTTGTTGTTGTTAGATCATTCCCAGTATTGGAAGCATGGAGAAAAGCGTAAAACATACTAACCATGGAGAAATTGAGAGTTCTGGCAGCAGCGAAATACTATTACACCAACAGTAATTTGCATACTGGCATTTAAATGACAAAAGATATGTTCCCATGTTCAGAAACTTGGCAAAAACCAAGGGCAAATAAACCAGCCTTTTTCATGGTATTCATAGAAAATATGCATGCTAGATATTCTGCATAAGGGCCCAAAAAATTCGTAGGCTCTGGAGGTTTTGAAAACTTGTTTACAAAACAAACATCTGCAAGACAAAGGTCCTATTTTATATATATGCTCTTCCATACCTGGAGAGGAGAAGCTTGGCATGCAGAGTTCTTCCTTTCAAAATGCAGTGGTGAAGGGGTGTCCGACCCCTTGAATCAGCCGTATTTATATTAGCACCATACTGCAAAAGTAGTTCAACCATCCCAACATCTGCAACACGGCATGCAAGATGAAGCAAGGAAAAACCTTCACAACTGTCCTCCCCGTCATCTATGTGTGAACTCGTGCTAGCAGGAGAAAGCGACTCTCTAGGAGAAATCTTGTCATGTGAACTGCAATCGAAAAATCTAGGACTTCCTTCAGATGGTGAAGCTGGTTGCTCTTGCAGAAGTGCTTTTCCAAGAGTCAAGCATGAGCTGGAGGGCATCTCTCCATAAACAAAGTTTACATTGGCATATGATCTCACAATGAGAACGTATGCAGCTTTCTTGTCATTTACGCTGACACTATCCCACATCTGCTGAGCTAGCTGAACCGAATCCATGCTATGGTTTCGTATAAATTCTTTGTCTGCATACTGGAATATTCAAACAAAGAAAAAAATGATATTAGGATATATGACATTATCATAATATCAGTCAAAACCGAAGGTCTTCAACGGGATACAATATAAAAATACGAATATATGATACAGGTATACTGATCAGTGCAATATGTAGGAACTTTAATAGGAATGCAATCATTGATGAGCAGTTGCTAGTGCCTACAGAAACATACTCAAAGAAACAGCAAGTCTGTTCCACAGCACATACTCCCTCCAATCACAGTTAAGTGTCAATTTTAGCATATCACTGCTGAAATGATACAACCTTTACCACCAATTTCAAAAAAAAAGACAAATCATTTTTTAGACAAGTGTCTATTTTTCTTCTCTACTGTGTCTTTGTTTGTATCATTTCAGCAGTGCCATCTACATATAAACTAAGTCCTTTTTTACTTTCAACATGAAAAAAAGGAAATGTAATGTAGAAGATGTCCATGAACTAGGTCTACATTTAGTAGGAAAACACACAATTTTCATGCTAGTGACGTACAAGAAATTTTAGGAACTACGCTGCAGGCATGCTGTCTCTAATTATCGGTTCATATTCTGAGGCTTGGAACCCACTTCTTAAGATGGAGTAGCAAAACACAACCAAAATGAGAAAGAAACATGTAGTATGCCATGGAGTAAGATCATATTATGAAAATTACAATGTGTTCTAAGCAATGAGTTTCTCCATTTGATAAAATCTTGATACAATGCAAGCTACTTGCATGATGTGGGAGAGGGAGACACAAAGATTTCTTTTTAAAAAGGAAAATGCATGTGAATGCAATTAATGTCTTTTAGTTATATGCAAAGGACCAATATCAATAGAAGTAGATCCAGAACGGCAGCACATCCAGTTGCAATTTTCTTGTTGAGACTCAGATTTTTCAAGGTGGTAAAGCATGATGAATCATATTTACCCAATCACTGTTTGCAAGGAGATCCTTCTAGGAAGCGATTGATAAATATAACAAGTACCTTTGCATGAATGAATTTCTCTTTGGTGGAGAAAGCATCTTTTTGTTTAGGCTTTCCAACAGTTAGGTATTGTGTTGTGTCTGATCCATCATTACTGTAAAAACAAACCGGATCACAAATTTGTTACCTGAAAGCAATAGAGAAAAAAACAATGGATACTATATAGAGAGATACGGAGCAATTGTAATATTACCTTAGACTATTATCAGAACATAAACTATTTGATGAAGGTAACATTTCTTCCCAAATATTGTTGATAAACGTGTTGCCTAATGACTGAAATAGATTGATTACAGATGGCTCCCAGACTCTGACATCAAGTGTCAGAGATCTTACCTGCCAGTACGATGTATGCATTTAATTTATCTACAGATAAGTCATAAGTCATGCTAGTTATAACATTGGAGATAAATATAAACAAGCAACCAAGTTACAATATATGCATATGAATGGATGCCCTGCAGGAAGAAATTACTTTATCATAGGCAGGACAATCAAATCAATGAACCGTAAGTCATTAGATTTCATATCCACTGAACTAGTTTGACACTGCTATAACATATACATATACATATACATGCAAATAGATGCTCCCAAGAAGAAACTACTTGATCTATGGACTGGTAGGCACTAAGGTTGTCTTTTATCAAGTTTCCATCAAAGCATAATATGAACAAGGCATCATATTAGTGCTTCAGAACATAGTCAGCGTGGCATTAGCCCATAAAAAAGTACGGTGGGTCGTCCTAGCCATCCAAAACCTGTTGCGCAATTACCTTTGTAGAAAAAAGGATTATACTTCCTCTGATTCTAAATATAGGTTCATATTTTTTATTACTTGCTTCAAAGAAAAGGGGCACCCTAGAATATCAGCATAGCTTCTGCTCAAAATTTACTTTCATAATATTACCATTTTATATTACATATATTTTGCTATATAAATTTCGGTAGACGCTTCTGGAGGTGCTAATAAGGTCTAAAATGTTACACTTGTCACCATTGTTGAATGGACGTAAAATTATAGCGAAGTCAGACTGGTAAGCAGCAGCATTGGCCAAATGAAGTTGCAATTATTCTGCATCACAATATAAATCTATAGTTTTCCTAAATTAGCTATGTATTAATATACTGAGCTATAACAATCTACCTTAGTATTTATAGAGTTTACACGCTTTATTTTGTGAGCCAAAAGCACAATCACACCCTGCTCTGGGTAGCAAAATGTGTGTTGCAGCATTAGATGTAATAGCGGTAAAGCCCAAATATTCATGCAATGATCAATCTATGTGCATGTCCCCCCAAATATCAATTCATACAACAATCAACCTATTTTCAAGTCCCATTAAGAGGAGCAGGTCTTCTATAATAAGGAATTACAGAAAAAAAATATTAGTTACCTTTGATATATGCACACCAAGATTCCTGTGTACCCCAGAACACTCTATGCATAGAAGAGCACCAAGGTTCAATGATGCCCAATCAGGTTCTGAAGCCCCACAATCAGCACACATATTATTGCCATCAACTTTCCTAAGCAAGTCAATCGGTTTTTCAGATTTTGCGCTGCTTCTGTGATGATGTGCACTCCTGACATCATGGTGCCCACTTCCAGGATTCTTCTCCAGTAGTATATCATCGCTTATGGAATGCTCATAGTCCACTGAACTAGTAAAGGAGCTACTCTCACTACTCCGATCATGGCCACTGCCCTTAGGGCTTGACATAAAACACTGAAATGAAGCACCACAGTTTGTAAATCAAATCATAATACATAACAGTTCAATTGGTGTCATCAATCACTAACCTGTTCTGGGGACTGTGAACTAAGCAAGGAGGCAATGACACCAGTTATCTTTTCAATCCAGTCCATCTGATCTACTGCACTCTCTGCCTGCATAAATACCCAGTTGTGCATAAGGTAGGACATAATTAATTACATTCAACAAGAAGATGTCTTCTCCATAATCTTGTGATATACCTGCAATGTGTAAACCTTTGTGGGTGAAATAATTCTGAAGCAGAACCTCAAATCTGATTGTTCTGCATCAACTTTAATGGTTGATGTCAACAAGTTTACAGTATGTCGTGCAACAGACTTCTCATCAATACCATGATAATGGGAAGAGAACAATCTGCTCAATAACCCTGAACCATGCTCAGGGTGGCCAACACTTCTATGGCAAGAAACACCACCCTATTAAGATCAAATGTGAATGATTGAGGAAAAGATGGGAACTTAAATATAGCATGCATGCATGGGGGAAAATGGCAACTTGATCAGTATTCAATTTCAAATGTCATAACATGGACATACAGGTGGTCTAGTAATTTGTTTGCGATAGTAGTACAACATTCCTCGACTATCAAGTACAAAGAATCTCCTTTTCCAGTCGCCTCTCAGGTTTGAAGATCTCTTTGAGAGGTAGCCTTGACGAATGGTCTGAACCTGTAGATTGTACAGCATAATATTAAAGTCCTTTTCCAATTTGTAGTACCAGCTATACATTCCCAGCAGATCATATCATCTTACTCTTACCTTGCCTTTTGAGGATGACTGCATCACTGCCTCAATCATTTTATGTGAACTTCTACCAATTGTTTGTATTCCATCACCATTATGGGAATCATTCAAGCCATTTGCAGAAGACCGACTTTCCCGGTCTATCTGCCTTTTGTACTCATGCATCCTCTCTACAAGAGAAGCTTGTTCCTTGTTTGCCCTCTCCCTTGATTGCTGTGCATAAGCAAGAACCTGCAGAAGAATCGAAAAGCAGGTTATTGGGGGAAATAATCTCAGTCAACTTGGGCACTTTAAGTCTTTAAGTACAATGTACAGAAAAAAATGAAGAAACAAGTAACACACTGTGCTGTGTCCTAATGAAAACTAAAGAAAAAATAATAAACAACTGTTAGAATGAAATTTCCAGTCAACATGGCATATCACCATAATAAAATTTTGGTTATGATGACTGAAAACAACTACAGTGGATATTGAATAGCACCATACATTTCAATCAAGTAGGCAATAATAAATAAGCTCCCAAGATAAAAAAAAATTCCCATCAGTTAGCATGGTAGATTGATGTAATAGAATTTGGGTTCAGTGGCAGCAGCATAATAAGGAAATGTAACATATAATATGAAAAAGTTATCACTTAGGTAGGGTAGCCATTTGGAATCCTCAATAGTAAACCATAAACTTGATCCAGCATATTAAAATAGCCTTTGTTATAGAATTAATCCATGTGATTTGTTAATAGAATTGATCCATATGATCTTTCGTTCAAGAAAATTTGCAGTTCTAAACTAACTGGAACCGACTAAGATCCAATAATTTGATAATCTGGACGTGTTCTCTCATAAGCAATCAACATCAAATTTAAATAAGTGACTGAAAAGTGAATCAAGCATCGTGGACTCATTTGACCGACCTATGCTCTACAATGAATGACACATTTGCCTCAGGACTAGAGATCTGAAAGCAGAAATGTGGGGCAATAATATTTGCATGTTAGGGTTATGTAATAATCAAGAAAAGCATCAGAGTTACCTGATTAATATATGGCTCCATTTGATGCAATAGTTCGTATCCCTGATAAAAGGCAACTGATAAGATTAATCTCATTTCATGCATTACATAGCAACACCAAGAGGTAAAATATACAAGATGGTACTTGTTTGAAATATCGAAGATGTGAATCCATCGTTGCACTAACAGCCTCCAAAAATTCAAATCTCTTCTTTGCCTCAACATGAGAAACTGCAGTTACCTGTTAAATCAGCACAGATAAGGCAAACAACAGCATGATAAGCATATAAGCACAAAGTGAAAAATTAAGAAGCAAAGTTAGGGCCAATGCAGCCCATACCAGGTTAAAACGAGCTTGCTCAAATGAAGATCTGGCACTGTGCAGCTCCTGGTTGTTACCAAATGTAGGTTAGTTAGAAGGAATGCTGCCTTAACTAGTGTACCACTGTAAAATGTAGGATAAGAAAGATTTTTACATCTTCGATCGCAGTTGTTATGTCCGCCCTTGTACCTTTCTTCAGTGACAGGTACTTCTCACGAACCTATGACCAAATCAACCAGTTGAAAGTCAATAGCATTAAAATGGGCAGCCCGGTGTACATAGCTCCTGCTTATGCAGGGTCCGGGGAAGGGTCTGACCCACTTTGGGTCTTTTTGTACGCAGTTTTTCCTTGCATTTTTGCAAGAGGCTGTTTTCAGAACATGAACCCGTGACCCGAGGCAACAGCTTTGCCACTGAACCAGGGCTCCCCTTCTGAAAGTCAATAGCATTCTATCACAGAAAATTAAAAAAGCAAGTAGCAAAGCAATTCTTCAACGAAGCAAGTATGGCAGAAAATTCAAGCTAAGAACAGTGAATCAGCAGAAAGATAACTAAGTAGCATGACCATCTTGTATAGAATGATTCTCAACTTCAATAAGCTGACTCGTTATCAATTAACAATTTAACATACAGACACTAAAAAAACTAGCATGAACATATCATTGCATGCGGAGACATCGTAATGCCCCACACACGTTGATGCATGAGGGAAAAAAGACATCCATTGCCATTATTTACGGGGAGATGAAAAAAATGTATTACAAACAAGAAACGACATAACAAGATAACTTGCCTGGTCATATGAGAGGCTAGCCTTGTCAAAACGCTTATGAGCATCCTGAAGAAAGTATTAAGTAGGAAACCATGTAATTCAATTATCCACAGAGCGAATTTTGAAGGATCCGTAATAATATCAAATGATACTGGTACCTTAACATCATGCAAATCAATGTCTACAAAATTCAGCAATCTGTCATTTAACATATGCTCAACCTGCCAGAAAACAGAATCAGAAACTATATCACAAACTTGTTAAATGTTCAGTGTGCCATGAAGTGAGAGAAGTTAGATTTCCGATAAGGGAAGCAACAAACATCTCTGTTCTAATCTTAAGACTATGTAGTTCTATGTAAATGGTGTCTGGCAAACCAAGTTCTTTGAAGCGTGTGCCAGGCAAGGAATAGGAAACTTAAGGTAAATAATTTGCAGCAGACATCAGTAGCTTGATAACGGACTGTAGAGCACTAGAGCCACATGAAAACAAGGAGGAAATATATGTTATATCCATACATCTGGTCAATAACACCCAACCAGAGTGCCACAAATGGAGGCCCTTATCACAGAAGTCTTAAAATGTATTTCATGATATTCGTTAATCTAGAGGTCTTAAGTATTGGATAAAAACACAAACGGTAAAAAATACAACAATGATCCAACAAAACAAAAAAAAACAAATCCACGCCAATTTGCTAAGCACCTTATGACAAAAAAAACACTACCTGGGAGCGCAGAACTTCCTTGTATGTTCCAATTTCTCTCAAGGCAATTGTAAATTTGGTCATGACTGGTCCTGGGAAGAAAACAAATTGAGTATTCTCAGTGAAGGAAATGACCACGTTGTGCTCTGCCCTCCCATGTAAGGGAAAGTATAACAAAGGAACAGGAATGAAAAGTTAGTAATATAAGCTAGTTGATGCATGAGAAGGAAAAAAAAGACAGAAGAAAAGGACTGGTGAAAAAGGTTAAAGAAGGAATACATTTTTCTTCTTGCATCTGCACATAGTTTGTGGAACAAGTAAGCAAATATGAACATAACGAAATGATCCTCCAGCATACTCATTCGATAATTTTAAACATAAATACTGTTGGGAAAATGAGGCAAAAGAAATAACAAGACTAACCGCCAAAAGCAACACTGATTGGATCATTGTGACCTCCTCCAAATGTTTCAAGTGAGCTTGCAAATGCAATGTCTCCATCATATGCTTCCCCTAGTCCTTCACTGAAACCAAAGTTCAGGTAGGTGTATGAATTACTGTCTCAACATACCAGCAAGCAGGCATTTAGAAAGAAAAAAACATTAACTAGGTGTTTCCGAGATGCCAAGAAAATGTAAGGGGCTGGACTACAGCTCCACCATATTTCCTATAAGAAAAAAAAACAGACACCAAAAAAAAAGAGCTTCAAATGGTCACTCACGTATATTTGCGACAACCTTTATGGAACTTCAAACATCTCTCTCTTAGCAACTCAGCACTCTCCTCAAGTGCTTGTATCTGTTTCCAGAAGACAAAAAAAAAAGTAATTCATTGACCAAAGAAAAAGGCAATGCAATCAGTAAACCAACCATTACGAATCTTCATAACCGGTAAAAAAAATCCCTTTCTCTAGAAAAGAGAAAAGTAATCTGGGACCATCCGTTGCGCTGCCTAAGAAAAACGGCACAATAACTCCAGCGATAAATTAGCACAGAGGCCATCCTAAAGAAAAAAAAAGACAATTCAACTGCAGCAAGCTATACATTACAGGCACGCTTAATAAACCTCACACGCACACACGGGCACACATGGTGGTAAGAAACAAAGGCGTACGACAACCCAGGGACGAATAGTTAAATCAAGGGCTTGCGGTGGAGAAATCGACGAGTCAATGTTTCCACGTGCGTCAGATGGAGGCGAAATCATAAGGCAACAATGTTTCTCGCCCCGCACGACCCGCGGCCACGTGCGGCCACCCGCGGACGGACGGACGGAACCCGCGCGCCGCGCCGCGCCGCGCCAGAGTCCAGGGGTCGGCCACGCCCCACGGTCGGGTCGGGTCGCGTCGGGTCGGGTCGCGGCGGAGGTTAGGCCGGGATCCAGCGTGCGCCTCCTCCCTCACCTGCGTCCGGAACATGGGCGAGTCGTCGAGCTTGGCGAAATACATGGCCGCCGCCGCCGCCGCCGCCGCGAAAAGGCGCTCCCGCGGTGTTCCTGCCGCCTCGGTCGGGCGCTATGCTTCGGCGGGTCGGTCCACCTCGCCGTCTCCCTCTTCTCGGCGATGGCCGCGCGCGGCGCGGGGTAGCTTGTCGCCGGGGCCGGGGTGTGTGTGTGTGGGTGGGTGGCGGCGATCTGGGCGGGGGGGGGGGGGGGGGGGGGGAATCGGTCTCGGGTGGCTCGGCGAGAAGAGAGGAAGGAGGAGTGGGAGCGAGGAGGCGAGGCGAGGCGAGGCGAGGCGAGGGGGGATGCAGAAAATAACGGTGCGCTTCTCTCTCTCTCTCTCCTCTCCTCTTCCTTCTCGGTCGGGGACCATGTTTCGGTCTCGTCCTCCTGCTTAATTAGTTACGTACGTAGCATTTTTGGTTTGAGCTTAACTAAATAGTAGCTAGCATTTTATCTTTCATTTTTGCCGTCGGGCTTTTTTTAGTTTGCAGATCTTATTTTCTAAAAAGAAAATATTAACTTTTTATAAGAGAAACATGGATTTTACTCTCCCTCTCTGTTTCAAAATAAATGATGTTTAGGAAAAGAAAAAAAATCTAATCTATTTTAAACTAGATTAGCTGTTTGCGAACCTGGGTGCAAAAAAGACGAGTGGCCGTAGCGTTTCACGGTTTGGGGGAGGGAGGGAGCGGGCCCGGAACTGGGCCTTTGACTCCCGGCTTTCGGGCTGCTCGCGACGGCGACGGCGACGACGACCCCCATCCGTTCCCGCCAACTCCACTTCACTCACAGTACTACTAGTCGGAGTTCACTTCCACATCAACATTTTTTTTGGAATTCTCTCTCTCTCTCTTTTTTTTTTGCTGTGAGATGCTGCTCATGAACCATGACTGCTCCCTGGTCTTACTAACGCTACGGGATGCAAAGCTCAAGGAAGACGTTGTCATCTGTCTCGCTACGCTCCCAAGAACAAATTCGTTGGCACGTAAGACGCCTCCTCTTTCCCTCTAATATTACTAGATCCGTACTAAAACCATCAATCATAACAAACAACTTTCTATTTGAAATAATTTATTCTTTTAAAAACGTTAGATGTTGCTTCTATCTTTTTTAGATAATGGAAAAGATGTCCTCGCTTTGACCTCAAAGAGGCAACAGCCAAGTTTGCATCGTTGCAGCAGCAGCGCTTCCCGTCTTCTCGGATTAAGTATCAATTGCAAGTGATCTGGTCCAGCATGTTGATCAGAGGAGCCAAACTTTATAGCACCCTCTATACATTCATACCCGCATATGCAATCTACACGGACTAACTGGACGTTAGTGTATTTACAAAAAAAAAAAGGAAGGAACCAACAAAATCTGTAGCCCAAACGCCACAAAGACCAAGCCATCTAGCCTCATCTTGCTTTACCGTCTCGATTTAGTGTCTCCCAGCTAATCTCCTGGCCACATTCTTTACAGGCTGTTGTGCACCCTGGTTTCGTGCCATTACTTCTTAGAGTAAGCAGGTGAGTTAAGTTGTTGCATTTCTTCTGGTTGTTTGAATTAGTAGCCCTAGGTTGCTGCCGTTGTCGGCTTCTAGAGGTAACCTTGGGTGGCTGCACAAGGTTCTGGAGGTCAGTTGGAACAGCATTCATATTCGATCTTCTCTCGGGATCACGTAGACCTTTCCGCAAAGCCTCCCACTCTGACAAGGCCATGTCTTGCTCCTCCTTAGTAAGCCTTTCCTCATCATTTTCTTGAAGAAGAGCTTCATGCTCATGGTAACCCGCAATCCATCTGTAAACAACAAAAATAAGTTACCCTAGCAGAGTTGCTAAACAGTTACACATATTCAAAGGCAGAGAGCAGATTAATATTTGATGGATAAGGTTGTATGTGAATCAAGAATATTTATGCACTATAGCATGAAATGCTGTCAGGTAGTATCCAGAAGTAATAGGTTGGTCATTACCGATTGTGATCACTGAGTAGGTTCATCATGAGCTTGTCCACAGGCTCAAGCTCAGAAGAATAAATGGTGTTGGGCTTCTCAGTACCAAATTTAGTGCACTCAATCATTGTAGAACCCTTCTCGTTCTGCTCTAGTAATTCTTCATCATCAAACTCAAAAAGATGCAACATCTCTTCTCTGGAGATTGTTCTAGAAACTTGCTGCCTATCTACCACTCTTGCAGCAAGCCCTTCTTTTGTCACCTACACATATTCAATGAATTTATATTGATCGAGTTTTGCAACACCGGTGGACCTTAGCTACCAGGTGGAAAAAAAAACACCTGGCAAAATTCACCTGAGAACTCCAATAAGATGATTAGAAATTACCTGTCGCTTATATATTTTCTCTTCCATTGTTCTATGTGCCATTAGGCGGTATGCGTATACAGGTTTCGTCTGACCATACCTGGTAAAAATGTACCCTGTGAATAAACAAACTCACATGAAAATAAAGCTAAAGAGCCGCACAGGCTACAGGCTCTTGCCTCCAAACCCGGTAAATGGCTTGCAGATCATGAGTTGGATTCCATGAACCATCCAGAAGAACCACACGATTTGCAGCATGAAGGTTGATACCAAGAGATCCAGCACGAGTAGATATCAATGTGCATTTTACTCTTGTGTTTTCAGGGTCATTAAACCTCTCCACAAGATTTTGTCGATCAGAAGAGGGGGTGCTCCCATCAAGCCTGTTCAGCATGATACGAAAATATCATATTTGCAGAATGAGACATGGTCAAAATGATGACAACAGGAAGTTAAATATCAAAAATGAGGATGTCCATGTCTTTGCTACAGTGGTAGCAGCAAGGGTGTCTCAAAAAAAACAAAAAAAACAAGAGTAGGTAGGTAGCCTGTCCAAAAAAAAGTTTCATCTACCCACTTTCAGGTTAGGAGCTTGTTGAATTAGTAGCATAGTCTGTATTGTTAGCTACACGTGTCCAACATTAAAGCTATCAGGTTGGCTGCACTACTGGCGAAGAGATGCCATGTAGTCGGGATACTGGCAGGCTAAATGTTATAGAGGCATAGAGCAAAACATACAGTCATGATATATGTACTTACTGACCAGTAAATCTGAATGACAAGGCTTTATATAAGAAATGTGTTTTTGGTTCTAGCAGAATATATCATGATTGATTCCTAGTCCCCTCCCTGGAGCACCTCTCAAAACACTACCCCATTCATGTGTTTTCCATTATTTATAATGCTCTATAAATAGGCAGAGTGTAATAGAGCGGAAGGTAAGCGTATTTACCAAAGTGCTCTAACATCCTAACAAATTGCAGATGTTTTCAGGTTTCACAATGGTTACATTTTCCATAGAAACCAGGAAGAAAAGTCGCTTTCTAATCAAGGTCTAACTTTTCCAGTTTAAAGAAATAAGCATCATTGAGGGAAGACCACTTAGACCACGCATGCACTTGCATCCAAAACATTAGGTCCAGCATATTGTTTGGTGCAGCAAGTGATGCAAATCTCATGATCATGTAAAAATAAAGTACAGAACGAGAACTAAATGGACAGATCTGAAACTACCAAACAAGCACCTGCAAAGTTCCTGTGTACAATAGAAGTTCAATGTGTGTAAGTGTACCTGTACCAATCCTTCCCTCGTTTCCAAAGTTTGCCTTCTTTCCCTTTGATTTGTAGTTTGGACAGATAAAACTCCACTAAGTCCAGAGTTATCAAGCTTTGGCTAAACACTAATACCTTGTCACCCAACTCAGAACTTTTTGACAGGATATCAAGGAGTAAGATCATTTTGCCACTGTAATCTGCCTCCATATAAGTATTCTCATCTAGGAGGTCTTCCCACCAGTTACTTTCCTAGAGGAAAAACAACAAGGTAATCAGAACCAAATATTAATATGTTAGTATGGAGAGCACTGCACCAAAAAATACAGGTATATGATGTTTTAAGGTCTGCTTAATGCTTATATTTGAATTAAATGTCAAATCAGCCATTAAACGACATGCAGGCCAGAAATAATCCTGGTACACAGATAGAAACTTTAACTAAAAGCACATTGTAAATTTAATGAACAAATGGATAATGTGCCACTTTATTTTTTGCACAAAATGTAAAACTGGAAGTTTCAAACCACTTGCATTCAATAATTCCAATTACCTCATTCACAATGTTGATTTTCTGGGACTGCAGATCAGTTCTATCCTTCAGCTTCTCTGCACAAATGATAAAATTTGGACAAGATGTAAATTTCCGAGAAAAGAAATGGGAAGAAATACATCGTAGAACCCTCATATTTAAAACCAAAACTATGCCTCACCCACCCGCCTATCCAGTAATTTACTTTTCACAACAAGTAGGATAATGAATACAAGCCGCACTAAAAATTTGCCAAACTTTGCAGAGTATTACTAGTGCTGAAAGCTCCCACACTTTGCAGAGTATTACCAAGTAGAATATATTAAATTACCTTCGTTGGGCAAGAAGTTTTCAGCATTATCATCACTTGAGCTCTCATCCGTCAGAAAATTCTCAACGGCATCTTCTTGGCGCAAATTTCCTCTCTGTTCTTTAGCCATCTGGAGGAGCCCAGGATGATTCCATATCTACACTTGAAAACGCTATAAAACATCGAGAATAAAAGTAGCAACTGTGATCTAAATACTACAGAGTATTATCGTACGCATCCCAATGGAAACAACTGAACAAAATTTCGACCTTGGTTTTATCAAAGAAAAAGCATAATGATGCAAAGTTATTATACCTGCGCTAATGTTTGGTACTTGGCAAAAAAGGAACCGTGTGATTTTTCTGAATAACCACTTGAGAAACCATGTGCATCCAAGAATCTTTTGTACAGCTTTCTCTGCAGCTGAGAGAGCTTAACTGTGATAACAAAAACCTTCTTCGGCGGTAGATCATTCTTCACAACATTGATACCCTTTCGCTGCACAAAACCTTTCAGTTGTTCAAACAAAATGTGGGAGCGTTGGTTCATGATCTTGACATCATCTAATGTAGAATTAGTGTGTTGCCCATTTTCAATGGGGTTTTGGAACCTGGTAGAGCAGAAGTTATTATTTTGGATTTCACTAACATCAAGGTGGTCATGTAGTTGAGCTGATATTTACCTGTTTCGGAACTCATTGCTACTCCCAAGGAAACCTTCCCTGACAAAATCGACCATCTGTTCACCAGATGAACAAAAATCAGTTAGTGACAAGTTACTTTCAGCAAGACTAAGCAGAACAGTATGGATGCACAGCTCCTTACACAATAATATTCCATCAAATTATTCTGCAACGGAGACCCGGTTAACGCAACTCTCCTTTGTGTCGCTACTTGTTTCAGAGCCTGTGTTATGTCAGCTTTCCTGTTCTTTATCATATGTGCTTCGTCACATACAAGGATATCTGGGCCAAACTGGTTGTGCATTGTGTACAGTGAACTGTGTCAAAACTTGCAGGTAACATATAACAAAGTTGCTAGAAAACATAATATATAACTCAAATGACCATCCATTGATTATTATATATATCATACAATAAAATCTCACGGTAAACAAATTAAAGAGCCTGACAAAGTAACAAAACAGCAGCAGAAAACTAAGAATATCACCTGCAATGCATAACTAACTTCATTTGCAGCATTTCTATCCTTGACATGCTTTCCAAGGGACAAGTTTCTAAATGTTGAATAACCAATAAGAAGCACTCCTCCTTTTTTTCGCCATTTGGCTAGTAAATATGGCCTATTTACCCTGCAAAAAAGGTCACAGTGCATTCCAATACTAACAAATAAGCATTCATTTTATAGGAAGCGCCATTACGTCCTGTCATAATTAGTAAAAGTTTAGCCTGATGCAACAACAACAACAACAAAGCATTTGTTTCTACCCTCCTCCTTTAGCCTGATGCAACCAAAAAGTAAAAGCACATAGCACCGTATGTAAATAACACAGGCATGCAATGCAAATGCACTGAAAATCACATGCTTAAATAATGCAGCAGAGAAGGTCAATACATTAATGAGATGGCTTGTTCCAGATTTAGCTAACTTTTTATACATATGTTTAGCTGAGTGATATTATTTGAAGAAAAACAAAGCAAAATCATTTTAAGCCAAAAGTCAAACAGTATCTCTTTGTTGATACTGCATGTCTGTACTAAGCAATGTTTTTAAGTCGCCTTGGGGCGACTAGTCGACCTCCAAGTCGTTCTGGGTTTTTTAGTAGTTTCTAGTCAATGGTGCGTGTGTGCACATACATATATATATATAACACTATGTTAGCAGTAATACACAGATCAGCAACAGATTTTAGCAGTTTAGCAGTAATAGAGATTGAGCATTGCAATTAGCGAACAAAACTTCAGATCAGCAACTGTAACAACAGTTCAGTGCAGACCTAATGAACAAAATTTCCACATAATTGTTCAGTATCACAAGAAACATGATGGAACAACCAATAGTCTATTAGGACAAAAAAAATACTCAGTGCACAGTGCAGAATTTCAAGTCGTCCTAGTCAACCAGACCACTAGTTGTCCGATTAGTCGCCATGATAGGTCAACTAGTAGGACGACTAGTTTCCTAGTCGCTCTGATCGCGTCGGTTGCCCTGATCGCGCATCAGTGACAGATAAGGACGACTAATCGCGACTACTCGTGATTAGTCAAGCGACTTAAAAACAGTGGTACCAAGATCAAGATTTATGAGATAACAACCACAACAAAGTCTTTTAGTCCCAAGCAAGTTATGGTAGGCTAGAGAGGAAACCCACAAGATCCAATACAAAAGGACAAACAAAAAAGGAAGAGAGAAAGGGAAAATTATTCGCACCTTGTAACATCTTCCAGCATATATACACGAACAGGCTTCAGTTCTGCTGGGTGCCACTTGATAAATTCTTTCCTCCAATTATGTAGAACATTAACAGGAGTAACCACAAGTGCTGTGTTCAATCCCAATTGAGTGCATCTCATAACTGTGTACAGGAATGTAATAACCTGCAAAGTGCAAAAGAACATATGTAAGCACTATGCGTGTAATGGAACAGGCCAATGCCAAACAAAAATCCCCATCATGATAACCTTACAAATATAGCAATGAACAACCCCACAAGTGCAAGTAAAAGTTTGAATTGATCAACATCCATGGTACAGCTCCAAGTACTTTAATTCTGAATATAACAAAAGAAAAACTCTAAAGATAATTTATATCCAAGTAATATGGCCAACACAAACCTGAAAGGTTTTCCCAAGGCCCATGTTATGTGCCAAAATGCACCCAAGACCTTTATCCCCAGATCTGACCTTTTTAACAGATTGAATAACATTTTCCCACATAAACCTTATTCCTTCTACCTGAAATGTCATAAAATCCATCGGTCGGTGGGATTAGGCAGGGAGGGCACAGAAACACATTATAAGTTTTGACATATCTTCCAAATCTTATTAAAATTGAGTAAACATAAGAAAAATTGACCAGTCAGACCTGGTGACTCTTCAGTTTGGAAGACATGCTGCTTGGAATCCTGACAGGTTCCTCATCTTCCTCCCTGGCAAGGTTGACAATATGTCCATCCCCAACATCCTTTAAAGTCGCATCTGATATATCTCCAAATGAAGTTCCAATATTTTCGTTCCTTATCTTGCTCGCAGATTGCTCTTGCATGGACTTCAAATGGTCTTGCCTAGCCTACAAACAATGTTTAAGTTCTCGTCTAGATAAGACAGCTTTGTTTAAAAAAACACATTAAATGAAGATACACGACTAAGATTGCAAACCTTCTCCATAGCGATTTTACGCTTTGTTTCATCCCCAAGTTCTGTATCATCCATGATTCTTCTAATCTTCTTCTTTTTTTGCTTGCTGATCACATTTGTAGTAGGAATCACAAGGAGGTAACTGTAGTATACAAAAGAAAGTTGTGTAAATGAAGGTACCTGTCAGGACCATTGTTTTCCGGTTCAGAAAACTCTGTGTTGCTGCTATCCGAATCAGAAGATTCAACACCACTGAGGGCCTTATCACATTCATAGATTAAAAATTCCAGTCGACTGGGTATGCAGCAGCAACACTGCCAACCAGTGACCATAATTCCTGATGAGCATCCTTCACCTAAATTCCTTGACAAACAACTTGTACAGAAAAGCAGCTTACAAGAACTACAACTTTGGAGTTGTTCGCTTTGTGTACACCAAATGCAATAACCACCAGATACAGGATTCTGTACAAATGCAAACAGCATATTTAAGAAAATCATTAATGCCATGAACTTGATGTCAGAACTGACGCAATTTGAATATGTTTGAACCTATTAAAATTGATAATAAAGTAACCACTCACCTCAAGACGATTCTTCTCTATCACGAGAAATCTGCATGATCCACAAACAGTAACATCAAGTACAGGGTGGCGATGCACATCAGAGGCAGTCAACGTATCAGTGCAAATCGTACAATTGAAGGCTTTAGGAGTTTTCTTTTCGCTAAGTTTAGGGCTCTGTGATGAGAAGGGATAAAGATCAATGATATCAACGTTCTTTTCAACTTCAGCTGAACTACCTTCATCATCCATATGCATATCTGATTTGCTATCTTTCTGCATGTCATCATCACTTTCTATTATTACAGTTTTCAACCTCTTCTCGTCAAGCTCACCATCATCTTCACGTGTGCGCTTCAACGCCTCGGTACTAGCTTTGTTTACATCAGTTTTGAGTTTAGATGAAATAAATCCACTTGTAGAATTTTTTGGTGGAGGATTCTCATAGGATCCATTTGGTGACGAGACCAAACCAAAGTCCTGAAAAACAGGAAAGCCTGTAAATGTACTGTGATTCACCATAGAAACCAGAGACCATTCAACCATGAATGTTTTGCTCCCTCCAGTCCTTAAAAACATGATGTTTTGAACAATAACACAGTCTACAACAACAACAACAAAGCCTTTGTCTTAAGCACGTTGAGGTAGGCTAGATATAAAATCCCAACTAGGTTTCATATCCATAGGAATGACTGGTTTTGATGCTGGCTCGCCAAGCCTATCACAACCCTCCTCTTTTACCCGGGCTTGGGACCGGCTATACCTAGAAAGGCATAGGCGGAGTTCCAACAAAATTTTGACCGTTATTTTCTATTAAATTAATTTTCAAAATCAAAGAAGTATATCATACAAAAGTAAACTTCCAAGGCAAATACATGTATATCATTTATTTGTTCCCACACTAAATATTTCAAAAGTTACTGATAGTCATATATTTATAAGTTCGGTTGGAACTTTAAAATGATATGTTTCAAAAACTGGAGCAAGTATAACAAAAATGAGTAAAGACAAAACAGAGCTAGAACAATATGACTTCAAATACCTTGCGCCAGCCTCTTGCCCTTCTTTTCAACCAACACTGCATGCGATCCATTACTTTTGCATCGTCCTCTTCCCTTATCTGCATAAATGGTATACCATAGTCTCCCATTAATAGCTGTGGAAGTACACAAAGGCGCCCCCTACAAAGAAATTTTATAGGATCCCCTATTAACAGTGGGATTTTAAATGATAGAGAAAATATTAGGAGGGGTAGAGGACGACCAAGGTTGACTTAGGAGGAGGCGGTAAAACGAGACTTGAGAGATTGGAATGTTGGATTCATGTGTAGCCTAAGTGCCTAACCAAACTTGTTTGGGACAAAGGGTTTGTTGTTGTTGTTGTTGTCGTCATGGATGCCAAGGAACCCATAGGTGAAACCTGCTAAAAGAAAAAGAAAGGGCAGCCTAGTGCATATAGTTTCCGCTTGCGCAAGATCCGAGGAAGGGTCCGACCCATTTGGCTCTTTTGTACGCAGTCTTTCCCTACATTTCTGCAAGAGGTTGTTTCCAGGACTCGAACCCATGACATCATGGTCACAAGGCAACAGCTTTACCGCTGCGCCAAGGCCCCCCTTCGGATGAAACCTGCTATGTGGATTAACTGTGCTGGCTCAAATGGTTTGAGGGTCAACAATTTTGAAGATCATAGTTTAGAGTGAATGTATAGAAGTGGCATTTTCCTTTGAAAATATTTGCCATGGACACGACAAAGAAACTATTAGACTACATTAGGATACCTAGGCATGTATATTTGAAATAAGCAGCAAGCCGTACACAAGCATTGAGATAGCAACAACATGTGTTCATGGCTTCATGTGACAATAAACATAGGAGCAACAAAGCAAAAACAGTGACATGTTTATAGTTCTAGCTAATTAGTAAAAATACAGAAGTAGTCACATCTGACCTTTCTGTATTTCCATCTTTGTTCCTCAGAAAGTTCTACTTCATCAACGCATTTTATGTCAGTGAAAGCATGGTCGACTTCAGATATCTCCTCCACCTATGAAAAAGATAAGAATATAATGAACACAAAAACATAAAGAAGGTTGGAAATTTGCACGCCATACCAGTTATCTAATAGATTAAGGGCATGTTTGTTTCCCTCCCAACTTATAAGCTAAGCTTATGGTCCAAGGATAAAATGGTAAAATGTCAGCTTAAATGCCAAAAAAGCTGCACAACTTACTTTGGTATATAGGGTGGTATTTTACCATGTTGCCCATCATTCATAGGCTAAGCTAGTGTGTGTGAGAACGTTTGAGCGAGCATGGGGGTGAGGGGGGACAGGGCCTAACTATAGATTAAGTATATCTAATAGATTAAGTATAGGCTGGGATAAGTTGGAATGTAACTGAAAGATGGTCCCATTTATCAATTCTTTTAAAGAATTATTATTTTCATAAGAAAAATATAAGCACTTTCTGTAGATAGATTATGACAAACACTTGAAATTACAAATTGCAGATAATAGTAAGATACTGTAATTACACGAAATAGTACATGTAGCCAACAGATAAGAGAATTGACCTCCTAGGCACTGTGCACATATGAGTGAATAACATCATTAGAACATATTCCCTCTGCTTTTATTTTGATGTTGTTAGGACAAGGAAACAGGATCGAATGTGTACTAGCTTTCTTGTTCTACAACAACAAAATAAAAACGAAGCAAGTAATCGACTATTCATTACAAACGAAAAAGCTATAAGTTTGTATTCGCTAATAATGCATGAAAAAATATTGCTAGGGAAAAAACATGTTGGAGAGCGTACACATAGTATGGGCAGATAAAGGTCAAGAACATGGCATTTGATGAGGAAGCCAATAAATTAGTAATGAAATCACAAAATAAGAAGAACTTGTGAGCTAAAGAATTAAAGTGGCACCTCATCAACTCCTGGAAAGTGGAGACCTAATGTGGCAGCTTCCTGGGGGGTACTTGCGAGATAAACTGAAGCCCAATTACTACTACCAAAAGTATCTTTGGCACTCTCCTTAGATTTGATAAGTTCATTAAATGAACTCCAACTCTTCTCGTGACATTGAATAGAATCATCATCTCCAACAGGAACCTTTCCAGCAAGAAAACCACTAGCGCCTTCCTCCAGCAACCTCCCATGCTTTCTGAAAGCAGGTAGAGCAAAATTGAGGTTTGAAAAAAACAATAGTCAAATTTTAAGGCGTGAATTTACCTCCTTACAGGTCTGTAGGATTGGAGGTATTCATCAGCCTTTCTGATTGATTGGTTAGCTTCTTCAGGCAACTGAGAACCAACCCAATGGGACCTGCTCTTCCATGCTTCAGTTTCACAAACATTTGGAACTTGACTCTCAATCGACTTATAGAGTCTGGGAAGTTCAATACCAGCAGCATCAAGTTGTTCCTGCATTATGAAATGAAATCTTAAAGCTATCACGTAATTTTGGGCTTCTCAAAATAGGTGTACATACCAGAAACAGAAAAGAAACATTACCAACAGAACAGAACTACGAATCTCCAGATCATCAAGTTCACTTTCCCATTGGTTCTTGAATTGCTCCATCTCAGCTGTCACAGCTGATTCTAGCTATTAAATGAATGAAATATATCAGAGTATAGAGAGATTAGCAATTAAGGAGATTACGATGATATAAAATTGAGGATGTTTAAAAACCTCATCTCCTTGAAGCCTTTCAGATAACTCCAATCTTACTTCAACTTCAATTTTTCTTAGTGATTCAGTTTCAAGTGACTCTTGTGCTTGAGCTGCCTATCCGGAAACACTATCAGTGAAATAAAGAAAGAAAACTAAAGGTATACACAAAACAGCAGAAATAATAAATGTTACTTTGCTCTCAACTTCAAGGAATTCATCAACCAATTCTTCAACTTCTTCCTCCGTTAGAGGTGCCTGAAGACAACCAAATTTGGGGAAAAGCAAAAAGAAAGTGTAAATACTACTGAAATTGAATAAGAATTTACTAGGCTTCAATCCATCAAGATTTGAGATTGTTCAGCAGAAACTACAAGGCCGCTGAAAGGCAATCTGACTGACATAAAACAGGTTGACAAAAAGGGATAACTAGTACAGAACATCGTATCATACTTTTAATGACAGCCATTAAAATGAGTTTTCCAGTGTTCCATGTCAAGTTGAAATATTTATAAATGGGTATTAATGGTCAATAAATTTTGTTAACTTTGTTAAAAATATCTGATTTAATCAATACTAAGAATAGTAAGCTTAAATGGGGAATTGTACATTATAGTAATAGTTATAATTACACACCTCAGAGTCTTCTTCAGAAGCAGAAGCTTGTTCGTTATCTGATTCTCGAAGAAAGAATTCATACGAGTTGACCTCTGAATCATCATCACTAACAGATGCTTCTTCAGGCACACCATCATCCATTGTTCCACTACTAGGCTCCTTATGCTCCTCAAAGCAATAATCACTTTTTGCTTCAACTTTATATTCATCACTTTCAACATCAATAATAATTACATCGTCATCCCCTAGCTTTTCATTTGGTTGAACAGGTTTCATATTTTTTAACTTTTCATCGGATGATATTCCATTCTTGTCCATCCCCAGCTTTAAATCATTTACTGATACAGAAACATATCTGGTTCCATCTTTGCAGGCATGGACTGTTTTAATGCAAACAAATTGTATATAAAAATAAAAGTGAGAAAAATAGATGAAACAGAAGTGCATAAAATTAAGACCAAACGGTATGTTAGAGCATATGTGAAGCCAAACACGATTGCAGGTTTGACTAAAGTATGAAACAACAGTATAAGGGTCATGTTATTGCATATATTAGGGCAAAAACTGTAGGCTTGTTGGATATGATAACTGAAATTGATAACTATGTCTAGTTCAATTAAATCATATCCCCAATTCATCTTCAACATAAAATGTAAAAAAAAACAGTCTAGAAGCATAAACATGTACAGCTGCTAAGAATGAAACTCTGTTGGCCTATACTGAAGCCGCCACTAGAATATAATGCATCCTTCACCAAGTGAGTGTGTCTATACTCTGTACATTAATATGCATGTGGAGAATAATACGGTGCACGTTAACAGCCTAGTGAAGTAGCCAGTCAAACTCGTAAAAGTTTCGCTGCTCCTGCCAGTGAAGCATCAATCCAAAGCAGTGTACAACAGAGTAATGTTGTCCTCATTTTTCCGCGCGCGCGCACACACACACGCACCAAAACAACGCCATAATAAACTGTATAAATTCTATATCAGATCAAAATGCCTACCACCTCTTCCGTCTGCCGAGAGCCCAACCAACCGAGCAGAAGTAACAATGCAGGGTGCAGTAGTGTTCACACCGAAGCCGGGCATTTTCTCCCTAACTTTTTTGGGGAAACCGTGTCGGCCTAAACATTTCGGACACCCAGCGAAACGAAAACGCAAAAACGGAGTCACTCGGGCACGCCGAGACCCACCAACCCAAAACAAGTCAAGCAGGGGGCCGGAATGGCGTGGAGACTGGGTCCTCATCTCGTGTCAGTTTAACCAAACGCCCAGAAAATTCCCCGAAAACAAAACGCGCCAGCTCCCGAGTAGGGCAGGTACGACGAGGCCCTATGTCGCCGACGCACGGCGGTCTCGGCGCGCCGCAGGAAAGCAGCAGCAGTCCAACCGGAAACCGCAGCGACCAAACTACTCACCAGCGAAAGAGGAAGCCGGCACACACACAGCCGGAACGGATCTCCGCGCCTCGCTCGAAGAGGCGGCGACGAGAGGAGGGGGGTGTGAGGATCGGCGGCGCTGCTGCTTCCGTCGGCGGTGTGCTCGCCGGAGCGGCGCGGGAAGCGGCCTAGAGGCTTTTTGGGGTGGGCGGGCGTGATGAGAAAGGTGATCTCAGGGGGGAGGAGAGGAGAAGGGTTTTCGTTGTTGGTGGGAGGGGGAGCGGCGGAATAAATGGAACGTCTCTTCGCGCAGAAAAAACACTGCCTCGGTGAGGACGGGAAACAGAGAGAGAGAGAGAGGCTTGGAGGGAGAAATTGGCCTCGATTACCGCGGCCGATTTCGATTTTTGAAATCTGCTGTGGCGCTGCAGCTCTTTGGTTCATTGGTTGTGTAGAGTAGCCACATTAGTGCAGTGAACTTGAAAATCTTTTATAATTAACCGTAAAAGGGTAAAAATATTTTTAGAAAAGTCCACCAGTGTAAGCAATTTACGTCTAAAAATAATAGTGTCGTGCTCTCGGCGAATGTGTGTGTCTAGCAGGTGGTGTCACGGGACTTGTCATCATTGAACTCAACATAGGCGCCATCGATCCCAGGGATGGCATCCGTCATCGAACTCAGAGTTGGTGCCTCGGCAGCTCATTCTCCGCTCGCCACCGCGCCGCTCCTGAATATTTTTGTGGCTTTGAGGCTAAACTAAAAACAGAGGCACTTGTTAATCGTAAACATAACAAGATAATATATCAATTGTAACTACATTATAAAATCTCACCGTCCCTCATGTCTAGTTAGGTTGTTTTCCTATTGAAGTCTGACTGGACTGAAATTATAAAATAACTAGCACAATAACATATCATACCTTATAATATATATGTACTACATGTACCGCCTGATTATGGCTCTTGATTGTTGGTGACCGTTGTCCCCTTAGGGCACAGTGTCAGCCATGCCTGGTACAAATGTCGTATTAATATTTTGACCTTGTTATACTTACATACTAGCACGTGTAGGTTTGCTCTTGTGATATTACTCTTGTGTGCGGTCGTTTCATATCTTGCTAGTTTTGTTTGTTCGCAATGATCTTGCTTATCCACTATCTTGAGTGAGTTTTGTTGTGCTTGTCAAGTCTATTTTCATGTGCTAGGTTATTTCCTTGTGCTCTTTGTCTATTCTGCACCGGTTCATGACTGATGGCAACAACTCGGTCTTATTTTTTTTCAATGAATGCACTTTGACAGGATAATATGGTCTTTTCTATCTATGCAATTTTGACATATTAACTTTCTAAATGCTTAGTTATTAGAATGGAGAGAGTACTTGAGATGTGGCCTTTGAGCCACATTGTAAAGCTCTCCAGTTATCCGGATCTGTCAATCATGCCACATTGTAAAGCTCTCCAGTCATCCGGATCACGGTGGTTCAACGGTGTATCAACCGTAGTTCTCCAGTAATGTGCTGATGTTAGCAAGGTACCACGAAAATTTGGATTTTGTGGAGGGGAAACTAATTTACTCCCTCTGTTCCCATTAATTTGACGTTGGGAGAACGACGTCAATTAAATGGGAACAGGAGTAACTCTGATCATTTCTCAAGATGCTAGTGTCAGCTTCAGCTATTACATACTCCCTCCGTTCTGAATTAAATGACGTTTAGGACATAGTTCAAATTGAATTAATTTTTGTGTCCTAAACGTCAATAAATTCAGAACGGAGGGAGTATCAGTTTTCATATCCAATGTTTTCTTCGCACGATTTTCACTCAGTATGGGCAGCATGGGCATGGTCATAATTTCTGGATAAATCAGACAATTGTTAAGAGTTTCCCTGCAGACCCTCTACACCAAAGTATGCATCTTCTTTGGTTCATCTGCATCTGCTAACATAAGGGAACAAACTGTTGCTATCAAATAAAATTACTTCTAGAGTGTAAAGAGCATATACAGAATCATGATACCATGTAAAGAGCATATACAGAATCATGATGATAAAACAAGCGTAACAATATTTGCAACAGTACCCTCCTGTCCTTAATTAAGTAAGGTTATAGGCATTACCACCAAATGCATCTGAGATACCGAATCAAAGGTCACCATCTCGTTTCATTGCTATGGAATTGTTTGGTTACTTACCATGCACGGGCACACTAGCAGCAGGTCTGGTAAGATAATGGGTCTATTTATCACAGCTAAGGCCTGGTGCTGTAAACAAGTGGCAAGAGACTGTGGTATGTCTGCTACTTTTATAGCTCGGAAAGGAATAGCATGTCTTACAAACGGTGCACCCGTTCCTGTACCGAGTTTCACCCTTACCTGCCCATTGGGCTACTCTTTCTACATGAGAAGCAAATGCGAGAAACAAAGATGGCCATAACTAGCGTTACCACAGTAAGAGTGATGGAGACCCGTTCCGTCACACGGATTACAATGAATAATAATAACTGATCGCGGCCTCCCCGGGGGGGGAAGAGTGGATGGGCAGGGGGGGCGGGGCGGAGTCTCACCTTGTCACCGACGAACGGCAGCTTGGGCCCCTCGGGGATGTCGAGGTTCGCGTCACCGGCGCAGCAGGCGTGGTAGACGTCGCCGCCCATCGAGGGCTCCGCCGACACAGGGTCCGAGCAGCCGCTGTCGGCGCCGCCGAGGCTCGCGATCGGGCCAGGGTGCCGCGGCCCCGTCGCCTCCCGCCCGGGTGGCGTCGCCCGTGGCCACCTCCTCCTCCCCGGGGACCGGCGCTACCGCGGTGGCCTCGCCGCCGCCTTGCGCTTCCGAGCGGCCGCCTCGCGCGCGGGAGGTGTGTGGGGGTGGGGTTCCGGAGCTCGAGACGGCGGCAGCGGCGGCGGCGATTCGGGCCTCTGCTTCTGGAGAGGAGAGTCGCTGCGGGTGCTGTGATCCTTCCGAGATCTCGGGCGCAGCGCAGGCGGAAATGTCGTTTTTTTTTTGCGGATAAGCCCCTGGCGTTTGGTCGTTTCCCGCATCAGACCACTGCGAAGTGGATCATGGTGCCGGGGGGGGACACTGACGTGTGGGGGAGGGGGGGGAGAAAGACGGGTCCCACCAAGGCGTTCCCGATTGGCCGCCTGCTGGTCCCCCCTCATCGCTCGGTGCCATATGGGTCCCGCACGTGCCCATTAGCCCGGCTCGGGGGGATTTGCTTTCGCCGCCGGGTCAGATCCAATCAAACCGCGCTTTGCTCCCGTCTCACGGCGGGCGATGTCGGTGCGGTGGGCCCAGCACCGCCTCCGCCTCCGCGTGCTCCTCCCCGTCCTGTTCATGGCGCCCGCGCTCTTGCTCCTCCTCTCCGCCGCTCTTCACACTCCCCGGCCTCCAGGTACGTCGTACGCGCGCGCCTCGCCGCTCGTATGCCTCGAGATCCCTCGATCTAGAGCGTTCTGGAACCTGACCTTCGGTTTCCCCGCAGAGAGGTGCCTGCCGCCGGGATCACGGGTCATCTGGGGGCGCAACGGGCGGTTGGTGGAGTGGCGGACGGGCGGTTGCCTGGTGACGGAAATGCTCGGCGGTACGCTAGCATCAGCAAAAAAGTTCAGCGCGAGCTGACAGACGGGTTGGTTCCAGGAGTTTCAATTTAACACGTGAGTTAAGAGTTGGAGAAGAATTCTTCAGGTCGACGCTGTGATCATCGGAGGTCAGAACCAGAGACTCTCTCTCTCTCTCTCTCTCTCTCTTCGGACATGGACTTCCCGACGGCGCGTGCGGTTTGGTTAACGTCGCGGAGGACGAACGTCCAGCGTTATGGGCCCTGCCGGTGGTCCGGCGACGGCAGTAATGCCCCCACCCCCCAAGCGTTAATGCCCCACGGCCTGACCGGGCCAGATCCCGTTACCAATACGAGAAAAAAAATACGGCCCAGATGTCTAGGTCTCCATCCCTTTTTTTTTCTTAAGGAAACCAACGGTGAGAGGTTGACCCACGTAAAGTTTCCTCGTTTTAGCTACAAGTGTTATTTTTTTTGTAAGGCGGCCTAGTAGTTCTTCCTTACTACTCTCTTACATTTTAAAATATTGAATTAACCAGCGTCAAATAGTAGAAGATGAGGTGTGTATTCGTGTAATCATGCGTATAATGTATATATGTATCAACCGAAAGTTTGTACAGTAGTTGCTTGTTTTCACAGATAAATAAAAAGCCGCCGGTCATGCACAAATCCAAGCTGCGAGTGTCAAGATAGCATTTGCCCTTGGCCTTCGTCGTTTGTGGACTCGATCGATCGTGATATTTGCAGACCGAGCGCGTGCGTGCGTGCCACGTATCCGCAACGACGTACGACCCTATTCAGTGCTCGCGTTCTGCTGCTGCTGCCATGCATGTACGTACGTACGCGCAGCTGCTAGCTCTCCGGCCGATAAGCATCATCGATAGGGCGCGCGCGCGCGAGAATAATTAACGGTACCACTGCAGCGTCTCGCACACCGTTATACTTGACCTTTTTTTTTCTTCCTCTAGACGTCGTTTTTTATTATATACTCCCTCCCTCCGTTCTCAATTATTTTTGACGTTAGGATAGATTGTTTAGTTCAAAGTTGAATTAAAATCCCTGTCCTAACGTCAAATAAAAGAGGACGGAGGGAGGGAGCATATAGTTGCAGCAGTTAGAAATATATGTAACGAGTAACACTAACAGTGCCGCTGCTGCCTATATATATATATATACTCCCTCCGTTCTGAAATAAATGACGTTTAGAACAGATAGTTTAGTTCAAAATGAACTACTCCCTCCGTTCTGAAATAAATGACGTTTAAGACAGCTAATTTAGTTCAAAATGAACTAGATTTTTTGTCCCAAAAGTCGTTTATTTTAGAACGGAGGGAGTAATTTTTTTGTCCTAAACATCATTTATTTCAGAACGGATAGAGTATATATAAGCAGCTACGGAGCCACCAGCTGCCGAGAAGTATATACTCTCACACTCACGGTGTGTGCGTATTACCCGGCCGTGTCAGTAGTGTGTCACGCACTCGCTCGATCGCTCCCGTACGTACGTGCACGTCCGTCCGTCGTCGTTAATTTTTCTAGGATGGATCATCCGGACCGGCATGGAAGAGGAGGAGCAGGCGCCGCCGGCACGTGGTGGCCGTGGCGCCCGTCGGTGGTGGCCGTCGACGAGGAGCACGCCGCCATCGTCGCCGCGCTCACGCAGGTCATCAGCTCCGGGAGGCAGCAGCAGCAGCAGCCGCCGGCGGCGACGACGACGACCGTGCTCGGGCGCCAAGGTACGTGTACGTACGTACGTGCCACTCACTTAGAGATCAAGCTAGTGCGACCTCTGCCACTTTATTACACGTCGATCGCGCGTCGTCTAGCTAGCTAGCTTGTTGCCTGGGCCGGGAATCCGTTCACCGTTTAATTTCCTAGTAGTACTAGTCTGTTGGCACGAAAGGAGGAGAAAGAGAATAAAAATGTCTGGGTTCTAATCATCTACGTACTGTAGCTGACTAGTAGCTGTTGCATCAGATTGATAATTAGCTAGAGTTATAAGTTTTATAAGATTACCACGTAAACCTATATATAGTATAGCTATACCTTGTTGGATCGTCATAAAAGATATACATATTTTAAAAAGATGTGTCACAAAATACTAAAAAGCTAGTTTTGTTAGAAAATTGGATAGTAAAACTTTATGTTTAACGAGTCATTGTATCACATGGAAGCACGGATCTAAGATATACAGTATGATTTTATGATACATTTTTTCTTCATTTTGTAGCTTTATATATGATACACAATTAAGCAGTTGTATAAAATATGATGCGGTTTTATGCATGGTGCAATCGATCGCTTTAGATTCTTATGAGATGGTTTTAGCAATTAAACTACTCTAGCTCTAGTAGTAATTCCGTGATGTGTTCTCACTGAATTGATCATATCTGACGTCCCACGCGTGCGCGTGCTTGTTCCGAGATTTGACTCTGGTGGAGCTGGCGGCGCCGCCCCTCCCCCGTGACGGCCGCGAGCCTCGTCGTCCCGCCGCCGCGGCGGAGGCGGAGCAGCAGCAGCGGCCGCGGTACCGCGGGGTGCGGTTCCGGCGGCCGTGGGGCAAGTGGGCGGCGGAGATCCGCGACCCGCTGAAGGTGGGCCGCGTCTGGCTCGGCACCTTCGGCACCCCCGAGGGCGCCGCGCGCGCCTACGACGCGGCGGCGTTCCGCCTGAGGGGCGCCAAGGCCAAGCTCAACTTCCCCGCGGAGGCCGGCGCGCTCGCCGCCGCCGCTCGTCGCCGTCACGCTGTCGTCGTCGTCACGGCTGCCGGCGGCGGCGCTGCTGCTGCGGCTCATCATCATCACGACGACGTCGAAGAGGAGGGTCCGGCGGAGACCGCCGGCAACGTTGAGTCGGCGGCGGCAGCGGCGGCGTACGGCGACATCAACGGAGGCGCGGCGCTACCGCTACCGCTACCGGAGGAACGGCCACGCCCGCCGGCGCCGAAGAAGCCAGGACATGGCTAAGCTAGCAGCTAACAGCTAGCTAGCTAGCAGCTAGTGATCATACTCGTACTATCGCAAGAGCTTTTTTACCGTACCACTTCAGTTCTGTATACATATATGAATGTACCTGTGCGTGTGACGACTGCATGATCCGTTACCCTAAATCGACTCGTTTGTATAACAACGGAGCCGCCTGTTCCTCCCTCCCTCCCTTCCTCCCTCCCTCCGGTGTATGTACGCGAATTCAGCTGTGTCAAATTACTGTGCTAGCTAGTACCAACTGCAGAGAGAAGCTAGCTAGCTGCTTGCTTGCTTCGTTTAGGTCCAATAAACAGAGAAGCGTCGTCGTCGTCAGGCCATCAGCATGTACATACACAGTACGCTGCTAGCTAGCTGTTCCGATGGATGCATGTACCAGTCGTCGTAGCTAGCTAGAGAGAGACTTGCATTGGACCCCAGCGCAGAGCTAGCGAGCGAGCACGCAGCCGTACGACGTCTTCTGCGAGGATCGGACATGACGTTAGAATAAGGCCTCGCTTGGATCTAGCCTTGTCTGGCGTCTGACCGTCGCCGGCCATTTGATTGGCAATGGCAGCCAGCACAGCACAGCACAGCACAGCAGACGTGTACGTACGACGAGCAGCTAGCTAGCAGCAGTTTGCGTGTGTAGCTAGCCACGATCGACGACGACGACGACGTACGTGGACGATATAGATGGATGGACGATACGCCGAGTGTGTCGTTCCCCCGGCCCTGTCTGCGACGACGACGGCGGCGGCTACGCCCGCGGTATTCTCCGGCGGCGGCGGATTCGCCTGTTCCCTGGACCTGGACGACCCGCGGCACGGCACGCCCACGGCATTGGATTCCAAGACCAGCTGTGCCCTTCTTCAGCTCACAGCTCGCCTCCCAGCTAGAGTCCCCGCAGCAGCTAGCAGCTAGCGTCTTCATCATCAGAGACAGATAAACGGCCCATCGTCTCACGCACGGTGCAGTGCACGCGGGCGCGGGACGACGTGGCTGCCCCAGCCCAGCCGCGTCCCCGCCGCAAATTGGTCCGCCGGACGTATGCGGCTGCCCGCGCGCAGGTGCGGATACCGACAAAATCAGTGTCAATGAATGAGTTGAAGGGTAGCTAAAAATCGAAAACAAGGTCAGATTTGAACAACTAACAATATAGGATTCAGCCGTGAAACACCATCAGACTCCAATCTTTGCACAGCAGAAGTTCCTTCCTACCTCATGACTGTGGCGGCAGCTAGCCTCCTGGTTTACATGAGTTAAACCCACTTTTTACTCCACCCGATACTCTCTCCCTCCTTCCCTCATCTTCCATGTCCATCAGTCACCAACCCAACAACCTTAGACCGTTTACAACCACCCACGACTGCCCCCCTCCACCTTAATCTGCTTGTCGTGTGAGCTCTCCACCGCCCTTCTCTTCCCTTGCGTCGCACTCTCACCACGGTTTCTCAAACCTCGCTACCCCCTCCGCGTGCTAGGCATATCATCAAACTCGAAAATAGGACGTACTTTAACCGGATCTTAGGACTCGTTCACTCGAGAGGTCATTGGTGGTGGAGGGCGCGCCGATGATGGGAGTTGGGTCGATGAGGTGCTGGCGACGGTGATGGGTGATGGTGTTGCTCGATGAGAGCTTAAGGGCATCGGATACGACATTGGAGGGTGTGTTGTCGATGGTGAATGGCAAGACAGTGGAAGCCTTGTTGTCGCCATGGTACCTTCGATTACTAGGGTTTGCGAGCATTGCAGCGACGCAGCCAACCACATGATGGTGCAGGTTCTCTCATTTCATCATGCTGGCATAACCTGCAACCGTGAAGGAGACCGACCCAGAGACGTCTCTACGTACCCAATCAAGATCCACATGAATTATTCTAGATACGTTGTCCCTTTGGTTAAGGAAATGCATGTCACTGATGCTTGAAACGACCTTTTAAGACTTTCACAATTGATGAGTTGGATCCGAAGGACGGAGGCAGATCATTTTAAACTCACAACATTCAAACATAAATTCATAGATAATTTGCCCAATTTTCAAAATTCTTTATGAATTTTTGGCATATACCGAAGAAGTATTTCGCAATAAGCCAAAACACGAGGGTAAAATCGCACATACCTTCCATTCCATCGCGACGACTGCATCAATCAATGGTCTTTTATGCGATTTTGTCCCCGACTCGCCTCCCAGAGTCCCAGCAACCTCTTCAGAGATAAAGGGCCCATCGTCTCACGGTGCACGCGGGGCGGGACGTGGCTGCCCCAACCGCGTCCGGTCGCAAATTGGTTCGCAGACGTATCAGTTGTAGATACCGTCAAAATCAGTGTCAATGAATGAATTGAAGCATAGCCAAAATTTAAAAAAGAAAGTCAGATTTGAACTTATAATAATACAGGATTCAGCCTTGAAACACCATGAGGCTTAATCTTTACATAAAAGAGCTCCTCGAGGACACACCCTCCTATCTCATACGAGATAGTACTTGCTCTTTTTGCTCCATCCTTACCCAGCTTCCTCCCTCCTCTTTCATGCCCATCAGTCACCAACCCAACAACCTTCCCCATTTAGGGCCACCTAGGATTGCCCCCCTCACCCCTTTGCGCGAGCTCCACCGCCACCACCCCCTATTCCCTTGCATCACACCCTCACCGCGATTTCTCCAACCTCACTACCTCTCTGCCGCTAGGCATGGCATAAGACTCTAACAGAACGTGCTTTGACCAGATCTTGGAAGTTGTTCAATCGAGGAGAGGTCGTTGGTGGTGGAGGGTGCACTGACGATGGAGGGTGGGTCGATGAGGCGCTGACAACGGTGATGGGTGATGGCGTTGCTCGAGGATAGATTAAGGGTATAGAGAATGACATTGGAGGGGGTGTTGAGTCGACACAGTCGAAGCCTCGTCATCGCCATGACAAAAACGACTAGCGTTTGCAGGCATAATGTACGAACCGTGACATGGGCCGACCCAATAGCATCTCTATGTACCTAACCAAGATCCACATGAATTCTTATAGATATTCCATCCTTTAGTAAGGAAATACATGTCACTCCAAATTAATAATGCTTGAAACAACCTTTCAAGACTTTCACAAGTGACGAGTTAGAACCGCAGGACGGAGGCACATCCTTTTAAACTCACAACATCCAACAGAAATTTATAGATAATCTGCCCAAATTTCAAAGTTCTTTATGAATTTTGGTCCTGTACCGAGGAAGTATTTCGCAATAAGGCAAAACACGAGGGTAAAATACGCACAGACCTTCCATTTCGTCGCGGCGGCCGCATCGATCAATGGTCTTTATGCGATTCCGCCCCCAGCTCATCTTCTCCTCACTCTCCAGATCCACTAAACCCAGAACCTCGCCACCGCCCGCAACCCTAGCCGCCGCCGCCGCCGCCGCCACGACCTCCATGGCTGCGCCGTCGGAGGACGCGCTGCGACGGGCGCTCGCGGAGCGGCAGGCCGCCGTGGACGCGCAGGCTGAGGCCGTGCGCGCGCTCAAGGCCGGCGGCGCCGGGTCTAAGGCCGAGGTGGACGCGGCGGTCGAGGCGCTCAAGGCGCTCAAGGTGGAGGCCGGGGCCGCCGCGCGGCGGCTGCAGCAGACCGTCGGCGCGGGGCCCGGCGGCGCCGCGCGGGAGGAGATGCGGCAGGCCGTGGTGAACACGCTGGAGCGGAAGCTCTTCTACATACCGTCGTTCAAGATCTACCGCGGCGTCGCGGGGCTCTACGACTACGGTCCGCCCGGGTGCCGCGTCAAGGCCAACGTCCTCTCCTTCTGGCGCCAGGTGACCGCCCGCGATTCGTCTTGAAATGTTTACAATTTTTCCTTGTACAATCTCATCTTAGCTAACGCGTGGTTGCTTCTCACCCATGAGAGAGCAGCGCTGACTCGGGGAATTGTATAAAGCTAGTAGCTTTGGTTCCAGCAGTGAATGCGATCTTCTAATTTAAACTGGAAACGCCTCCTCTTTTTAATTTTGTATGTTTTTGACATAGGTGTGATTTAGCTAATATTTTTTGCTAGCTACACATTGTTTAATATTTACCAGTGTTACTCCTTTATTTTCAGCACTTTGTTTTGGAAGAGAACATGTTGGAGGTCGACTGCCCCTGTGTCACACCTGAGGTTGTCCTGAAGGCATCAGGCCATGTCGAGAAGTTTACTGACCTCATGGTTAAAGATGAGAAAACAGGAACATGCTACCGTGCCGACCACTTGTTAAAAGATTTTTGCAAGGAGAAGCTTGAGAAGGACCTCACCTTGCCCCAAGAGAAGGCTGACGAGTTCAAGCGTGTTCTTGCCATTTTGGATGACCTCTCAGCAGAAGAGCTCGGCTCAAAGATTAAGGACTATGGCATTGTTGCCCCCGACACAAAGAACCCACTCTCTGATCCTTACCCCTTCAATCTTATGTTCCAGACATCTATTGGCCCTACTGGACTTAGTGTTGGGTAAGAATATTAGCATGGACTGAGCAATTGTGTCATTTTCTGTTGATTAGCTGAAAATATTCAATTTTGCTACAAATAGGTATATGCGACCAGAGACTGCACAGGGTATTTTTGTTAACTTCAAGGACTTGTACTACTATAATGGCCAGAAGCTCCCTTTTGCAGCAGCTCAAATTGGGCAGGCTTTTAGAAATGAGGTCCGTCTTTTCTTTCTCTTCTTTCTGGTGGTGTGTAAATTTGTAGTCTTAGTTATTGATGTTTTTGTGCCATTTCACTTGTTACTTCCCAGAAGGTGCCAGTCGACGATCGTGCCAGCTTATTGTGTTCAATTCATAATGCTTGGTTGTTGATTTAATTACATGATCAAAGTTTTATTTTTATTAAAATGTGCATGCTGTTGTTTGTAAAGGCTAGTTCCATTTCATTGAAATTATTCACATTGCAAATTGATAAGTGCAATGCATTGTATGTGTGCTATTTTGTATCTTATATGGTAAAGTTTGAGTAATTGTGAGAATAAAGCCTGAATTGAAATAAATGCTTCATAACACTTCTGTATGGAACTTATTATAGTCAAATGAATAATCTCTATGGAATCTATATTTCCTAGTTTCCTAATACGTTTGGCACTTATCTAGAGCTAGTGACCCATTCCTGAAGCAGTTAATTGGCTATGTAACAGTTGCTTGATAATTCTTTTGTGCTTTTGGCATGAACTGCTGCTTGACAAGCAGATCTCACCACGACAAGGTCTTCTACGAGTGCGTGAATTTACCTTGGCAGAGATTGAACATTTTGTAGACCCAGAGGATAAATCTCATCCAAAGTTTGCTGATGTTGCTGATTTGGAGTTCCTGATGTTCCCAAGAGAGCTGCAGCTCTCAGGTGATTCAGCTAAGTTAATGAAGCTTGGGGATGCAGTTTCAAAGGTTTGTATTTTCTCTTTTATTATCATTTTGGTGAATCAGTCTCTTCTCTTTTCTTCTTCCTGATTATATCTTTTTCTTACTTCCGATGTCAATCTAAGCTTTTATCTTGATGCTCTTTACAGGGAACTGTTAATAATGAGACACTTGGTTACTTCATTGGAAGGGTATATCTTTTCCTGACACGTTTGGGAATCGACAAGGATCGACTTAGATTCAGGCAGCACCTACCTAATGAAATGGCCCACTATGCTGCTGACTGTTGGGATGCAGAGATAGAGTGCTCTTACGGCTGGATAGAGTGTGTTGGTATTGCTGATAGGTCTGCATATGATTTGAAAGCTCACTCTGTAAGTACTACATTATTCCTTCTGAATAATATTCGAGATGCTAACTCTAGTGAAATGTTTCAAATTATTAAGTTCATTTTGCTCATAGCACATGATAGACATATGCTATGATCAAATTGATCAAATTAGTTCCAGCATGTGCTTTGAGAAAATTGAATTTAAATTGAAACATTTCCAAATGACTAGAGTTAGCATTTGCTGGGAATCTGGGATTAAAGGCTTGGTTGTTGTTATTGCTGTCCTTTTTGTGTGCAACTGTGACACTAGTGCTGATCATGATTGTCTGCTTGCTACTTTGCAGGAGAAAAGTGGTGTCCCACTTGTTGCTCACGAAAAATTCTCCAAGCCTAGAGAGGTTGAGGTGAGTTAATCTGTTGTATTTGCTTCACCAGTTTTCTTCTGTAGCTATTCCCTCCCTCCCTCCCTCTCTCCCTCTCTCTCTCTCTCTCTCTCTCTCTCTCTCTCTCTCTCTTCTTCTTCTTCTTCTTCTTCTAGGTATATATTGTGTGTAAGATAACCTTTGCTTTTGTGCTGAATTACATGGTTCAGTTTTTGTTTGAATGACGATAAATTGATGTTGTAGCGCAAAGATGATCTCGTTTTGAAATCATGTATCAAATATAGTTTGTCCTTTTAGTTTAAGATGAAGTCGTTTTTTGGCACAAACATATCCTTATGTACCCTCGCAGAAAAACTTGTGCTTATAATCCTTGCTGGTATCCATTACCGCAGAAACTTGTTATAGTACCGTCAAAGAAAGATCTGGGACTTGCTTTCAAGGGTAACCAAAAGATGGTCGTTGAAGCTTTGGAGGTAATACATCTAATCCTTATCTTTCAACTGTGTAGTTGCCAGCTCAAAAATTAATGTTTGTTACTTTATTTTGTTATCTACAAACTTGATGACAGGCTATGAATGAGAAGGAAGCATTGGAGATGAAAGCTGCACTAGAATCTAAGGGCGAGGCAACTTTTAAAGTCTGCACACTTGGAAAAGATGTGGTGATTACCAATAAAATGGTATCAATCAGTATGGAGAAGAAGATGGAGCATCAGCGAGTTTTCACCCCTTCGGTCATCGAGCCATCATTTGGCATAGGCAGGATCATCTACTGTTTGTTTGAACATTCGTTTTACACAAGGCCCAGCAAATCGGAAGAGGAGCAGCTGAACGTCTTCCGGTTCCCTCCTCTTGTGGCTCCTATCAAATGCACCGTGTTCCCTCTGGTAAAGAATCAAGAGTTTGACGATGCCGCCAAAGTGATTGCCAAGGCATTAACAACTGCTGGTATCTCGCACATTATTGACACCACTGGTACGTGCTACACATCCGAAAATAACCCACATAGGGCCTGTCGGGGAAGGAGGTTTTGGGATCGAAATCCTTATGATTTCATAGAAATTTGAATTAAATCCTAAAACTTCCAACCGTGCATGTGTAACATGTTCACTCCAGTACCACATGATAATATAGGCTCTACGAACGATACATGAGCTTACTTGCCCTTTTTCTTTGCTTTTGCAGCTATTTCTATCGGGAGGAGGTACGCAAGAACAGATGAGATTGGTGTTCCTTTCGCAGTAACAGTTGATTCAACCACAGGCGTGACGATCCGGGAGAGGGATAGCAAGGAGCAGGTCCGAGTGGGCATCGACGAGGTGGCGTCCGTGGTGAAGCAGCTGACAGAAGGCCAAAGCACCTGGGCTGACGTTTCTGCAACGTACCCGGCCCATGTCGGTCCCCAAGGTGACCAGTAGTGAAAGGTTTTGCTGCTGTTGGTGCTAATCGGCGGGAAAGATTCAGCAAGGTTTTACACTGCTATTGATGCTGCGTGGCAAATCAAAGGCAGCATTTTTTTCTCACACATACATGACACTTGCTATTATAGCGATGGGACGCCCTTGCTCCCTTGTTACGTTCCAGAATTTCCTCAAGTTTCTTTGCTATTTTGATTGTCTGTCTTGTCAGCATGTCTGTCACCCATAGAGAAGTTTAACATTCTGAGTTCATTGTGAGCCAGTGCTTTTGTGTTGAGGTCAGAGAATAATTGTTCCCAGTTTCACCTACCTGAATCTCTGTTAACTGCTGAGCCCACCGTTCTTGGTTGGCTTCCTTAGCCATCAAGGTAAACTGACCTTCCCGAAGCTGTTTTTCCATGCCCAAGCTTTTCGATGTCTCCCATGGAAGCGGTTTTGTTCCTCAACGGTGACAGAATTTTCCATGGCAAAAAAGCGGTTTTGTTCGCGGAGATGCTCCTCCTCGACGGCTGCTTCCTCGTGGAGTTCTTCCTCAAGAGCGCCGAGGACGCGCTCATCGACGCGGCGTGGGCCATGCAGAACGTGTACAACGACCTCATCCTCCTCGAGAACCAGCTGCCCTTCGTCGTCGTCGAGCGGTTCTACGACATCGCCACGGGCGGGCTCGGCCGGCCGGGACCACCTGGTCACCAGCCTCCTCGTCAAGTACCTCACCGTCGACATGGGCACGGCGCGGGACGCCGCTACCACCGGACGGCGAGGTCCACCACCTGCTGCACCTGTACTAGCTACCACTGGTTCCTGCCGCCGGAGGACCGGCGGGGATCGAGCGGCGGCGGCGTCAGGGACGCGTTCGACGAGTGGATGTCGAAGCCGCCGGTGGACGAGCGCATGCCGTGTCTGCTCCCGATGAAGGACGCGGGCGTCACGCTCTCCATGCCGAGAGGTCGCCGCGCACGCAGCCTGGTGGACGTGACCTTCCGCGGCCGCGACGGCGTGCGTGCTCGAGATCCCCGCCGTGGAGCAGCTACGCGAACCTGCTGGCGCGCGTACGAGAGCAGAGCAGAGCCGGGGCCGGTGCGGGAGAGCTGCAGCGGCTGGTGAGCTACGTGCTGCTGCTGCTGCTGATGGCGTCGGTGGTGGACGACGCGCGGCGCGACGTGGAGGTCCTGCAGCGCGCCGGCGTGCTCGCGAAGGCGGCGGCGTTCTACGCGCACCTCGGGTCGGGGAGCTGTGCCCGCGCGCCGCCCGCGAGTTCGTGAACAAAACTGCTACGCCCGGTGGCATCACTAGAGCACACGCTGGGACAGTACTACGGCCTCGCGCGGCTCCAGGGACGGCGAGGTGCTGACCGTCGTCTCCAACTAGAGCAGCAAGCGGCGGCACTCGGGATGGCTGACCAGCAACCTGTGAAGTAGCCAAATCTATAAATCTACAAAGAAATATACATTGTCTAAGAAATAAATCTATAAAGAAAGGACAATCTGCATTGTCTAGTACGAAATCTACATTGTCTAATACGAAAGGGCGATCACACGCAGATGAATTCAAAGAGAGAGAGAGAGAGAGAGAGAGAGAGAAAAAAAAACTGCTCCGGTGGGGCTGTCGACTACCGTCTAAGCACAAACTGGTGCACATGTAGAACAGTTGTTCTCGTCAATGCCACACAATAGTGCGTTTGTTCGCTTGTAGGGATCTATGAATTGCATTTGGAGGTAGAGATACATGTCCAGTTCGTAACACTGCATTTTGTCTTGTACTCCCTCCGCTCTGAATTATAATTATTTGACGCTAGTTAGTTCAATCCTCCGTTTTGAATTATTTGACGCTGGCTAGTTCTGGCCAGTTCTAGTTCAAAATAATTCGAAACGTGAATGCTTCAATGGTTGATGCACATAGATGGTGATGTACCACAAAGAAAACTTCAAATAACATCACGGCAGAATAATTCAAACTTGTGCAGGCATTGACAAAAGCTTTCATTTACAAACATGTTAGCCAGATTATGTCACTACGGTATTAAATCTTACAAGGGTAATAGAGCAAAGTAAGCAAAGGTTAGGGGGGAGCTCTCAGGGGCAGCCTTGATTATATATTTGACAGCAGGTGGAGCTGCTCGCACGGGAGTTTCCCATGTCAAGAAACAGAAAATAAACCAAAAAAAAACATCTAATATTTTTTTTTCAAAAGAGCTGATCTAATATCTATATCAAGTTGGTACTGGTGATGAAGCATGACCAGAAGAAACAAAGGATCAGACGGCTCGCATTTCGTTGGCGTCTTGAATGGCGGGATCTGCTTCGGCAGCTGGTCCCCTGGCATTTCGGTCGCTGCTGAGGCTGCTTGCGACAACCAGATCGCTGACGACATCAAAGCTAAGCTTTTTCTTACCACTGCACACATTTTTTCGAGGGTCTCCACTGCACACATCGCAAAGTAATTTGGACATCATTACTCAGTTCTCCATGATACTGGGTTGAGAAAACCACCAGCCGTTAGCTTGTTTGCAAAATTTACCTCTTTAGGTGGTTGTTGATGGCGTTCAGATCCTTGGAGGGGCTCTGAAACGCATAAGTGCTCTCGCCAACACATGCGTAATAGCTCTTGGAGCTTGGGGAAAGCAAAGTATCCATCTGAAAAAGTTCAAATATGAAGTTGTAAAAATGCCACCCATGGTCAAGTCAGGAAAGATACACACGAAAACTCCAGGCTCTCTCTCTCTTTTTTTTTTCTTTTGTGCGTGCCTTCGATGGACGGAGTGGTGAGACATATATGTTGTGGGAAACTTTCTTTGGGGACATGTCAGGAAGATTTGGAAACCGAGCTAGCCGAGGAGATTCTGGAAATTGACCTATAGACATGACAAAAAGGCACTTCAGTAAAAACCTTTTTACAGATTTGGGAGTAGAAAAATGGTGTGTAGTTTTTGTACATGTGGGTGCATACCATCAACACAACCTTTTTCCTCATCTTTCTTATTTGGACTAGCACCAGATACTACCTCTGCCAATAAAGGCTTGATAGCAGGAATAAACACTTCATTGTAGAAAGTGATTATATCGATATGTTCCTCTCCTGTTTTCTGCCCGTGACACGAGTTGTAAGATAATTTGTCTGAATCAATTGCATAGTTCAGCAACTACAAGTCACCAGAAAAAAAAAGATTAAAAAATCTGGTAGAATCTTACCCCTTTGCGGTTTCCTGAGGACCAACAAACATAGACACTGCGGAAAACCTGCGGTTTGCACTGAGGCTGTTTCCTGTAGCCGTAAATAATCTGCTTGAATGTTAGTTCCAATTGAGTTATCTGCAAACAGGTAGAAGCTAAAGTTTAATGATTATAATAGTAAACATTTCTATTTTTAGATTTATGTAAGTTGGAGAATTGCTACACATACCTTAGAAATCCCATATATGCTGCACAGTATGATCTGGTCGATGTGCCTGTTGAAAAATAGATCTGTTTTTTGGATAAGGATTTGCTGGACAAGGGAATACACTTGCTCAAGAAGTTGCTGAGAAAGTTGCAATCTTTCACAGAGACTTTTGATCCTAATTGCTGCAAGTTTTGTTATCTGCAAAATATAAAAGCAACATAAAGTGAACAGCAAGTATTTTGGTTCATCAAGTTATGGTACATTAAAAGGGAACACTTACTTTGCTAAAGAACACACCTATTCCTGATTCTGCGCATGTTTCACCTCCTGCTGCAGGATTAGGTCTTGTTGGACTGCAATCAAGAACAAGAAAAACGAAAAGACCCACTTAACCATCCAGCTGAGAGGGCTTCAAGGGGAAACAGGAAAGAATATTAACCTTGCAAAAGCTGATTGAAGAGGTGGCAGTAACTTTGATTTAAGGATATCCTTGACAGGTGACCTAAACGAATTGCTGTCCACCAGCACATTCCTCCTCTCAGAGCATGCTCTTTTGGGAGATCTAATTTCATCTTTATCTGCAGGAAACATCAGCAACAAGTACTGAGTTCAGTCACCTTCCATTTACAAGAAAGTAGGAAACCATAGAAATACTTTTCATTCTATAGCAATTCAGAAAACATGAACAGGCATATACTCATAATGCATTGGTAAAAGTGCTACCTGGAGAATATTCCTGCTTTTGGAAGGGAAGAGGCGGTAGGCCGCCCAACGAGATATTATGATGAGCTGCGATAGCATCAAGTGATGGCATTGGTTCAGCCAGTAAACATAACTGGTTTATTTCTGAAGACAGTGCTGGCCTAGCAACAATCAAGGAATTATACATCGATGAGCCCTTCTCCCATGCCATGCTTTCAAGAAGCCGTTCCTCAAGTGAATTCAAATGACGCTTCAACTCTCTTGGAAGTGTATCTTCATGCCTTACAAAACCCTCTATGACTTTACTCAAGTCAAAAGCTGTTATACCAGTTTTCTCCAACACAGCTGGGAACATCATAGTGACAGACTTGTGAGTTGCAAGAACTAGCTCAGCAGAACAGGCAAGCATACATCGATGAAACCGCTCATTAGACAGAAGTAATGTAAGATTGTTCCCGTTCAAGACTTGTGATTCTGATCTACACATTGATTCCAGAACTCTGTAATACAGCTTAAGGGCTTCCATTTTTCTTTGCTCTGTCCAGATAGCATCCATTCGATTTGTGCTTCGAACGTTTGTGCAGATGCGTTCACCAAAAGAACTGCTGGAAAAGATTGCACCAAGTATAATGCCAGCTCTGCGAGTAATATCATCAGATAGATCCTTATCACATGCCGAGAAGAAGCGCAATAGTTCCCCAGAAGGTTTTGAAGGAAGGGGAGATATTGTAGTCCGAAGCCACTTGGCAGTTGTCATGGCTGTGCTTACTGGGGTGATAGGAGCCACGTTTGCATTGTAAAAGCTATTGCCTTTAGGTGATAAACAAAAACGAGGCGGAGACATTGGGCTAGGACTTGTTACTGATTTTGCAGGTGATGCCATAACATCATACTTTCTCTGCAATATCATGCAATACATATTTTAAGCAATTAAACTTTGAAATTATTACAATGGATGAATAGGGTCATTATTTGTTACCTTTGTGCCTGGTAAATAAATGGCTCCCCCTGAAATACTTTCACTGCCAAGCAAGCTGTCATCATCATTAGCAAACACGCGCTCATCTAGCTCGCCTTTAGTGTTAATTGTCTCATATTCCTTTTCCAGGACTAGCAAACTTGACCTCAATGAGTCTTCCTGGAGCAAATCCTCAAAAACTTTCAAGCCTTCTGTATCACAGAAGAAATATTAGTTCTCGCAGCAAATAAGCTCATGGAGCATAAATTTTGGTTGACATTCAGCTTCTATGACATAACAGATCCCCACCTGGATCAACAAAAGACAAATTATCCTGTCGATATTCTGAAGCAGGCGAGCATGGTTCCTTTTTTAGAATATCCGTTAGGAGGGTATTTGTCTTCTCCAGTGCTTTACTCAATTCATCTTCAGATGTATCATATTTTTCACTCAGAGAAGCAACAAGATTGACTCCCTTAACTGACTTCCTACCTGATTCACATAAATAGGTAGAATGTAGCAGTATTAAGCCATAGCAGCAACAATTAGGTGACCATGACTATGAAACAATTTATGCCAAATAGAGTTGGTTGCATTACCAAAGCAGGATAAGTTCCTTAGACGCGCAGGGATATGAATAATAAGTACAACCTGCAGGCATGTAAAATCATCTCACTTCCAAGTTCACCAATACTAGGCATCAATCATCAAGCTGAATAAAGGACAACATATGTCAAACTGATCATAGCAGGAGTCCTTACCAGTACAGAAACCAACATATTTGTGGATGTCACAAGATCTTTGAATGTGCTGGATGTTTGGATCCTTAGAATTAAGAAGAGTAACCATCCAAACCGATAATAGTCTGGAGCCTGTTGAGTTCTTGATTTGGAGGAGTTTTCTGTAGACTCGAAATCATTTGACTGGAATAGTTCCTCATATGCACGCTTGTAATACCTGAGTCAAACAAAAATCATGGCCATTATCTAACAATAATGAAGAATTGCTCATTGTAGAGAGAACTATTAATGAAAAGAAAAGAAGCTTCCTTTACAATGGCATAAGTATACTGCAATAATCCCTCCGGTCAACTACAGATGACATATGGACAGCATGAGCAAGCATGAATGCAGTTAAAGCAGCTGTCCTACCGTCATTATCTATAGATGACTGCTGTCTATCATCACCAACTATAGATGACTAGAGGGAGTATGTTGTGAATGCAATGTACAAAGAGAACGGGCTCTGCCGCTCAGGTAATTGCAACAGGTAGATTTTAGCCTCCTGAAAAATAAATACTACATTTATCACATCAATAAAATCCTAGCTAGTTGGATCGATGCTGAGTTGTGCCAAATTTACCAGGCGATGAAAAGAATGAGCCAACATAATTGTAACTCAGTTCGTTAATGCTAATGCACGATTGATAGAAACAAAAGCTAGACAATTTACACTATCTACACTAATAGGTAAACCAGCCACAGGCAAAAGAGGCAATAGGGGAACAAATTTTACCTGCTCAGCGCTCTTAAATGGGCAACGTTTGCTTGCAGTTCCTTCGACTGAATATGAAACAAACAATACTAGTCAGTAACAAGATATGCTCATTCTGAAATCAGTTCTGAAACCAGAGAGAAAGCACACGCAGATAAAAGAACTGCATGAATACCTCCAGCCGCTTCTCCCAGTCTGAACCATAAAGACCAGTAAGAACGTGTGCAGCCTTCATGCAAAACTGTGGCATGTCCTTAAAAAAATCTCTAAAGCTACAGGAATCAATTGAATCAATACATATCAGGCAACTGAGCAAATGATTGCGTTTCCCACAGCCAAAACATCAGTTTCTTACCTCAGCTTAGATGCCCTCAAGATCTGGCACAGCGAGATAACACCATCTTCCTTTGACCTCCCTGCTTTGCTAAGCCTTGATACACAGTAAAGAACACATGAGGACCAGAACCTCTCGATCTCCTCAGGCTGTACACACATCCAATAGGCAGCAGAGACACATACGTTAGCTATAAAGACATGGTCCAATACAGGAAGGAAGGTGGTACTGGCTAAACATGAGATGAAGGAAACGCAGTCTTACCGATCCACTGACCGATGACGACATGCTGGACATGACGATGCTCTTGGTCTCCTCGAACAGCTGCATTGCTTGCCTCGTCAAGCTCTCATCAAGCCCCAGCTTGCTCTGTACCAGTAAACACCACGGTTCAAACACTAGATGGGAACTTCCTATAATAAAATAATAAATTGCAAAACTAACAGAGATAACATTCAAAACATGTGTATAATCAATTCAGGTCAAAAGGCGCAGATAGGATGGATAAACACGATTTGCCAAATAAAGAAGAGTAGAAGAGTTTGTCCTGAAAACAAAAAGAAAACTTCTTTTGATATTCTGAATAAGCAGATACAGATCACAAGTTCAGACGAAGCGCAGCACCCAAAAAAACAACGAAAATACAGAATCCTCCAGCATATCCTGCGAAATTTACAACCATCTTAGAACCTCCCAAAAAGGAATGGAAAAGGTCCGAGCACAAAATTATCGCTAGAAAACAGAATCATTGAACGAGGGGACAAAACCGGAGCACGACGCCAAAAAAAGTTCACAGTTTCCAATAAATAACGGGCGGCAGAAGTAGCAGATCTATACCAACTCAACTCCAAACTACAGAATCCGCGAGGATCGTAAACCACCCACCATAGACTGGATTTCCAACACCCAACCAAAAGCCCTACCCAGCCCGGCGTCGCAGAACCAGCAGCAGGCGAGGGGGGCCCGTACCTTGCACAGATCGGCGAACCTTCCCTCCATCGTGGCGGCGGCGGCGGCGGCAGCGCCGCCATCCACGCCCCCCGAGGACCCGGAGCTCGACGGCGTCGCGGCTCCCTCCATGCCTCCCTGGCTCGAACACTGCACTGCTGCCGCCGCCGGAGGAACACCCCAGCCGGCAACCGAATCCCAGTCCCAACCCGCGGCCGGGCGCAGCGGGGAGGGACGCGCGAGCCTGGTAGGGTTCCGGCCTGGCGCGCGCGGCGGAGCTCGAGGAGTGATGAGAGAGAAGGCGAGGCGAGTGGTCGGCGGCGTCGGTTGGGATGCGCGCGAGAAAAAAAAAAGTCGGACCTGTTCTGGCGCGCGCGCGCGGAGACCTTTTTATATCGGCGCGGGCGTCTTGCGCGGCAAAACGGGAGGGGCCCGTCTCGCTGCGCGCTGACACGACTTGGTTTTGGCGGGAGATTTGGGTGGGATGGGGATGAGGTGGGGTCTGGGGTAACCTGGTGTTGGGGCCCACGTGGCAGGTCGGATGCTCTGTAGGGCAGGGGCAGATGCGTCCGAGAGAAAAGCACGGCGCAGAACGGCGAGGCTTGTTGGGTCCACGTGTCAGGTCCCGCTGCAATTACTCTCTTAGTTCTCTTAAATCGTTGTTGTTATAACGGTAGTAGTTGTCGGTAAGCTGTGCACCGGGTACCGTGCTTAGTGGGTAAAAGACTGTCTGGGCCCGCCTTTCTATTGAGGCGGGCCCCGACATAAGCCACGTGCCCTAGGCCACGTGGATAGTCCCGATGCTACCACGTGCGCTAGGGCTCCGGAGCCGCCACGTGTCCGATGATGTTGGACCCGACCTCCCGCCAGGGAGTGCTCCTGCGCTGCCGCGTGTCCGGAACCTCCGGGCCACGCCTCGTATCAAGGATAGCCCCGGAGGCGCCACGTGTACTAAGGGTCCGACCTCCAACATTAGAGGACTCCGGTGCTGCCACGTGGGCAACAACTCAAGGCGTCCCTTCCAGCCAAGGAGAGCTCCGGAAGTGCCACGTGTCCTACGATACAAGGCCCGACCTTCAGCATGAGAGGGCTCCGGCACTGCCACGTGTCCATCGACTCCAGGCCCCTCGCTACTTCGCAAGGTAGCTCCGGTGATGACGCGTGTCCCGGGGGCCAGCCACCCGGACGCCGCGCCGACAAGCAACGGCCAGATCGCCAAGGAGTAAAGAGGAAGATGTGCTGTGAGACCGAGCATTCAAGGTTCGCGCCTTCCCCACAAGCATGGCGCACGGCGCACGCCTCCGTCCTTCGTTTGTTCACCATTACGGTGAAAGACAGGGCGGTGGGGCGTGACGGCGGAGCAGTGCCACCCAACGACACTGTGTCGCTCGACAAAGCGAGGAGACGCGACGACAAGATGGGTACTTCATCATTATCGGATACCCAGTCAGAGGTGCCGGGTGTGCCAAGTGGCGCGCCTTAACTCCGCCGCCGAGAGCGACGTTGCATGCCCCAGTTCATGTATAGGGTACGGATAGCCGCGGGGCCACCTGTCGGGCCCCGGGCCACATTGTAATTGCCCGGACCTTGGGCTATGAAAGGATTAGGGCAGCCTCCGGGCATAGGTCGCAACCCAGGTAATCTCACACTCACACGTGCAAGCAATACAACCATCACACCGTGGACATAGGGTATTACGTTCCAGAGGTCCGAACCATGTAAATCCTCGTGTCCATCTCGTCATCGTGCTCCGACGCTCAAATTCACTAAAAACTCCTAAAAAAAACCTCCACGTGATGCTACTGAGCAGACCGGGGAAGTGTCGTAACAAACACTTCGATAGTAGTTTTAATTTAATTTTAAACTTATTTTTTTAAAAAGTAAGGAGTACGTTGAGTGTCATCACACCCTAAGAGAGACCCGCAGACTCACAGGCTAATACTTGTCCGAACAGGCAGTAGAAACTTAAAAGGCTGGCCACATCACACCAGATGGTCACACGCTGAACTGAAGATGGCACTCCTTTCAACTTCTCTGAATGGCTCCGTAGCCTCTGCTTGCCTGCCAACATCAGTGATCAGCACTGTCTCCAAAACCTGAATCCAACGAGCACAGACCGGACAAGCAGTGATCTCCCGGCTGCCATCTACCAAAAGCACGAGCACGTTACCTACTTTCCTCTGTAATTTCCTATAATCTTTTTGCTAGGGTACCTCTTTACGTCTACGTACAACCCGTGTGATCAATCTGTACTGTACTTACCCTTTTAATAATAAAAAAGGGAAAAAAATATAGGTAGGGGCTCCATATGCAAGCAGCATGGAAGCACTTCCCCATATGTAACATAAGTCCAGATACTGCTATGGAGGCGCATCTGTAGTTTTGACCTCCCAAGAGGTTAGCCAAAATAAGGAATACAGTAATCTGAACGACGATAAGTTCAACATCCAGTTTAACGTTTACATAGTTTCAGCTTCAACAACGTTAGTAGGAAGGAAACGCTATCAAACCCACACATATGAAACTACTAGCGGTGTAGAATAGAAAGTGCCAAATCATAATGGCGAAAACGACACGTTCAGATTGCACCATCAACAACAACAACAACAAATTCGTTTATCTCAAGCGCGTTAGGGGTAGGCACCAATTCAGATTCACTGCAAATCACTTGATACACAGATTACAAAACAACACCTATCGCTCTTTACCGAGATATGGGCTGGAGATTTCACCCTGGATACGAAACCTCTTCATTCCGTTCTAATACTTTTCCTACTTTCCTTTCTTCTTTCTGAGCTATTGAAGGTTAAGGGGGGGGGGCACATGACGTGGTATGTTCCTATGAGCCATCATTTGTATGCCGCTCAATCTTCTTCCTCTCAGAGAAACTATTTTCCATGCCAAACTCCTCTGCGAATGCCTCTATGCCAGATGCGATATCAGAGCAGCCCTTTCGACCAACAAAGTGTGGGGGTTCAGTGCCACACCTCTCCAGCTCCATACCGCTGCCGATTTGGCTGTGTAAGTCCTCCAGTTCCTCTGCAGCCACAGCTTGCCTTTTCATTCCCATCTCAAGGTCCACACTCATTTTGGACGGGCTTAGTGCACGTCCCATGTTGAGGGATGACGTGAAGGTTGCGGAATCCTCCTTCGCTTTTGCTCTGAAGTTGTGTCTTGAGCTGGGGACTCTTGAAAATAAGATTTCGACAAAGTTCTGGCCAAAGCCACGGTTGTGAGGATTTGTTTTCCGGTCATAGTGGTACCGGAAGTTCTCATAAGTGGTCTGCAATTTATTTTGTATGGGATTTGAGCATGCCCACAAAAGTGGAAGAGCAAAGTTGATGCTATTGCAGTCAGCGGAGAATAGCCTTACCTGATTTGTCAAAATCAAGTAGAGATGAAATGATGTCAAGCCTCCCACAAACCACATCGCAATAAATGTGTATGCGATGAGAAGGCCAGAGATAGGAGACTTCAGAAGAGCTCTTCCCAATGTGCATCCGTGCATTTCCATTATTTTCCTGATGTTAACCCAGCAGAATGCAAACACATATATGCATAGCATAGTTGTCGAAGACACAAACATAAAGAAGAACCGATAATTCCTCTGCAAGAAAAGAGAATGCAAAACATGATGATAAAATCCATATTTTCTAATTAATCAATAACAGATTCATATCCCCCTCAATATTTGCAAAAAGAAACATGTATTCAATTGCACATATTCCGATCATCAATATATTATTATTATTATTATTATTATTATTATTATTATTATTATTATTATATGTGTCCTTCCCCTTATGTTATATATATTTTAGCACGACTGGCATGCAATCTGCCAACTTATAGTAATACAGAAAATATTACCTGAAAAAAGGCTCCAAATATATGAACATATGAATGAGAACTTATCGCTATGTTTCAATCATTAAGGACAATCTTATCTGGTCGATGGTCTTGTAAGCACAAAATAACACATACCTTTCCAATGCATTGGCCTACCCAAGGGCAGTGGTGATCGAAACGCTCAACACAGTTGTTGCATATTGAGCAATGGGAGCACCTTGGTGGGCGATACAGCATACATGTATGACAATATTTGACTTTGACTAAAACACCATTAACAATGACATCCTTGGTGAGTGGTAAACCTGTTGAACCATGTTGACCACCAGGCCAATCTGATAAGTTCGAGGATTCACCAATGTCTTCAGGCTCTGGGGGGTGAGCATTTCGGGGTACAATTCCAGGATCACGGCCAGATGTGAGAAGAAGAATAACAAGAATCTGACAGAACGAGAACCACAGTAGATTAGTAATCTTTAGCAGGCTGCAGCTACCAAATTGTGGTGTTGCAGACATAAGACGTCCGACTTTGTTAATATATATAAATCACTCTCCCTAATGCATACATCATATAACTTGAAATGGGACAACCAATGTCCAATTCAGAGGATTGCTAAATCAGATCTGTAACATTAGTTTTATCTCAATATCGCCAAAAAGAGCAAAAAAGGATATGAATTGGTGTGTCTCCAGTCTCCACATGTGTGTTCATGGCTCATAAACTTACATATGCTGTAAAGATGATAGCTACAGAAGCCACCCAACCTCCAACTTGGCTGTTGAACTCATGACCAAGCTGTGGACAGACAGCAGCAGCAAAGAAGACCACCGGTATTACAATTAAACCTACTGTGAGCACGAGTGACCTTACATCTGGCCCGAAAATAAGTCTCCCTCCAAGGAAAAATATCTGCAAGAACACACAAAAAGAGATGATCTTTTTCTGAGACACCTTACGAAAAGATCACACAAATTAATGTTCTTGAACTGGAAAATTAAATAATATACACGAGTGAAGTCAGAACACAGCTACCCCTTTTCAACTACAAAGTGTGAAGATGTACATGACAGGTTAAAGAAGAAAATAAGCCCATGCTGATGAGCTCTAAATCTCCTTGTGCACATGAAACCTACATACAAACTATCAGCATTCTAACTGCAGATTATGCAACTATTCAAATTCACTTTGCATAATTTTCAAACCTCTGAACTTCTGATACTATTTGTGTTGTACTGAACATCATATCCAACTGGTCATCCTTGTTGGTGTGTTTCTAAACTAGTTGCTTCAGATTTTCTGTAATCCTCCTCCATTTTATCATTGTCTAGATGGAATATAGCTATGCTAAAAAAGATCCAACAGGCTCCCCATAAACATGCCGCTAATACTACAACACTGACAGCGGCATATCCTCTAAAGCTCTAAGACACCTGCTGCAGCTAAACTTGATATTATCAAACAACATTAGAAGATCTCACAATGCATCAACACTTGGCAACATAATTCCTGATTTGCTGATACTATTACTAAAATTGCAGAATAAAAAAAAACGAAACAAAGAGCAGGAATCTCTCACATTGCTGCCTTTCCAGGACTGGTACACACGCCTCGGCGGCGCGTCAGCCTCCATGATCCGCCGGTTGGAATCCGAGAACTGTGCCTTCCCCTGCATCCTCCCTTCCATTCCACCTACCCGCAGTCTGACTCCCCGAAAGCTCCACCGTTCACGCAAGCACCCTCGACCTCAGTGCACTCGACAACCTCCGAAACCTTCAGCGCCGCAAAAAGCCAAAGAATCCTCAGAGGCTCCGGCGCCAACCCTAACGGGCACTCCCACCCACCCACCCGCAAGGACTCGGGGAACAAAGGCGGCTCTCGCTCGCGGATCCCGGCACGAAACGGGGACGGGCTCCGGTCGAGTTAGGCGCCGGCGAGGGACGGTGAATCCGCACCGGACGCGGCTGGTGGGGGGGGGGATCGGCGGCGATGCCAACCTTCGGATCCCAGGGAATCAAGAGTGAGCTCGCGGAGAAGAGTATTCCTGAATAATAATCTTGGGAGCTCTGCTCAGCTCAGCTCTGGCTTTCTGGAGACTGACTGACTGAGGAGTGTAGTGTCACTTTCTTAATAGCCCCTAAGCAAATACCATATTTTTACAAGGCCGCATCTATTTGGGATGGTAATGGGTTGGGTTTGGGTCGGATGGAGGAAAAACCCGCTCGAAATAAAAGATGTCACGTGTGAAATTTGAGACCCGCACCCATGGATGAAAATTTACATCCACACCCGTCGAGTTTCGGGCGGATTTTGGGTGGCCGTCAGATTTAACTTTTATGCAAACATACTATACAACAACAATAACAACCAAGCATTTTATAATCATGTTGGGGTCGGCTAGACATGAAACCCAATATCAATGAAGTAAAAGACAGTAAGAGATATAAGAACAAAGAAAAAAGAAAAAAGAAAAAAAAGAAAAAATATGTCTAAAAAGTAATCCATTTTAAATTGCAATGCAACAAAAAATATCAAGTTACTTATAAAGATTGTAAATATAGGTCGCGATAAGTAAGATGAAACAATTAGATTATAGAAAACAATCAAAATTAATTTTAAAATTATAAACATTAATTATTTTTGGCTACCTGTTGGTGCAAAATGAAAACCGCACCACCTACGACAAGTCGGGTTGAGTGTGGGTTAGACCCGCGGGTGGAAAATCTCACACACACCCGCACCCGTCGCGTGTAAAACCCGTCGGACACCCGTACCCGCGGGTGGGATTGCCATCCCTAGCCTCTTTCTGAACAAAAGAAAACTAATACGCTGCAAACAGTTCTTGAATCGCATGGCAAAGAAAAGTAAAATCTTCCTTATCGATCGACATCCACTAGCTCAACGATCGACTCATGCTTCCTGGAAACTGACCGTTCGTCCTCTGCAAGCGCGCAAAGCTAAAGCTAAGAGCAAAGGCTGCAGGCTTGCCTGCCTTCTTGAAGAAGCTTTGGTACCAGTGCAGGCCGTGCCTTTGTTGCGCTTCGCAGTTTGAAAGGCACGGCGCGGTGCAACTAGCAGGCCAAATCTACGGCCCGTTACGACTTCATATGGGCCTTTATGGGCCCATGCGTTAAACTATGTCGGCCCAACTAAACTTGGGGCCCACCTACAGCCCCTCCCCCCCACCTCCCGATGGCGGCAGCTTCGTCCGTTCGTGATCCGTCCCTCCCTCCCTCCCTCCCGCTCCCGCGCACGCCACCGTCAAGCAGCGCCGCCGACCAAGGGCCGACACCCCCTCACCCGCCCGCCTCCGAGGGCGAGGCCTGCCTCCCTCGAAGGGCGCTGCCTCGAGTCCCCTTCTCTCCGGATCGTAGGCCTCCTCCCCCTCCTACGTCCTACTCCCGGTCGATCAGGATGGCATCCAGCGGAGACGCGCCCGGGTCGTCTGCCGGTGAGCTCTCGCTCGCTCGGTTGCGTGGATTTGCTCCGATTCCTTTCAACATTTGCTTCGCTGCGACCAAGCAACGCGGATCCGATTGACCTTTCGACCAACCTTCTCTTCTGCAGATGAGGAGAGAAGCCTCAAACCAGAAGGATCGTCCAAGCAACGCCAGCGGGTTCCTCCTGGAGGCTTTCCAATCCCCCTCGATTTGTCCCCAATGCAAAGTTTACTCAACGTACGTACGCCCCCTTCACGTTCGTAACAGATCTGTCGTAGTCGTAGCACATGCTGACTGTGATGTGCAGGACCCATTCGTACTTGCTTCAAGTTTACCCCTGTGATGTGCAGGACCCATCTGTAATGGAGATGGCGGATCAGATTGCAAAGGATCCTGCATTCAACCAGATGGCAGAGGAGCTACAGAGAAGTGCTCGGGCTGCGGGCGAACAGGGCACGCCTCCCTTGGACGCACCTCACCAATACGTGGAAACAATGCAAAAGGTCATGGAGAACCCCAAGTTTATGACACTGGCAGAACATCTTGGGAATGCTCTTATGCAGGCACGTCCCCAGCAAAAGTTTCGCCCTGTTTCTGTCGCCGTGTGTTTGGCTGACAGCATGCTAAAACATCTCCACGTATCCGGCTTAGGATCCGGCTATGATGGAAAGCTTTTCTAATCCGTCACATAAGGAGCAACTGGAAGAGCGCGTGTCTCGCATTAAGGAAGATCCAGATTTAAAGTCGATTTTCGATGAGTTTGAGAACGGTGGTCCTGTTGCAATGATGAAGTAGGTCACTCCTGCTTGGGAGATATGCTCATTTTAATATACTTGTTTGAGACATTTTACTTTTCCTCCTCCTTCTAGGTACTGGAATGACCCTGAAACTCTTCAGAAGGTTGGTGAGGTAATGGGAGCTAGCTTCCAGTTTGGACCGGGTCCCTCTGCAGAAACCTCTGGCACTGAAGAAACTGGGGAGGAAGACGGGGGAGGTGAACCAGTCGTCCATAACATTGTCAGTGTTGGTGATGCTGAGGTAATTGAACAAGAGTATTACAGTACGGATTAGATTTTTGTCATGAGCAGTTCCAAACGTAATAGATTCACTTCACTGGAGTCCATAAAATACCTCCCAGTGTTGAACATATCTATTGCAACGGGTTCTCGAATTAGATTTGCATCGTGACTTCATCCAGACATGGTAAATTTACTTCGTTCAAGTCTATAAGTACGTCCCGGTGTTGAACATATCTGTTGAAATAAATTCTATCTATTATAACCATGTTGGTGTTTTCCAAAATTAAACAGCCATAAGCCATAGTCTGTTCAGTAACTTGTCTCTTACTGTTTTTTTCCTATTTAACTGCCTGTATGGCATTGAACGCATATTTGAGTGTGTGCAATAGTGTGTTCATATGATCATTAATATGCCGTGCTGTTTAATGAGACGTACGCATGGCATTTCCAATTACAGTCATCAGTGTCACTTTTTTCCGCTCTACTAAATGCTACTACTAGATCCTCACTGCGAATTTACAGTTTATTAGATTGCGATGTTGTAGTTTAACAAGTTTAAGTCATCAGGGTTTGAAGATGGCTCTTGATGATGGAGCTGACAAGGATGAAGCGGACTCAGAGGGGAGAAGGGCCTTGCATTTTGCATGTGGATATGGCGAGGTATGCTGCAGACCTCTTCAACTTTATTAAGATGTAACACCAGTTTGGGTTTGTGGAATTGATCAATGTTGGATTAGCCTGAATAATCTGCATCATTTATTACTTCTGTGCATGAGTACGTAAAGCTGGGAAAAAACTTTTGACATGCCAGAGTTTGCGACGCTGAAAGACTCTTTATCATTGTAGCTGTCAGAAGATCCTATCACTTTTCTTATCTAAAACTAAGGGCAGAAGGTTTGTCATCCGTTTCAATCAGAGGAGAACACACTGTCCCGAGAGGGCTGCACAATTAAACCTGTTCCCACAGCTCAAATCTCTACTGTAACCAGTGTTCTGAATACTGTGCTATCGGGAGGTGAGAGCCATGTCTTTTTTATCTGTTTGATGGGTAACATGGAATTTGTCGGATTTTTTTCTTTTTCAGTTGGAGTGTGCCCAAATCCTTCTTGAAGCGGGCGCTGCGGTGGATGCTTTGGACAAGAACAAGAACACCCCTCTGCATTACGCCGCTGGCTATGGTCGCAAGGAATGTGTTGACCTTCTTCTAAACCACGGTGCTGCTGTGTAAGTCAAACCACAGACAGCCCTTTCCCTTTTTTTCCCCCCCCAAACTCGACGCCGCCTCTTTGACCGTCTCCAATATTGATACGCACTGCGGCAGCACGCTCCAGAACATGGATGGGAAGACACCCATCGACGTTGCCAGGCTCAACAACCAGGACGAGGTTCTCAAGTTGCTGGAGAAGGATGCCTTCCTTTAATCATCGTGGCTCTCGTAGACAGGACACACGTGGACTCTTGGATTGCAACACGAACGGTCTACTTCTACATCGTGCTCCCTCTGTTCTAAAATAAATGACGTTTAAGACAAGAATTTTACTGTACTAAACATCATTTATTTTAGAACGGATGGAGTACAATTAATAATCATTTGCTTTATACGTTTTATAGTTCAACGGTCAAAAGGATGATCAGCCAAGTCAAATTTTTACGAGTTCGTATTTGAATTTTGAAAAGTACGCATTAAAAAAGGAGTCGGAAGCGCGAAGGTGTGCGATTTCGTCTAAACTTTCGCTTAACCGTTGATGACACGGTGCTCCCTTTCGCAGATAACCCACCACGCCAAAGAAAACGCGCGATATAATAATAATATAATAATATAAAAAGAGAGGAGGAGACGTAGGCACGCAAGCTCCTCCCTGTTCCCCCCGAGCCGAGCCTGTCTCCGCCCGATTTTTCCCTCGCCCGCCGAGCCTCTCGCCGGAACCCTAGCCCTCCGTCCGATCCGCTCCCGCGGCAGCGATGGACTCCGACTTCGATGCGCCGCCGAGCGACGAGGACTACTACGACTACTACAGCGACGTGGGCGACGACGACGACGGCGACAGCGACGGGGAGCTGGTGGCCGCCGACTACGAGGGCGTCGAGGCGGAGGGGACCGACGTCGTCGCGCCCCGGCGCGAGCAGGTGAGGTGACGTACGGGCGCTGGCGCGGGCAGGGATCGTGCTCGGGCCGTGTCGCGTCGTGTCGTGTCGTGTCGGTTTAGCTGGAATCCGCAGGGTTCGAGGTGGGATGGGTTCGAATAGGATATGAAGCCGACGCTGTATCTTTCTGAAAAAAAAAGGGCTCGTGTTTTCTATGAACAGAGGTTCGTCGTTTTAAGCGAAGAAGATATATCTCAGCGTCAGGAGGAAGATATAGGCAAGGTAACTGCAGTGTTATCGATTGCAAGTGAAGAGGCGTGTGTCCTCCTTCGTCACTACAAATGGTGAGTCTAGTAGTCACCTAGTAACAGCTTTAATGCTTATCCGCGTATTGTCTCTTATAGTACACAAGCTATTAAAAAAAGATGGTACCTTTATGTGTAAATCATATAATGTAGAGCGTCTAATGCAGTAGTTGCTTTATTACTCTTAACCACTCCTCAAAATATGCCGGCTGCCCCTCTATCTGGTGTTTAGAATACACCTATGAATCTGTAGATAGAATCTGTGAATGCTCCTCAGAATATTGTTGCATAATAACATAAAAAGCACCATGTTCAATCGTGGTACGATAGTGCTGGTTTCTTCAAAAAATTTTAATAAACTTGCATCTTTACTTGAAATATTAAATTGATATGTGCATTTTAATTGTTGACCTAACTTCCCTGTTTCTGGTTCCTGTCCTCCAACAAAAGGCAATGGAGACTTGTATGCACATGAGTATATTTAGAATGATATTTTTTAGAAAAAAAAGACGGAATTGAACCGAAAGCGATACACTTAGATCTCCTTGTTGGCTGATGGTTGAAATGCTTTGAGTTTATGTTGCGTAACTAATATAATTCATTTGTGCTCTGTATTTCCTATGCAGGGACATCAGCAAGTTGAATGATGAATGGTTTGCTGATGAAGAAAAAATTCGCAATATTGTTGGCTTACCTTCAAGTAAAAGTGGTTCTCCTAACTCTAGGAAGGCAAGTAAAATTTAAGTATTTTTGTATGCTATTTCATCATTATCGTTAGGTCAGATGATCTGATTTAACATTTGGCTCTGACACATATGCTCATCATTTTGTAATCTCACACATCTATTTCGGTTGCAGCTGACTTGTGGAATATGTTTTGAACGGTATTCTTCTGATTTGATGAGTTCTGCTGATTGTACTCATTTTTATTGCCATGAATGCTGGCAAGGTCTGCCCCTCTCTCTATCTCTCTCTTCTGTCCCCCCTCCCTATGCTTGCATGGTTCAGGTTCCACTGTCATTCCAGTTTTGTCCTACAGTTGGTGCAGGTGGTTAAGCATGCATATGTGTTTAACATACATGTTGCAGCTTAATTGTATTACCTTGACTACCTGTGAACTTGTTCTGTTACCCACTGATTATGAAGACTTGCTAGAAGTTGTGGTATTGTACTTGTGCTTATATTCTACATATGGTAGAATGATATTGAAATTGAGGTAGAAAATTTTATTTTTTTTGTTATCCAAAAACCGTGAGATACTTGAAATTGTTTTCGGTTTTCAATTTTTGTCATAGAACTACATTAGACACAGCTGGTATACTTAAAGTGCACACTTGCTCTTTGCGGGCATCGTTACAGTGTTAATTTTGTTTCAGCTGACAAAACTACTGCTCAAGTCAATTTTTAATCGCCCTTGCCCTAAGCAATAGGGAAGTTTCTGATGGCTCAAGTCAATTTTGCAGGATATATTAGTGCTGCAATAAGTGGTGGTCCAGGATGTTTGTCTCTGCGATGCCCTGATCCATCATGTGGTGCTATGGTTCTTCAGGGGATGATTAATAAATTAGCTAAAGATGATGATAAAGAAAAATATGCCAGATTTGTCTTGCGTGCATATGTTGAGGATAACAAGAAGGTAATGTGCTTGAACAATCTGACTGATGGTCCCCATCTCAAAGTTATTTTGGCAAGGCTGATATTGTTCGATGATCCTAGGGTTAGCAACTTGGGCCGGGCGCATGAGCTGTGGGTCTGGTTTGGACTGTAGGCAGCAATCCACAGGGGCACGTCTAAGGGGGTCTTGGTTGAGTCAGATTGTGACTCTAGGAGATAAAGTTTGAGTCCTAGAGATAGAGTCCTAAATAGATAGTTTGCTGCAGAAATAGAGTTGGGTTAGAGTCCTAATTGGAGCCGTGTTGGGTGTAACCTGTCTATATAATGCTGGCAATCCCTTTGGAATGAATGAGCCCTCCAGTTTCGTTGCTCCCGTACCCCGGATTTCCAATAGATATACATCTGGCATCATGTTTTTTTTTGTACTACTCTTTACTGTAACCTATCTTCATTTTCCTGCAGACTAAATGGTGTCCAGCTCCTGACTGTATGTGTGCAGTGGAGTTTCTTGGTGATGAAAACTATGACGTTTCGTGCAACTGCAAGTTCAGCTTCTGCTGGAATGTATGATGGTTCTTATTCTCATAATGGTTATGCTTTTATTTTGCCTAGCAATCGAGTCTGTAAAATTCCATAACTATTATGTTCTGATGTTTGCAGTGCACAGAGGAAGCTCATCGTCCAGTGAACTGCGAGACTGTTTCTAAGTGGATATTAAAGAATAGTGCAGAGTCTGAAAACATGAACTGGTTTGTTGCAGGCTCCACTCCTATACTCGTTAGATGTGTCTGCCCCTTTTGTCTTAAAATTTCTGCCTTCAATGGCATGGCATGTAGATAGCAGTTCCCAATTTTATTCGAGCGATACAACGTATTTTCATATCCACTTATTGTTCAAGTGATACAACGTATTTTCATATCCACTTATTTAGAATTTGTTTGTACTGTACAATGTTTCATATCAGATTCAGCATGGATATAAGTACTTCCTTGATTTTGATTCAAAGTAGGATTTCGTCTGTAATAAATTGGTTGCTACTTTACAATAATGAATCACTGTATCATAAACAAGTTCAGTAGGGTAGTGATGAAAGGATCTGCTACTTTGTGTGCAACGATATTCCCCTACAAACTGTGATGCTGTGAGGTTGGATCTTATGTGGTCAACAATGAAAAATATCCTGGCCGTTTTATGTTACCTAGGTTGCTTTGGAGTGGATTCTGAATCATTAGGATTGATAATTTCTCATCTATTTGTTTCTTGTTTTTCAAAACTATACTAGACATAACCAGACAACTCTGTTCAGTTGGACTCGGCATTATAGTGAACTAGTAATATTTTTCATTTATTGTTAGAATAGTAATATTGAAGGGGAGCCCTGGCGCGGTTGTAAAGTTGTTGCCTTGTGACCATGAAGTCATGGGTTCGGGTCCTGGAAACAGCCTCTTGCAGAAATGCAGGGAAAGACTGCGTACGAAAGACCCAAGTGGGTTGGACCCTTTCCCGGATCCTGCGCAAGTGGGAGCTACATGCACCGGGCTGCCCTTTTTTGTTGTTAGAATAGTAATACTCACATCTGTTGTAATAATAGTTTAAATATTATGTTTAGATCATAATTGTTCCCTGTATTTTTATTCTTATTCTTCTTCAAATTGGATTAAATGATTTTTTTGTCTTATGCATGATCCTATACAGGATACTGGCTAATTCTAAGCCCTGTCCGAAATGCAAACGGCCAATTGAGAAAAACCAGGGGTGCATGCATATGACTTGCACCCCTCCATGCAAATTTGAGTTCTGCTGGTATAGTCCACTCCGGTTGCTTCAACTGTTTAGAATGCATGAAATGTTTAAGGTTCTGTTGATTGATGTTCTTTGAACCTTTTAGGTTATGTCTGGGTGCATGGTCAGATCATGGGGAGAGAACTGGTGGATTTTATGCTTGCAATCGTTATGAATCAGCCAAGAAGGAGGGAGTTGTATGTTTTTTGTCTTTATATTATGCACCTGTAGTATACTAGTTAGGATAAATCCTTCCATGGACAAATAGTAAAGTAATAATATTATTTTCCTCTGGGCAGTGGGAAAACTGAAGCATACCTTATTTAGCATGCTGTTACGTTTTTTCTGTGGCACTGCCGCACTGGGTACATTCTTCTAGTTTATTCCAAGGTTTTCTTTTCTGAACCTAAATTACTTATCTGTTGCAGTATGATGAGGCTGAATCAAGGAGGGAAAGGGCTAAAAACTCACTCGAGAGATATATGCATTATTATGAGCGCTGGGCATCCAATCAAACAGTATGTTTAAGATACCCAAGTTTGATGTGCATGGGTTTATCTGTTCTGTAACTGTAAAAAGTATAACCCAATTTTTTTGTGCTCTTATGTTACCTTAAATGTTTCTAACCTTCTTACTCAACAAGTCATGCTATATTGCTATTACTCTATCATGTCAACAATATGTGGAAGAATATCATTCATAATACTGTATTGACTGTGCTTAGAAGAATAGCGACTAAGACAAATACATCTTTTGAAGTTGCCTGTCCAGGTGTTACTTTATTTGAGGTCCATGAGTATAATTGGACCTCAAAGTTCATTGCGGCTGTATCAGTGAAAACATGTGTAGCCTTTGGATATATATATATATATATGCATGTTATCTGATCATTTGATGGCTAGCAAAAAATTAGGCAGTTCTATATTTATACATGTGTTAAACCTGATTAGTACATTTCACCACCTCTTTTGAATCCGTGTTCTGAATCTTCAGGTGCTTTAATTTTGTGTGTTCTATATATAAATATCTAAATTTTAGTATCTATTCTGATGTTTTCCTTTGTTGACAGTCGAGGCAGAAGGCACAAGCAGATCTACAGAAAACGGAAAAGGAACAAGTAAGAATTTATATCGTGTTATGTCCTCGGCAATTAATTTAGTGTGCTACTTAGAATTATATTTGTTTGCCTTTGCCAATGTTTTCTGCTTTAGATTATGCTGATTTTATTGCATGGTAGACTAACCGTTTGCTCCCCTCTGTGTGTGTGTGCCACAGCTTGCAAAATTAACTGATATCTTTGGAATACCAGAGACCCAGCTAAAGTTCATAACTGAAGCCTGGTCACAGGTATGGTGACGTAGCTTATGTCATGGTCTAAACGGATTTCATACTTCACGAGTCTTCAGATATCTGATGCATGTGCTGCTGTACTGTATGGCAGATTATAGAATGCCGTAGGGTGCTGAAATGGACATATGCATATGGCTATTATCTAGATGACAAGGTCAAGAGTGAATTTTTTGAGTACCTGCAAGGTTGTTATTTCATTGCATTTCAAATTGAAGTACTGGAGTTTAGTGTGTGCGCGTGGAAAATCCTGGAACATCAGTTAATCCTTAATCTTATGCAGGTGAAGCTGAGTCTGGTTTGGAACGTCTTCATCAATGTGCTGAGAAAGACTTAGCAGCATTTTTGCCTAGTCCAAAACCTGATAGTGTTGAAGCTACTCGTTCACTAACTGATTTTGGTGATTTTCGCGTGAAGCTTGCTGGGCTCACAAGGTACAATTGTCTCCCTATTTTTGCTCATTCCAATAATTAGTTTTGTACAACATGGATTCAGTAATGTCCTTTTCTGATTGATGTACACTATAGAATCAGTAATGTATTTCTTTTAATGTTATAGAATCTGTTAAGTTTTCTTTTGATAATCGCATGATGTTGTGAATATCTTCTGTCTAGCATCTTGGTGCATTTTCAGCATCACAGAAACAATGTTTGTGCACCCTGCTTGTAGAAGGATACCAGCTTCCTATGTTGCAGTATGTTATATTGTCTTGCGTGCTAAGGTTTGTTCAAAGTTATGACAACCATGCTGAATTTTCGCTGCAGTGTAACTCGGAATTACTTTGAGAACCTTGTTCAAGCTTTGGAAGCTGGGTTGGAGGATGTACGCTCCACTGGCCAGGCTGCTACATCAACCAATGCCACAGGCTCCAAGAAAGCAGGAACCAAAGCCAGATCTGTGAAGGGGCAACATCACGTTAAACCAACTTCGGGCCACTCAGAGGGCGTCTGGCCTTGCGAGCGCTGCACATTTCTTAACCCACCTTCGGTGGATGTGTGCAATGCCTGCGAAAAAGCTAGGTACTAGGTAGAGAACAAGTCAATGAAGCACCCTCCCCCCCCCCCCCCCCCCCCAAAAAAAAAGCTCAAAATACATGAGAAGAGATGGGATGCTTAATAAACTCATGATCCTGCATGCATCGGATACTGACAATCCGAGCTTCCAACATCTGCAATGGTGTACAGAGTCAAAGGCCTCAGGTGCAACTGGAATAGGATTCTTTTTTTTGGTTTGGTAGCCTTTGTGCTGTTCCTTGTAAATATTAGTTTGTGGAGTGGTTATATAGCTATGTTAAGGTCGTGTGTTTCCTTTTCCGACCAGCCTGTGAAATTGGGAGGTGGCTCTTTCTGCTGGTCCTTGTAGATATTAGTTGTGGAGTGGTGTGTTTCCTTTTTCCCACAGGCCTGCGAAAGCTGATCCGTGTGTTTTTTTGTACCATCTTGGTTTAAGTGTAGAAATGCTTCAAGATATGTCTCGTCATAACTTATGAAACATGATCTGTCATGACAGAATCAAGAAGTGTTCTTGAAATTAAGGCATGATCATGCAACCATGTCTAATCACATGTTCGCCACCTTTTTTGTTCGGTCTCAATTTCTGTTTATTTCATTCGTTGCCCCACTCCCACAACTTCCTGGCTAGAATTTAAAACTCATCATGTTGCTATGCTCTCTGGCATGGTTCTCCTAGCTAGCTGTACACACACTTCACTGTAGTATATAGTAAACATCATCATCATTCTGTGTAGCCATGGCTCACATCCACAGACCAATTAGATCATAACCGAAACTGACATCGATATCCTCGCCTTCGGAAGCAAGCAGGCCAGAAAAAGTTTATCTGACCGTATAATCCCTTGTAAACTATACATACATATATATCACGCATTTATATACTGTTTTCGAAGCTCCATGCATCTATATATATATATATATATATATATATATACTTGGGTAATATACTTGTTTTACCCCAAAGCAAATCATTCATCATCCCGAGATGTATGTGTGTATGTATATATGGCCGCAGTTTTCCAGGAAACACGGCCTCCTCCGTGCCATGATCAGCACCCAACTAGCTAGCCACTGCTGCTCTCCGACCACGCCTCGCCCCACGACAGCACGCCGGGACCAGCCGCCGGGCCCCTCATGTTCAGGCCGAGCACGGCCTGCTGCTGCTGCTGCTGCAGCTGCTGGGCTTGCAGGGGGTGCAGCGGCGGGCTGGGGAGCTGCTGATGCTGCATCGTCGCCACGAACGGCAGCGGCGGCGGCGCTGCCTGGCTGGCGTGGAGCACCGGGTGGTGGTTCCCTCCGAACGGCGCGCCGAAGTTCGTCGCCACCCCTCCACCGCCGCCGGTGCCGCCCGCCTGGCCCGTCGCCACCTTCAGGCGCTGGAGCTCCGATTTCAGGGCGTCGTTCAGAGCTGCAACGCGAGCAGGGCAAAAGGGGATCCTTTAAACACGACGAGGTGAAAATGTAGCCAAGTAGTGATACGAATCATGCATGAGCTCTTTGTTTTGTTTTTTTTTTCTTCACCATCTTGTAAGCGGACTTGGTGCTCCGTGTTCTGCAGACGAATCTTCAGCTCACTGTTCTCAGCTGAAAGCCCAGCTGTGTCTCTCTGTATCAGTGTAATGAAGGGGGGAAACATGGTTATCATATTCTGTGGCAATATTCTGAAACATAGTGATCCCTTCCTCGATACTCCCTCCGGTTCGAATTAGTTGACGTTTAGGACAAAAAACTTAGTTCAATTTGAACTAAATTAGCGGTTCTAAATGTCAATTAATTCAGAACGGAGGGAGTAATATCATACTATGAAAAAGAAAAGAAAAGTAACTAACAAATGAAAATTCTGTGTCACACCTGAAGCAATGCCAGCTGGGTTGCTAATGCTGTCGCTTCTCTCTGCATGAATTGCACCTTCCGCTCCAGTTCAGAAATATACCGCATCTTCCTTTCTTTCGATCTTGCCGCTGACTGCCTATTATTTATAATCCTATCATATATATATGGTTCATCAGTCAACCGTCAGAATATCAGATTAAGCATTTGTCTGATTTCATTCAAACATGCCAGTTCTCCAGGTCACAGAACTCTTTCAGCCTGTTTAAGATTGTGCATCATTTCTTTCCAGGTAAAAAATGATGCGAGGATTTCATTTTAACCGAGCCAAGTTCCAAAGATCACAGAAAAAATGTGCCGCAAATGTGGGATAAAATCCTAGTTTTTTTTACTTACCACTTAAAATATGATTGTTTAGAAGAAAAATATGTGAATGTGAGTAAACTATATCAATCTGCCAGGTTTATCAATGTGGAATTAAGGGTGCAGTTATGAAATACGTAATTTCCTTTTGGAATGGAACCATAAATGAAGTTTCATACTTTGCTGCATTTCTGATCCTGAATTTCTCATAAGTAATTTATCTAAAAACAATTATTGTTATTCATGGCAGGTGGGCATGCCTGCCTTATGACAGAAGATAGAGAACTTTAAGTAGAAACACTAAAACATCAATGTATTCTTCAATCAATAATGCTTCACAGACGAATGAACTATCAAACAGCATCGACGGATATGTATTCAGATGAACAGAACATAATTTTAACAGATGAGCGCCAGTTCGGCAAGAATAAACAAACTAATCCATAAAAAAACCAAACCTTTTTGCTTTCTTCGGGTCGATGAGCGCCAGTTCGGCGAGCTTTGCGGCGGACATTGCCTTCTTGGCCTGTGCCGACGACGACATCCCCTCCATCGCCGCCGGTGTCGTCGTCCCGAACAGATGCTCTGTGCTGATGGAGCTCGAGGCGTCCATCGAGTGGCTGTGATGGTGCCTCGGCTCCACCCCCGCCCCAGGCGCGGCGGACATCCGCGTAGCCTCGCCGCCGCCACCGCCACCGCCCGTCATGGCGCACGACGATTCTGACTCGGACGCCCCGCCCGGCGAGTTCAGCTTATCGACGTTGAGGAACATGGAGAAGAGCTCCTCCTCGTTCTCGTCCGAGTAAAGCGACGGCCCGTCGCCGGGGTTGGCGAGGTCTATGCCGTCGGGGAGGCCGATCATGTCTGAGTGCGCCCGCCGGTGGCCGGGGCTGCGCAACGGGGAGTCCGGCATGCGGCTGATGTCGCACTCCGTTTGACGTCGGGCTGGCGACGACCGCGTGGCCGCACCAGGCGAGGATTGCAACGGCAAACCATTGCCGCCTCCTCCTCCTCCTCCTCCCCCTGCTGCATCGCCGGCGGCGCCGCCGCCGCCACCTTCTGCGACCGGAGATTGATTCATGCTCGCGTTATTGGCACAAGAATCTCCTCTTCAAAAGCGGCGCCTTTATTTAGGCAAATCTGCTGTTGGTCTAGATTACGCTGCGAAGATCCGAGAAAATGTGGTTCAGGTTCAGGAGGACGAAAAAAATATACACTTGGATCAAAAAAATTATCCCAACCTAAAAGAAAACTGGAATCACGCAAGCAATAACGTGTGATTCCAGTGTTCAGATGAAATTAAAGAAGAAACGAAAACCACCTTCGATTGCTATCGGCCGCGGCCTCCTCTGTTTCATCGACCTGGTGGAGATTGGTGACTCTATTCGAGATGGTAAACGACGTTGGCGGAACAAATGAAAAATTTCTAGGATTCGGGAGACTTATATAGATTATTATAGGACATATATATGGAGGTAATGTTAATAAAACTCTGAAAAATGTGGAGGTAAGCGAAAGATCGGATGAGAATGGATCACGTGCGTGAAACGAAACGATGCATGGGAAATGTTTAACTTTGGTCGAAAGCTGTTTCTTCCAACGAGAGGAAATGGTACCAAGAAAACATTTTTACTTGCAAATATAGTTTACTCCAAATTTAAGTACAATTTAGATTTCCATGCGATATTTTCTTATGAAGAGTCATGATGACATGATAATCAAGCACTTCCAAAAGAAACCATGCCGCGTGATAATGAAATTATCTCTTGACATTTTGCTAAAACCGGAGTTATGCCGAATTCAACCTTTTAATGGTTGCAATATATGGTAAATCAATGCCTTCATTCTGCACTGCAAAAATGATGTACTTGCTGCCCATCTTACATCCGATACGGCATGATTTTACTATATACTTAAAATATCTATCATGATAAATACTGATACTGTTAAAAAGAGCCAGAAAATAATAACTTGCCAAGAAAAACCATGTGTAAAAATCACCAACCATCAATATATATATATATTTGGTCACAAATGTTCCTATTGCTACACCACCTTTGCCACTAGTTTTCTGTTACTCCCTCCATTCTAAATTAATTGACGTTTAGGACAGCTAATTTAATTTAAATTGAATTAAAAATTTTGTGCTAAACGTCAATTAATTCAGAACGGAGGAAGTACATTTATAAGAAGGGGAAACACCATACAAGCTCAACCCAGATCATAATTTACTTTAAATTTAGCCCGGCCCATTTAGCCCATCCGATTAACGGCCCAACTAAACCAACCCACACCCGCGTCAAATTCGCGCTCGCCGCGACAACCGCCGAGCCACGTTCACCCCTTCCTCCCGTTCGCCGCCGCCGGCCAGCACGGCAGCGGCCGAGCCGACGTTAGTGAGGAGGTACTCGTAGACCTTCTTCCTTGCCCGCTCTACCGTCTCCTCCGGCACGCCGCCGCGGGCTTGCGTATCTCGCTCAGCCACCAGTCGTGGACGCGCTTCAGCTGCGGCAGCAGCGTCCTGGCCGCGCGGTCACGGTCCCATGGCCGCCACGTCGGCGTCCAGGAACCGCTCCACGAACGACAGGAACGAGGTGGTGTTGGCCGGGGTCGGTCTGAGGTTGTAGAGGGAAAACGCGGAGAGGTCGGTGGCGAGCCCGGCGCCCACCCACCCAGGAGGCCGCCCTGCGGCGGCGCTCCGCTGCGACGGCCAGAGGCTCCTCGTCGGCGGCGGACGCGTCGCCGGCGGCGGCTTTGGTTGTTGACTCGGCAACGACCGCAGCGCGGGAAAGAGCTCCATGCAAAGCAAGGAACTGCTCGTCGTCGGCCGGCTGCTGCGGGTTCTGCTCCTCCGCTGACGAGCTCACCTCCGCGTACGAGCTGACCAGAACAACGCAAAGGTGAGCTTAAATTCTCACTGCATCAGTGCAACATAAACGGGCAAGAGAACACGGTTCAGGTGAGGTGAGGAGTCAAGTTGCAGTGTGCCTGATCAATCAACCTTCCCCACAAGGTTCCCATAACACGGCGGGGGGGGGGGGGGGGGGGGGGGGAATGGATCCCGACAGAATTCAACAATCTGCTGTTCCACGAGCTCCTGTAGGTGGTGTTGCTGGTATTCCTTCTGTAGTGGCACAGGTGACTGCACAGCACAGGTAGCAGCCAATTCATGCAGAGCTAACGAGCTAAATTCTTGCAACTGAACCAGGTACTTTACCAACTTATTATCGAGAACTTCATTGAAGACACACACACACACACACCAATACTACAACATACCGAAAGTCTCTTCTGACGGTAGCGCGCCCAGTTTACCACACGTGCTGACCCGTGTCTGGGTCGTGCTGACCCGTCGGGCCTCGGCCCGCCCGGAATTGGCCCGGTCCAACTCCCAGCTCTAGTCACACACATGTGGAGGATGCACGTTTTTGTTTGTTTGTTTGTTGCTATGTGTATTTTATTTTTGGAAATTACAATACAAGTAAACTTCTTTTTTTTTGACGTAATCATCATGCAAAACAACTCTTCACAAAACACGTAGTCAGATTGGTTGATGAAGTGGTTGAACCACTTCCAGCCGAGACCCAGCTGAAACACGGAAACGAAGAGGCAACACACAAACACACAGACAAAATAAAAGAAAAGGTACTGAAACGAGCATGGCGTGTGTGTGAGAATCGTGCTGAATTGACCAGGACCGCCGTGGTTGGTCGGTCGGTCGGTCAGGATTGGTCGGCTGGGCAGAACCGACCGATCAGTGGACGGACGGATGGATGCATGCATGAGCATGGGACCAGCCGCAGCCCTCCGTGCTCCTCCTCCCTGCCAGCTCTTGTTCTGATCTGAGTAAGGGTTCACGCGTCCAACTTTTGCATCTTCTTCTTCTTCGTCGTCTTCCTGAATCCTGATCCATCTTTAACTCTGCCATGCAAGCCAGACTCATTCATGCACCATCACCTCTCGGCCGATGCAGGCATTATTTCTGTCGAACCCCACTAACTAACTAGTTTGGGACAGATCGAAACATGTATGGGCGCCGTCGTCGTCCTCCATCATCCTTGCAGACACAGGTACCGCGTCTCGATCAAGACGATTCTGATCTCTCTCTCTCTCTTTAAATATTAGGTGTCCTCGATCTGAAGAAACCAATGGGAGCTTTGTTAGGTGCATGGCTCTGCTCCGCATGGTTTGTTTATCGTCACAAATCCCTCCTCCTCTCTCCCTCCCTCCATCATGAACAGGTACTTACAAGAGTGATTTGAAGGGACAGGTACACTGCACCCCCAGAATTCCAGGAAAATTTAGGTGATGCATGGCAGGCAGAGGAGGCAGCAGCAGCCACATGCACTCTTGTAGTCTCTCTGGAACCCACCACCACCATGCATGTTCTTCCTCCCACTCAAGTGACCGACCCTTGGTGCTTCCTGCTTTCGGAGGCTTTCGGCTACCCCGGAGCGCCCCCCCACACACACATGGCAGCATCATGTCCTCATGTGTTTGTTTGGTGATTTTCACTTTTCTTATTATGATGAAAATTTCCTCTCTTTTTTTTCTTCCTTTACAAAATACCAGACTTTATTTTAGCGCGCGACCAACAGCAAAGCAGGATCAACAGAATGGCAGCCAATGGAAAGCTGCCAAGCTGCACGTTTATTTATTCCAGGAAGAAAAAAGAAAACCTAAAGACCAGACAACCAGACAGTCTGAGCCAGGTCTTGGTGGCAATTGGCGTGTTTTTCTGGACAGCTCGTGCTCTCTCATCATCAGAGGCCGGGCAGATGTGGCGAAGCCGGTGAAACCAAGCTCCAAGCTCAAAGAGAGGGAGGGAGGGAGGTCTTGGTAGAGAGGTTAGTGAAACAAAAGCTGGGAGGTGGGGGGGGGGGGGGGGGTGCAGTGTCTCCACTAGGACCTTGGTGTGGTGGACTGGTTCGTTGGCTCGTTGGGTGGTGGTGGTGCTCAGGTACCTGGTGCAAGAAAGGTGAGGATTTTGAGCTCCTGGATCGATCATTTCGGTTTTCCTTTATTTTTTTCCTCCTCTCGTTTTCTTCGTTCTTGAGCGTTCTGCTCTCTTCTTTCGCTCCTTCATTCCTGAGCTCTTCTTTTCAAGTTTGCTGGTCCGGTTCTCGTTCTTAGCTAGGGTCAGTATGCAACAGCGGGAGTAAATGGTAATTGCTTTCTTTTGCACTATCAGGTGGAGTGGAGTGAGAATTTTTTTGAGCTTTTAGTCACTGTTCCTCGACAGAAACCAGAGGGATCACGGAAAGAAGTCTGCTGAGGCAGATTGTGCAAGAACGAGGCGTCGCAATCCGAAGACTTCTTCTGGTTCCATCTGGATTCTTCGGCCATGGAGCGGCAGTCCAGCTTCCGGCTGGGCGCGCTGGAGAGGCTGAAGAGCTTCCGGGGGATGGAGAAGCAGAAGAGCTTCCGCATCATGTCCCTGGAGCGGCGGAGCAGGGACAGCCCCGGAAAGCGCGGCGACACGCCGCTCCACCTCGCGGCGAGGTCCGGGAGCGTGCCCCACGCCCAGAAGGTCCTCGCGGAGCTCGACCGGGCGCTGGTCGGGGAGATGGCGGCCAGGCAGAACCAGGACGGCGAGACGCCGCTGTACGTCGCCGCCGAGAAGGGCCACGCCGAGGTGGTGCGCGTGATCCTCATGGTCTCCGACCTGCAGACGGCCGGGATCAAGGCCAACAACAGCTTCGATGCGTTCCACGTCGCTGCGAAGCAGGGTCACCTTGGTAAAAAAAAAATTTTGTTGCTATTTCCTCATCAGCAATGGAGGATTTATCGTTTACTCCCTCTGTTCTTGTTCTGAATTAAATGACGTTTAGGACAACTAATTTAGTTCAAATTGAACTAATTTTTATGTCCTAAACATCATTTATTTCAGAACGGAGGGAGTACTTTGTCATCAAAATGCGTTGCTTTTCCCAATAGTCAATGAATCTATGGTTAGGGGTTTATGGAACTAAGAATTTGGGCAGATGTTAATGCTCTGAGTTAAGCTTGTCCAGTTGACCTATTTATACATGTAATTGTCCAGTCTCAGAAAAGCATCTGTGATCTGATTGACTCAAAATCAGTTTTTAAGTGTGGGTCGATCCGTGTATGGCACTATAGGTAATTGATTTATATCACTGTTCTCTACCATGAAAACCATGTATTAGTTTCCTCCATTTCCTTATTTCTTGATTTTGTGGTTGTATCAAAGATTTAGGGCTTATTCTTCCTTCGTTTCTTGATTTTCAGAAGTTTTGAAGGAGTTGCTGCAGGCTTTTCCTGCTCTTGCTATGACAACAAATTCTGTAAATGCTACAGCTTTGGATACTGCCGCAATTCAGGGCCATGTAGATATTGTCAATCTTCTACTAGAAACAGATGCCAGCCTCGCTAGGATTGCAAGAAATAATGGGAAAACGGTTTTGCATTCAACAGCAAGAATGGGCCATGTGGAAGTTGTAAGATCATTGTTGAATAAAGATCCTGGGATTGGTTTAAGAACAGATAAGAAGGGACAGACAGCACTGCATATGGCTTCTAAAGGACAAAATGCTGAAATCGTGGTTGAATTGTTGAAGCCTGATGTCTCTGTTATCCATATCGAAGACAACAAAGGGAACAGACCATTACATGTCGCTACTAGGAAGGGGAATATCACTGTAAGTGATCACATCTTGGAAATTTCTCGTATCTTTTAACTTGCTCCATCATTTGCATTCCATCTTTCATTCAATGTACCTATTTTGGCTAGATAATTTTGAGCACAAAAGTCACATCAGTTTAGTTTCCGCAAGCTTTCCTTAAGATGATTGTGGTTCTGCTTCTGGATTTTTTTAGTATAAAGGCACTTTCAGGTGCCAACATGTAGATTCGAATTTCAGGTGCCAACATGTAAGCGAGTCTTTGTTGGCTCTTACCTAACAAACTTAAGAACTTTACTTTCTCCATCACATTCTTGGCTCTCTGAATTTTGGCTCATCTATGACCGCCATTCCTCACAGATAGTGCAGACCCTCTTATCAGTTGAGGGGGTTGACGTCAATGCTGTTAACAAATCTGGAGAGACTGCTTTTGCCATTGCTGAGAAAATGAACAGTGAAGAACTTGTTAACATACTTAAAGAGGCTGGTGGAGTAACTGCAAAAGAGCAAGTACATCCACCAAATTCGGCCAAGCAGCTTAAGAAGACTGTCAGTGATATTAGACATGATGTCCAGTCCCAGATCAAGCAAACACGACAGACCAAGATGCAAGTCCAGAAAATCAAGAAGAGGCTCGAGAAGCTCCACATTGGTGGGCTAAACAATGCCATCAACTCCAACACTGTGGTCGCAGTGCTTATCGCCACAGTCGCCTTTGCTGCCATATTCACTGTTCCTGGAAATTTTGTAGAGGAGCTGAGTGAAGCACCTCCGGGTATGTCCTTGGGGCAGGCATACGTTGCGAGCAACCCGGCCTTCATAGTGTTCTTGGTCTTTGACGCGTTGGCTCTCTTCATCTCACTCGCTGTGGTGGTTGTCCAGACATCACTGATTGTTGTGGAGCAGAAAGCCAAGAAGAGGATGGTCTTTGTGATGAACAAGTTGATGTGGCTCGCATGCCTCTTCATCTCGGTGGCCTTCATAGCGCTGACGTATGTTGTTGTCGGCCACGATGACTGGTGGCTGGCTTGGTGCACCATGGCAATCGGTACGGTGATCATGCTGACAACTCTTGGTTCCATGTGCTACTGCATCATTGCCCACAGACTGGAACAGAAGAACACGAGGAAGATCAGGAAGGCCTCTGCTAGCCAGTCCCGGTCATGGTCCCGGTCAGTTGATTCAGACGAAGAGCTGCTTAACAGTGAATACAAGAAGATGTATGCACTGTAGGATAACTACAGCAGCATGATGGATTCTTTGTACATACGTTGCTGTTCTGCCTGAGGTGGTGAGGCGCATAGGTTGGAGCTCGGTTATCTATAGTTAACTGAAGGAACCTTGATGCCAGAACAAGGAAACTAACTTACTGTGATGGTAGGCTTGTTTCTGATTGAAGGTTCTGGGGAAATAAGTTGACTGCTTCGATCTAATTCCTTGGGTGGAAGCTGTTGCTGTTTCGACATTGCACCTGACCAATGATGAAGATGGCATTATAGTCACAGCAGAATAGCGTGTCTATTATCTATCAACATCCAATTTCCACACACACTGATCCTGAGCACACTGAACTAAAAACGGTGGTGGTGGCAACAAGTGTGGTGGTGGCAGCCGGTCACCGGCGACCACGGCGTCGGGCACGGGAGGACACCTGATGGGCTGGTCCGCCGCGTCACGGACACCCGGAGCAAACGGAAGGGGCTTGGAATCCGCGGTCCGGCCTCCATACTGGTGATCCGGAGCGCCTGTGATTCGCCCTTCCACATCACTCTCCTCTAGATGTGTAACTGCTAGTCTTCAGATGTCTAACTGCTGCTGTACTGGACACTACTGAGACTCCTCTTGTCTACTCATCACCCCAATGATGTTTGGTTCTGAGAAAACCTCCTTGTCACATTTTGATCAGTCATGAAACATTACAACCCTTTATTATATTACTCTTTTTAGTATATTGCAGCACTAGAACCTCCTTCAAATTACATTGTTCTTCCTACAAAAAGGATGTATTTTCCTTAAAAAAAGTATTCTTAAAAAGAACGCCGGTGATCCAACAACATGAATCCCTATAACATTTCATCACCACATAAGGAATATTTTTTAAAATAGAAATATTCTGATGATTGGCAACAAAAGCTAATGAAGGCAAAATTAGTGGATTGGAATCATGAAAATTTCTCCCCTTTTTTTCTTCAAAAAGAAGATCCAACCAAAGGTTGAACCGATGACAGAAGTTCATAGATACTACTGGGAAATGAAGACAAAATTAATGGATTTGATTTATATAAAAATTACTTTTTTCGTCCAAAAAGAAGTAATTTTCAAATTCAGGTCAAACCGTGTAGTGTGCACGCAGAAGCACAAGCCAAGTCAGGTTACAAACGACGTCCGCTTGTGTCGCTCGCCGGCTGGTCTCCTCTAGTCGACGCCGCCTTTCTTCCGGTTCCACCCCAAGCCAACTAGCCAAGCCAGCCTGAGAGAGCAAATCGGGCGAAACCCTTCTCGACATCCCCTCCTCTCCAAACTCCATGGCGCAAGACGAGACCCCGGAGCCTTCCTCCGGCTCTGGCTCCGGTTCCGGTTCCTCCCCGGCCGCTCGCCTCAACGCTGCCGCGCCGGAGTTCAGCCCCCGATCCGTCGCTGCTGCCCAGCAACATGGCAACAACCACCCCCACCGCCGCGGGCCCCAGCACCACCACCATCACAACCACGGCCAGCACCACCATCACCAGCACCAGCACTACCAGCCGCGGCAAAAACCGGGCGGCGATGATGAGGGGGACGCCGCGGTGGCGGCGGAGGATAAGGGGGAGTGGGCTGCGGGACACCCGCCCCGCGGGCTGCCGGACGACGTGGCTCGCCGCGTCGTCAAGCAGGTAGCTTTGTTTCCTGTTCGTTGCGCTCGATCTGTATCAGCTGTGCTACTCTACCTCCGTGCCGATCGTGACCAATGGTTGCCATGAATCTGGGGTGTCGCGCGATAAAGGTTGGACCTTTAGGGGGGGATGGGACGGCTGTTCATGGAGTAACAAAGATAGGGTGCAACTAGGTTTCCTAACAGTTTTGAGGATAGGTACATGGTAGTCTGGAGTCTGGACTGTGCAGTAAACGGAGGAAACCTGAGGTCTTTATGTCTGTGCTTTGCAAACCAATCAAAAGGAGGTTGCGTTTTGCGTAGATGGCTTTCTGGCTGCTCTATAACTCCACTGCAGCCCATTGTCTATGTTTAGATTCGAGTTTCAGATGTATTCTATACTGGGATGGCTGTTAGGATGTGGCATCCCTCACTTTTGAGTTTTGATGTTTGACTTTGTGCCATAATGCCTTTGCTTTGTATTTGCTTAGCTCCTGTTAGGGGGACAAGTAATTTGGCTTTAGAGTCAATTTGTGCTGCCATATTTCATTAGGTTGGAGTCATCTAGGAGGGAGAATAGTGGACTGTAATGTCTGCCACGGAATGCTAATTTTTACATTAACTCATGATTATGAAAGTATTTTATTGGCTAATGCAGTATGAGGCCATAATTCATGCAAATGTATTATAGGATGGGAGGAGAACGAAATGATTGGATTAGCTGCTGGTGATCCTGGGCTTTGGGCCAGGCGCATGGGCTACAGGCCAGGGTCACATCTGGGAGTTGTATTGTTTTTTTTGAACGGGTGATTTTCACCCATGCTCACGCCACGGCTCGAACCCGCGACGCGAGCAGCGTGCTCTGCACGTGCTGACCAGTTGCGATCTCGACCACTGGACGTTGTATTGGGTTACGACTCCTAGTTTAGGAAAGAACAAAGAGTCCTAGTCCACTACGGTGATGCTGCCAGGGGGTGTGCACCCTTGACGTGTCGGAGTAGGTCTCTAGGATTAGTTGCGGCAGATTTAGAAGGTTTAAAGTGTCCTAGTTTGATACGGTTTGGGTTGTAAAGCGACTATATAATGCTGGGGAATCCAGGAATAAAATCATCCCCCTCCCAGATTATTTCTCCACTTTTTCTTCTGCGCCAGATCTCTTCTGTTCTGTACACACGTCATCACCAACCAACAGATCGATCTATACACAGCAGATCGCTTCTGTGCTTCAGCGCAGAACACCCTGAAGGCCTCTGTTCCCCCACGCGCATGCGCGCACAGCGCAAGGTGATCTGATCTGCTAGTGCAGATCAGTTCCTGTGAAGAAAGCAGCAGCAGTTCCAGCCAGGAGATCGCTGGAATTCCATCATTAGCATGTGATCAGGATAGGGTTCAGTGGCAGCCTGGCAGGGAGGGGGGGGGGGAGGCGGGAATGTAGGTGGGCATGCCAATGCTTGGCAAATCCTCAGTTTGATTCATCACTCGCTATTAGGGTAATAACAAACACAAAATGCACATTGTTGTCATTCGGAAATTTAGCTTGTAACTGGTGAAGGCATAATAGGTAGGAGTTTCATGTTACTAAATACTTTTCCATGACCACACTGTGGAGAACTTGAAGATATTTTTTAAGAGTGGGAGTTTGAATACAGTAAAAAAATCTCAAACATTTTTCCCTTTATGATATTCCTTAACCTTCTCTTTATTCAATCTCCTGCCAAATGATGTAGAACAAGTTTATAATGCTAAGTTCACCTTTAGTCTTTTATTACTACTTCCCTTGTCATGCTTAGCAGTCTATTATTTATTGGATGCTTGTTTTTCATCTGTGTTACTATTTATCCCTTGGATTAACTGTATTTGGAAATGCAACAGGTGGAATTTTACTTCAGTGATGTCAACTTGGCTACAACTGAACATCTGATGAAGTTTATCACTAAGGATCCGGAAGGATTTGGTGAGTTCAACCAGTTAATTTTGGTTAAACCATCTTATTTCCTTGTGTGCCACTTCAATTTTCGTATGACTCCTGGTAATCACGATCATTTGAATTTAGCGATGCATAATGTAATGCATACATGATAATGCTAAATTGTATTTAGTTGTACACTTGTAACATAGCTTTTCTTCCTCATTTTCTTCTTTTCCCTTTTTTCCTTCCATCTATATTTGTGTACAACAACAACAACCAAGCCTTTATCCCAAGCATGTTGGGGTCGGCTTCCATCTATATTTGTGTGTGCTACAATAATGTAGTGTTTGGTTTCCTGGATGAGGTTGGTCCCGGAATGGTACAAAATCTGGACATGTCCAAGATGAAGTGGTACAAATTCCAGGAATATTCCCTCCATATGTTGTATCATCCTATTCTAGAAAAAAGGTCGAATGACTTGGTCCAATTTCTGTTAGCCGTGCTAATTACTTATCACTAGTGATGATTAGTACCTATTAAGTAGATATTAGGGATATGAGTTACAAAATAGTTATAATTAAATAATATTAGCCACGAGAATCATTATTTGAAGTGTTTGGTGACTGTTATTGAAATATTAATTTATGATTAACAATAATAGTAGTAATTTATATAAATAAGCACATATTTTATAATTATAAATATAGAATTATTATTATTAAAAAATACTTATACTATACATACATATAATATATGAACTCCGCTTATGCATTTCTAGGTATAGCCGGTCCCAAGCCTGGATAAAGTAGGAGGGTTACGATAGGCTTGGCGAATCAGCATCAAACCAGCCATTCCTATGGATATGAGACCCAGTTTGGGTTTCATATCTAGCCTACCTCAACGTGCTTGAGACAAAGGCTTTGTTGTTGTTGAAGCATGCTCATGTACCATCCCGTGCAACCAAACGAACGAATTGTATCAACTCATTCAAGATCAACTCGTCCTAAATCAATCAACTTAGGACGATCACATACAATTAAACCTAATGCAACCAACCAAACACTACCTAAGTTTCAACAAGTTTGGAGAGCGATCGTTGTTCAGTAATCATGCTGTGCTGTAGAATGGGCCAAGTTAACATCGATGTATCCTATTTGCTTGTACTATTGTTGTACATTATTGGGAGCCGCAGGTCCTTTTTCACTAAGGTAAGATTAGCGTATTTCAAAAAGAAATATAACAGTTTTTTGCATTAGCATAAACTGAACGATCCTGGATAATTCACCCCTAGGTGCCTGCATGTGATGCATTGTTAACATATGTTTTCTGATGAATGTTGGCATTGACATTTCATTTTCTGTTTCACAGTGCCAATATCTGTTGTGGCATCTTTTAGGAAGATCCGAGAGCTAGTCTATGACAGATCATTGTTGGCTGCTGCATTACGGACATCATCGGATCTGGTAAATATCTTATCCAAATATCATGTGTTCTTACTTTCTGGTATACATTTTTTTGGCTAATCGAGACAACTTTTTCGTTATAACAACTTGTTTGCATATATTTTACATATCTTCAAATTGCAGTGATAACACTTCATTAGTTAAACTAGGAATGGCTTCATCAATGTAGGGTGATCCAGAAAACAAGTTTCTATATAAACTTACATCATCTAACTGCAAGGCAACCCATGCTCTTGTTCTATCATTCTTTCTTCCAAACATAAAGGATATTTCCAGTTTTAGTTTACTAAATGCGGATATCGTCATTTATAGGTTGTTTCCGATGATGATAAAAAGGTTAGACGTGTACGGCCATTCACTGAGGCAGATGCTGAAGAAGTTCAGGTTAGCTTCAATTTAGCCAGCTAAATTGTCCAGTATCTCCGCCAGGCTGCTAAGTTTTGTTTCTTGTTTCATCAGTCACGCATTGTTGTTGCTGATAATTTGCCTGATGATCATCGCTACCAGGCTCTTATGAAGATTTTTTCAGCTGTTGGGAGGTATGAATGTGTGTTAGTACTAACAGTTGCCCAACACAATATTGAGCTCATGATGGTATCTATCTTGCAGTGTTAAATCTATTCGTACTTGTTATCCACAAGGGACTGAGGGTGCTGGTCCTGCTACTAGCAAAACATCAAGGATTGAGATGCTTTTGGCTAACAAGGTCAGTACCAGTACTCTGATCTATCAAACCTCTCTTATACGCTAAAAGTTGTCGAGTGCATAGCTTGTTTTATGAAACGGTGAATATGCTCTCTTTACATTTTTTCTTTTTGTTGTTTGTGCAGCTACACGCTTTTGTGGAGTATGGGACTGTTGAAGATGCTGAAAAGGCTGTATGCCATCTTTCTTATCCAGTCGTGTTTTTCTTTTCCCAGCACTCATATTATGAAAAGGGAATTATCTGCATTGTTTACAGGTTGCTGAGTTCAGCGGTGGGAGGAACTGGAGAAATGGGATCAGAGTTCGCTCATTGCTTGGTTACCTGGTAACTTCACAAATTCCGCCAGTGCACAATAAACAATATTTCTCGTTGGTCATTTAACTATCGAATGCTAGCAGCAACGAGAATGCTTAAACAGTCACCCCTACGTGCCATCGTATTTCCTGATTCGATCCATTTATCATTAACATCAAGAAAATTAATTGGTTGGTTGCGTTTACTATACCGGTCGATGGGTTCAAAATTAGGCGTAAACAGCAGCTTGGTAGTCAATAGTCATCTTGTGTGTGGGCTGATAACTACTGAAAAAAAAGACATGTTTCGATACTAATCGTTCCTCATCTCACATTTAAGTACAATGGGACGATTTGGGGGAACTCACATTTCCATTCTTTGTAGAAACATGGGTCGGGCCAACAAGGAAGGAAAGGTGGAGACGAGGAGTACGCCGCAGATGAAGATGGTGCTGACACAACAGGCCATCATCATCCACAACCACAAGACCACGAAACAGATGGTGGTGGTGCTATCCAAAGCTCAGAAGCACACCTTGATCACCTGGTATTTGACCACGGTCACACTCACGTATTTAAATTGTGATCACTAACTTTCAGAAATTTTCATGTTTTTAACGATGAGTTTCATAGGCTGAGGATGGCTGCTCCCACGCCAAGGGTGGAGTGAGGCAAGGGAGAGGGCGAGGACGCGGCGGTGGCAGAGGCCGTGGCCGTGGCCAGTATTACGGCCACGGCCGAGACGCCGGCCATCCGGTAGGCACTCCTCCTCCTCCTCCATCATCATCATCGGGTCACGGTGAGCATCATCCGGTTGCCGCGTCGAAGCCGCCGCCGGGCCCGCGCATGCCTGATGGCACCAAAGGGTTTACGATGGGCCGAGGAAAGCCGCAGCAGAACCCCCCTGCTGCTTAGTGGGGCTGTTCATGCCTGGTTCTGCTCGTGCGTCTCCTGCTGTGAACCGAACCGAACCGATCATGGTTATCTTTTTTTTTTTGTTTGCTCAGGTTCTAACCCCCTTGCTGTGGGGATGATGATGATGCTTTGTGGTGATTTGGTTCAATTTGATAAAAAGATTATGAAATGGAAGGAAAATTAGATTATGGTTGGTACCGTGGTACATGCGTGTATGTATGAAACATTTGAGACCTGTCAGGTCCTGTGTGAGGCTGTGACATGGGAGTTGATGAAGCTTATAATGTTAGTATACATACCAGAAACATATACTTCCTCCATTCTGAAATAAATAACGTTTTGAACAAAAAAGTTAATTCAATTTAAATTAAATTAGTTGTTCTAAACATCATTTAATTGTAGTTAGATCCACATCCTGTTTTGACAAGTGTGGACAGTCTAATGAAGATTTCAGCCCCTAACAGCCGTAATTTCCTGAGAGAAAAAAACGAGGCGCAAATTAGACAACTAGACTAGAACACAAGAACATCGTGACACGGCTCGATAGCTCTCGACTTAAAAAGCCTTCGTTTTTTCAGAGGCAAGCGTTACCCAGTATCTTGTATCATTCAAGTGCACCACACCACAGTACAGTACAGTACAGGCAAGGATCTGTTACGTAGTTGCAAAAACTTCATCAGCCTTTTTTTCTGATTTTCGGACTAGCAGTTCAGTACAACTTGCCAAAAGAAGGCCGCCACGTGCACGCACTCTAAAGAGCAATGGCAATGGCGTAAGATGAATATATAATAATTAATCAGGTCATTTTCAACATCGACGACCATTCCAAGTCAAAAAACGTTGCTACTTGCATGATATCCAATCGGTTCACCTCCTGGAACCAATTCAACCTACAGTAAAAACAGCAAAGCATGTCATGTCAGCACGCAGCTATAGACATGATGTTGCCGCTAGACACAATATTATGATATACATCATCTAAGTGTATGACTAATCGGTCTTGCAAAAGCACAAAGAAAAAAAAAGGAAAATTACACAGGAATAATTTACCACAATAGCAGCACTAGAATGATTCGGACCGAAATTGACAGGATGGTCCTTCACAAAATAAATTTAACAGGATGATGAACAAGAAAAGTCAATGGTCATGCACAAAAGACTTGTAGTGACCATCAACAGAAAATATTTCCGACATACCCAGTGGAAGCCACTTCATCTTCTGGAAACATAACCTGGCGCTGTGGGCCTGGAATATTAACAGAAGGTTAAGCCAGATCACCTGACATTTGAAACGTGTCAAGTCTTCAAATCATGACAGAGAGAGATCGTACCTCCCCTGTTGTTTACCTCCATAACCATGTCTGACGTTATTGATGCTTCTGTCATGTGTCAGGAGATCAGCTCGTTCATACCTTACTCCATTTGCAGCAGTTGTCGGCATAGATGGCTTCCCCGTTCGAGTTTCATCTGAGAAACCATTGTCTTTGCCTGTAATTGTTACATCACCAACCCTCTGAATGATGTTAAACTGATCTGTGATAGAACCATTTCTGGAGGGAGTCACATTTACAGGCCCTCTTTTTTGTCTAGTGTTCTGCGCCACAGGAGTAACAGCAACAGAAGGCAATAATGATGAGAAAGGGGCAGAAGATGCCGTGGCAGAAGCAATTTTTGCAGCAGCTGTAGTAGCAGAGATGATCTGTTGTGCTCCTTTGCAAAGGTGAATGAAATCTCCCTCAATTACAAATAGCTACAGAAGCAATTCAAATCTCAGTAACACAAGTAACAGAGACCATTTGCAGACTGTAAATTTCCAGCACGGAAGCAAACCTCTGGATGACTAGCCACGAAATCGTCTAGCTTCCCATATTGTTTCTTATAGTCATGCCAATGAAGAGGAGCCAACATTTTCCCAAGCCTGTTTGGCAGCTGAGGAAAAAATGCATATGAATCAGAATACATCAAAAGCAGCAAGAAAAAGAATACAACAGTTCATACATGTCATCCTAGCAACTTAGTGAAGATGATAAAGAACTCACTGTTGTACTGATCCTGATTCCACCATCAGTTCCAGCTGGAACTGCACGCACAATGCAAGCCAGAAGAGATCTCTCATCTAGAAGAGCAGGCTCCTTTGTTGTATGGGGTAATGATGAACCAAGGCCACCACCAGCTGATTTCACCATGCCAATCTGATTTACAACACCGGGATTCAACTCTGCTGCACTACTTTTCAAGTGAGTCTGGATGGTTGATGAAGCAAAGTTTGAATATGTATGTTGTTGCTGCCTAGGAACCTGATCAAGTTGCTTCTCAGATGCAACTCTTTCATCCTGGTTTTCATAAAGTATACTCAATTTTAGGCACTCATATAGAATGCAAAGCTATATAAGAAACAAATACAAGGAAAAGAAACCTTTGATTCTGTCTTTTTATCTTCATGATCAGCCATGCCAGGATGGTTGTTCAAAATTGAAGGTGAAATTTGTTCTTCGAAGGCTTTTTGTTGGTCATCATAAGCCATATGTTTGGCTATATTCGATTCCATAACCTGTGATAGTAATTAAACAAATATGTTAACATGGTCATTCAAGGGGGGACCTGACGCTGTGGTAGTGCGTCTCCACTTGTGTCATGAGGTCTCGGGCTCGATCAAGCCTCTCTGCAAAAGCAGAGGTGGGTCTGTCCAGAAATAACCCTTCCCCAGACCCCATAACGTGTGGGAACCTTCGGCACTCGGTACGCCCCTATGTTAACATGGTCTAATTACACCAAATGCAAATAATAATCAAACGGACTAACCGTAAGTTCATGAGTTGATTCAGGAAGTGTACTCAAGGCGTTTTGTTGTCTCTCATTGGCATTAAGATAATCTGGATGGCTAACTTGGTTTGGCTTTGAGGACAGCTCGTCATCGTTAATAGGACCTTGTTGTAATGCAGATTGGTCTGATTGGGATGGCTGATAATTTGTTTCATCTTGTGCTTGTGAGACATTTTGTGCTTCCTAAATGAGAACAAATACCAAATTAGAATAGGGACAATATGGTTGTAATATGTTACGATATGCTAAGAGCCTCGAGAAAGTACTTACCTGCTGATTGGGCTGGTGTATGTTTGGTCGAATAGCAGACTGTGACTGGAAACTGCCAAAATGAGGAACACCAGAATTGGGTGATGCCAAGGGTTGAGGAATACCTTGAGGATGCATCATATACGAATGCATCCCAGCAATTTGCGCAGACGGAACATAACCACCAATTCCCAATAGAGAAGATGGAGCAACAGGTATATCTGAGGTATTATTCCCCTGAAAACAGTATTGGGTCACACATCTTGTCAGTACTTTCTAACAAGGTGTGTGTTCTATATATTTACAAAAATACAGAAGTTAACACAATTATGTCAGTTGAAAACACAGATGTGCAGAAAACCATATCGCAGAAAAACACAGGATGGCAACAAGAATAAATGAAGACAGCAAGGACTTTCAAAACAGGTAAGACGAAACAACATAATAACACCAAAAGAACAAGAAATAAGGGGATTCGCTATGAATCATGATTAAAACAGCCAAAGTTCCAAACAGTTACTGCATTTCACCTCTCATAGATAGGTGTTTAAACTGTGTGCCTAAATTAATAGAAATCAACCATACCTTTACAGAGGCATCTGCACTTCCATTATTTTTCAATGGCTGGTTCCCATCTGCTATTGCACTGCCATTTGAAGCCACACTGTTCGCTATGCTTGGGACAAATGATGATTCAGCTGAACCCTCCCGAGAAACTTGGGGACCATCTTTCTGAGCACCAGATCGCTCTCTTGCTTCTGTTAGTTCTGCCTGGAGCTGCTGTATGGTAAGCACAAAGCCCCTCTGCATTTCAGCATACTGTGGAAACACAAGTGGTGAAACTTCCAGTCTAACAAATGTGAATAGCAAAAGATCCAAAGAATACTTGAATAGTTGTAGGTTATACAAGCTAAGAAACTACCTGTTGCTGGGAACTAATCCAATATTGATTAAATTGCTCCATGCGCTCACGCAGCTCAACTTGGAGGGACTGAGACTGCAGAGCATCCATTTCTTGAACTCGCGCAACCCAAGCATGGGCTTCTCTCAACTGCTCGTCCTTGTAAAGAATGTTCTCCTGAGCAACCCTATGCTGTAAAATAAAATGGCCATCGATGAGTGGGCGAATATAAAATGCTAATGTTCTTTGAATGCAAATTCTTTGAGCAACAAAATATTCAGCCAGCTACACTGACCATTCAACAAGAAACTTTTCTATAACCAACTAATCGTTTCGCTGTCATGCAATACAAAGAAACTAAATCAACTATACTGTAGCACAAGATTCGCTCTTGAGGCAAGATGGCAAATATACCAAAAAAGGACTCCAGAGAAGATATGCAATTAAACATTGAAGCTGCTTTAAAGCCTCCTCCGCATATCTTTTCTGGATGCTATTGGATTACATTTTTACATTACAAGACACTAGCATGCTAGCAATTTAAAAATTAGTAAGTCATGTAGCTTTTGGACAGCATGATGATGCAAAAATTAGAGGCAAAATGTCGAGTATAAGGGGAAAAGTAATGTAGTTAGCAAAAAAGGACATTGGTCTACAAGACACGAGAGAAGACACAGACTACGTAAATAGAATGACAAAAGCAGAGGGCCTGAGAAGAATACTTGTTCCTCTAATGCAACAAATTGATTTTCTTTTTCTCGCAGATGTTCCTGGAGATCATGAATTTGTTTCAGGTGTTGCGCTCTTTCAGCTTCTGAGTTGTCACGTTCTCTTCTGCATAAAATTGGAAAATTTTAAGGGATGTGATTAAATTTTGGCAATGAACTAGTTGATCAGGCTAGCAAAGTAACCTTGCGGCACATTATTAATAACTAAAGAAACTTATTCTAGATTTTGCAAAACTAGACTACGAAATAAAGTGGTTCATTGAGGTGTAAACTAAAAAAGAACAGCCAGGTAAGCCTTCCATGTAATATGTCAAGAGGAACTTCATAATTCCATCCACATATGGCGCAGAAATATGCAAGCTGTTTCGAATCTAAAATTTTGCGACTCTAGCAATACTACACCAACCAGTTCCATAAAAAGTACTAAAAGTTAATATCGGTACCTGACAGTCACCAGCTCTTTAGTTTGTTCTCTAAGAAGATCTTGATTTGCCCATACCTTAAAAAATAAACAAAGGAGATGTCAGAAGTCACGATCACACCTCTTACCTTGAAGTGTGTAAAACAAGTGAAGAACACCAACCGTTTGATGATCAATCTTCAAAGCGTTCAATTCCCTATCCTTGTCATTGAGTTTCATTTCCAGCTCAAGAATGTACTGCTCCCGCTCGTGCAGTTGATCCTGATCAACACAGACATCAATTAATTCTCAGATAAGGACGCGACATCCCTGAAGTAACTCTATGAGCATACTATGTGTGCGATTGAAACAAACAAAGATAAGAAGCAAGAGAAAAGGTGCAAATGTCAAATGAAATCATAAGCCTGGATACTTTTGCTTGGAGCTACCCTAAATACTATCATCATAGTCAACAAATAGGGCCAATAGCTGTGTATAATGTAATTGCCTATGAGCACAAAACAATATTCAAAACTGTCCATCAGCGAATAATAGCAGGTGAGGCAGCTTAATCACTGCACAAATTCAACAAAGCACAAGGATTCCGACACCGTAAGTATACAGTATACTCTTCGTCAATGTCCCGTTGAACTACTGTATGTGCCATGCTGAACCATTGCATAACTCAAACAGCAGAATGTAGTATGTATTTCCTGCTCATCAAACCTCTGTGGATGTCAAAATCATGGAAACAAGCAGAAGAAGCTCCCTAGCAAGTATTGAACTATCTCCCTAGCTACAGCTAGCCAGTGTTGACCAGGTCATCACTACAGGTCAATGCACGTGATTCTTTAAAGACAGTTCAATGAAAAACACCGGGTTCAGGTAAGAGAAAGGTCAAGATGTGACCTTGAGCTTGGCAGCAGCGGTAGCGTGCTCCTTGGCGGCCGCCTGGTAGCCGACGATCTGCGGGCGCGCAAGGGCCTGCGCGCGCATCTCGATCTCGACCCGCTGCAGCTCCCCCCTCTGCTGCGCGACGCTCCGCAGGCGCTGGTACAGCGCGTCCTCGTCGAGCCCTCCTCCGCCCCCGTCGTCGTCGATGACCGTGACGGAGCAGAAGCCCTCCAGCGCCCCCGCCCTTTCGCGGGGCGCCTCGTAGTCGTAGGTGGCCCTGTCCTCCTCCGACCTGCCCGTCTTGTTCCCGTGCTCCGAGGCGTCCTCCTGGACACCACCAGCAGCCGACAACACGGAGCGGGTGAGCACGGGGGTGGGGGAGCTTTTTAGCAGCTGGGAGGTAGGGAGAGGCGGGCGAGGAGGGTACCTCGGCGCCGTTGGAGCGGAGCGGGGCGTCGGGGACAGCGCGCCACTCCTTGCGCGCCGCCGCCGCCGGGGGCTCCATCTGCGGCGGCGCCGGCCCCTCTGTCGTCGCGGGATCGGGATCTGGAGGCGGCTAGGGTTTTGGCTCCTCGCGCGCCTCAGTGGGCCCCCGGCGGTGCCGGGTGGGACGGGAGGACGGGGGAGGTAGGGTAAGGTTCGCGCGCGCGATTTGGGCCGGGCCGGGCCGCCGTGTCGTTACCCGTATCGAAGTCCTTTCACGGCCCTGGGCCGAAAGTAGTAGCAGTAGTAGAAAGCGGTCCCTCGTCCGCGTCCGGCCCGAGTGGCCCAAAAAGCCCAACAGGGCCCAGAAGAGCGTGCCGTGCCCGGGAACAGCTGCGGCGGACGGCGAGAGGTAGACGACGACGACCCCTCCCGTTGATGATCATTTCATTCCATGAGAGGCCGTGAGCGCGCCGTCGCCGTCACGCTGCTCGATCACGTAGTAGTATTAAATATGCCCTGGTCATCGTGTAATGTCTGCCACGTCCCCCCCCCCCCCCGATCTCCGGCGAACTTCTCTCCTGCTTCCAGAAATGGCGGCCGCGCACACGCACACGCACCCACGCAATTGCGGCGCCGTCGATCATTAACGGAGCCGCAGATTGAGATCAAATCAAACTCCCGGAAAGAAAAACAAAATCCAGTTGTTGTTTTTTCGCGTAGAAACTTTTGTTTTTTTTCGATTGCGTGTTTTTTTTTGGTTTTAGCTATGGCGTGCTCCTGCTGCTGCTGCTGCTCCCCGATCCTCGCCGCCGCGTGACGTACACGGACTCCGTGCGCGTCGGTCCATCCGTCCATCCACCTCGCCATCTCCACCACGCTCGATCCAGGCCGGCGCCCGCCTCTTCCCTTGCATCCCCGGCGGCATTCCCTCATGGACGACCCCGCGCGGCACCACCTCTCGCCGCAGCTCGGCGCGGGGCGGCAGCAGCAGCAGCAGCAGCCGCCGGTGCCGCGCTCCCCGACCCCGCTAGACTTGGCGTCCGCCTCGGGCTCGTCCTACCGCCGCCCCTCGCCTTCGCTGCGGCCGCCGGCGCACCCGCAGGTGCGCCTCCCGTCCACCTACGCCCACATCCCCACGCCCGGCGCCGGGGCGCGGGGCCACCACGCGCGCTCGCTGTCCCAGCCCCTCTTCTTCTTCTCGCCCGACTCGCTCCCGCCGCCGCCTTACGCCATCCCGCCGTCCCCCACCTCCGACGCGCCGCCGCCCCGGAAGGCGGGCCACCGCCGCTCGCACAGCGACACCCCCTACAGCTTCTCGCAGCTCAGCCCGCCGCCGGCGCCGGTCAAGCGGGAGGCCGTCACGCCGGCGGAGGGGTGCAGATCGGACGGCGACGACGCCGCCCTCTACGACCTCGTCAGCGCCTACATGGACCTGGACCCGCTCGACTCCTCCGAGGACCGCCATGACGACCGCGCCAGCGGCACGCGGGCGGGGAGCAGCGAGAACGAGGCCGAGAGCCAGTCCACGTCAGCGGAGAGGAAGGACGGCGAAAAGTCCCGGCATTGTCGCAGCTTGTCCGTGGACAGCTTCATGGGGAAGCTCAACTTGGCCGCAGGTGAGGAGTCGCCGAAGCTGCCGCTGCCGTCTCCCAGCGGCGGCGGCCTCGTGCGGAGCGGGAGCGGCTCCCTCGAAGGCGGTGCTGTGGCACTGTTTGATATGGAGTCCGCCAGTGGAGAGTTCACTGAGGCTGAGAAGAAGAAGATCATGGCAAACGAGCGGCTTGCAGAGATAGCTTTGGCAGACCCCAAGAGGGTCAAGAGGTATGCATTTTTTTTCTTCTTCTTTTTATCTGACTTATTCATCCCTTTTTCCTGAAGCTGTGCATCCTGACCTGTGAAGATCTTCAGGATTCTGGCCAATCGACAGTCAGCAGCAAGGTCAAAGGAGCGCAAGATGAGGTACATTCAGGAGCTTGAGCACAAGGTGCAGGTGTTGCAGACGGAGGCCACTACACTCTCAGCACAGCTGACGACGCTTCAGGTCTGTTCAATGGAGCTAGTGGGATTCTGATTGGTTCATCTTGCAGTGGTGATGATTTAAGTTGCCCTTGTTGTACCTGTTCTGTACTTGTGTAGAGAGATTCAACTGGACTGGCCACAAAAAACCATGAGTTGAAGATCAGGTTGCAGGCAATGGAGCAGCAAGCACAGCTGAGAGATGGTAAGGCCTTTTTCTTTTTATTTTCCAGTGGCAGTAACTTGAAGCGTGGTTCGCTTGAAAAGCTAGCAAAACCAGTTGTTGCATGCTTTGGATTTCTCTCACATTGATTGCTGCTGCAAACCCTGTGGCGATATTTTCTCTACACCCATTTACCGATTTGCACGTGTGCAGCACTGAACGAAGCGTTGACCACCGAGGTCCGTCGCCTGAAACTCGCGGCCGGCGAGATGACAGATGTGCACCGGACGCCGAGGCCCTTGCAGCAGCAGATGGACTCTCAGGTGCTCCAGCTCCAGATACAGCTCCAGATACAGCAGCAGCAGCAGCCAACCCAGGCGCAGCAAGGCCGGCAGCGGCCACAGAGATCAGCATAGTTCCGAGTTGGTTCTGCTGAACACTTAGCTGTAAGCGTTGGCGTGTGGTACCGTCCATGACTGGTGTGCCTTGCATGGTTGTGGTGGTGGTGGTGTAAGCGTTGGCTGGCTGGCTGGCTGGTTGGTTGGTTGGTTCCTGAACATTCTATCAGAGGTGCTGCTTGTGTACTCTGTCAGAGAGTGTAGGCTGTTACAGATGTACTGTTGATAGTGTAATCATCTATAGCGGTACACTTGGTGTCTGTTTGTCCTTGGGTGATCTTGCTTTGCTTCTACTGGTCTTTGTTAAGCTAGCCGTGGTGTAAGCAGCAGCGGCAGCAGCAGCAGCACGGGGACGACGATGCCGGCGCTGCGCGGCGATGACGGAGGAGGGAGCAAGGGAGGGAGGTCTCCCGAACGCGTCGAGGTCGTTGGCGGCGAGCGAGCGCGCACGCGTCCAGGGCCTGTTCTATCTTTCAAGCCAGGACAAAGAGAGAAAAAGAAAAGAAAAAAGAAAACTTGGATCGCGCCGGGCCAAACAGAAAAAAAAATGGATGCCCTTCCCGTCGACATCCGCGGAGCGTGCTTGCCTCAAGATAAGGATGACACGGCGGGGGGGGGGGGGGGGGGGGGCACTTCTCTCCCTTCTCTATCTAGCCAGCGCCTCCTCTTGTCTCTCTCTCTCTCTCGTCATCTGTCACCAACCCTGCTCCTCTCCTCTCCCCTTCCCCCTCTGGTGGAGAGAGAAGGGATCCGGGAAGAGGATGGAGGAGACGGGGAAGGGAACGGAGGCTGCCGGCGAGGAGAACATGGCGGCGTGGCTGGTGGCCAAGAACACGCTCAAGATCATGCCGTTCAAGCTTCCGCCCCTCGGTTCGTGTCCATCCAAACTTCTTCCTCTTTTTTTTGGTAGGTCGGGAGCAAAGATCACTTCTTTCTGGCGCGAAATCTCTACTCCCCCTCCCTTCTGTTCCTAGATTGCTCTCTATGGAGTGGTTGGTTCACTGATATGTGGATTTTGGAAGTCAGATACGCTCCTGTATGCACTCGGGAATCTAGATTAGTTTGTTTGTTTGCATCGGTAGGGTGTTTGATTGGCGATTTCATCGTCAGGGCCCCATGATGTCCGGGTGCGCATGAAGGCGGTGGGGATCTGCGGCAGCGATGTGCATTACCTCAGGGTGATCTACCTGTCTTGTCTATCATCTAGTACTTCTATTTGCTGCTGTTGTTGATCGATTTCGACAGGAGATGCGCATCGCGCACTTCGTGGTGAAGGAGCCGATGGTGATCGGGCACGAGTGCGCCGGCGTGGTCGAGGAGTTGGGCGCGGGCGTGAGCCACCTGTCCGTGGGCGACCGCGTGGCGCTGGAGCCCGGCATCAGCTGCCGGCGCTGCCGGCACTGCACGGGCGGGCGGTACAACCTGTGCGACGACATGAGGTTCTTCGCGACGCCGCCGGTGCACGGGGCGCTGGCGAACCAGGTGGTGCACCCGGGGGACCTGTGCTTCCGGCTCCCCGAGGGCGTGAGCCTGGAGGAGGGCGCCATGATCGAGCCGCTGAGCGTGGGCGTGCACGCGTGCCGCCGCGCGGGGGTCGGCCCGGAGACGGGCGTGCTGGTGGTGGGCGCCGGGCCGATCGGGCTGGTCAGCCTGCTCGCGGCGCGGGCCTTCGGCGCGCCGCGCGTGGTGGTGGTGGACGTGGACGAGCACCGGCTGTCGGTGGCGGCGTCGCTGGGCGCGGACGCGACGGTGAGGGCGTCGGCGCGGGAGGAGGAGGACGACGTGGGCGCCGAGGTGGCGCGCATCCGGGCGGCGATGATGGGCGCGGACGTGGACGTGAGCCTCGACTGCGTCGGGTTCAGCAAGACGGTGGCGACGTCGCTGCGGGCGACGCGGGCGGGCGGGCGGGTGTGCCTGGTGGGGCTGGGCCACGACGAGATGACGGTGCCGCTGACGGCGGCGGCGGTCCGGGAGGTGGACGTGGTGGGCATCTTCCGGTACAGGGACACGTGGCCGCTGTGCATCGAGCTCCTACGGTCCGGCAAGGTGGACGTGAAGCCGCTCATCACGCACCGCTTCGGCTTCTCGCAGCGCGACGTCGAGGAGGCGTTCGAGGTCAGCGCGCGCGGACGCGACGCCATCAAGGTCATGTTCAACCTCTAGTCTAGCCCCCCGTCCCGTCCCGTCCAGCAGCAGCCGCTCGATCGATCGATCGATCGTGTCTCCTCCTCCTCCTCCTCTCCATCCATGAATAAAAAAGACCTCTCCTGTCTCCTCCTCTCCATCCACCATGACTGAACTGAACTGAACTGAGCTGGAAGAATCGTAACACCTGCTGCTATGTATCAGAGCTAGTAGTATCTCGCTTATGCATATCAAGTATACACTTGAAAAGAAACGAATCGTAACACCTCATGATGCTACATGGCAACCGCGCGTTCCCTAGCTTCAAAGCAAGCAAGAATCAAGTGACAACTGTGTTGATTGCTTCGCAAACGCAAGCAAGAATCGCTAGGTCCACAGCTCCATCCCTGCGCCGGCGCCGGCGCATTCGTCGTCCTCGGGGCACTCCACGGCGGCGGCCGGCGGCGGTTCGATCAGCAGCGCCTCCGCCAGGCTCGCGTAGTAGGAACCAGCGTCCATGCCGGCGTACATGTCCAGCTCGGGGTACTGCAACGCCAGCGAAGCCGCGGCCGCGGAGGAGGAGGAGGAGGAGGAGGCGTCGGGCCCATCGTCGTCGTCGCCATCGCCCGCGCGGCGCCGCATGAACCCCGCCACGGCCTCGGCGGCGGCGCGCTGGACGTCGGGTAACGTGCCTCCGCCTGCTGCTGCTGCGTCGGCGGCGGCGGCGCGCGGGACGTCGAGCAGCCACGCGGAGTCGTCGAAGTTGAGGGTGGCGAGGGCGCCGCCGAGGAGCGCGAGCATGGCGGCGTCGTGCGCGCGCGCGGCGGCCTCGGCGGTGTCGAACGTGCCGAGCCAGAGGCGGCACCCGCGGCCGCCCGGCACGCGGACCTCGCACACCCAGCGCCCCGCGCGCCCGCGCCGCCGCACCCCGCGGAACACCGGGTGCCGCGTCTCCTGGAACTTGATCCGCCCCGCCGGCCGCTTCGACGTCGACGACGACGGGTGGTGCTGGTGTTGGTGTTGGCGGTCGCGGTGCAGCAGCAGCAGCTGCTGCGGCTGATGGGCGGCGCCCTTGCGATCATCATCGTCCATGGCGGTCGTCGTCGTCGTCGTCATCTTGTTCTGCACGGTGGGGGAGGGGGGTGGTACTACTGGTACGCGAGCGCTCGTATATATAGATAGGTACTCGTCCATCTCCCCGCCGTTGGCCGCGAGCTGGGACTGAACGAACGAACGAACGAAAAAAAAAACGATTCTTTTCGGGGACACCACACACACACACACACATGGGAGCGAGCGAGCGAGTGATGTACCTGCGTTCGTCATTTCTCCGGGGAACTCTGCAAACCTGGTGCTCCCGTCCCGGCCTCCTCTCTCACAGTCACCTGATTTGGGAGCCAGCTCCGGTATGCTGCCCGCAGCGGTTTCTTTTTCTTTTTTTTCTTCTTTTCCTCTTTGGGGCGCGTATGCTGCTCGCCCTACAACGACGACCATGGCAAGTGGCAACGCTACTAGATCGAATAAATAATGTAAAATCTATAAAAAGTTACATCTACTCCAACGTAAGAACAACTATCTACCCAAGTTAAAATAAGTAATATTTTAGATAAATCATGTAAACTTGTCTCAAACTCGACCTTGTCTTGGTAAAAGAAAGAAAGAAAAAAAAAGGTTTTATCGAGCTAGCTCGGTTGTAATTAGGAAAGTTGACTTAGCTCGGCTACTTGACAACACTACGGCCACCGCGGAGCTTGCCGACCGCAACCCATGGTCCGGGGAGGGGAGGTCCACCTCGGCGAGGTTTGATGTCCGGTTTCAGAGATTATTAATTCCCCGGCCCGAACTCGAGATCCTTTTGTTTCCTCGTAGCTAGGAGGACGCACAGCTCTAGTGCGTGCGTGCGTGCGTGCGTGCAGCTTGACATCCAAAAGGGAGGAGGGTTCACACGCCCTCCCAGATCGAACAAGCAACCGTCCGACGACCGACGACCTCGGTTCCGCTCCTCAGTAGCTGCTCCAGAGCGGCACGCCGGAGCCGGAGGCGTCGTCGCGGGCACCGTACGACGCCGGCGGCGGCGACGTCGGACTCCACGAGCTAGCAGCGCCTCCGCCAAGCTCGGCCGCCTCGAAGGTGCCGAGCCAGAGCTCGCACGCCACGCCGTGGAAGGCCGGGTGGGGGCGGGCCTCCCGGGAACCCCTGACGCGCTTCGCGGGGACGCGTGCCGAGGACGACGTCGAGGAGCTCGCCGCCTCTTCGAGCACGCGCCTTGTGGAACGCTCGTGCTTCAACCGTGAATGGCGCGACTGGTGGAGTGGTGAGTAGTCGTAGGGTTCGTGGTGGCGTTTTGTTTTGGTTGGCAACAGCAGCGCTTGGTATTTGTAGGTGGCGAGTGGGAAAGCAAGCAAGCAGGGGAAGGGGGGGGAGCCTCCGCAAACTGTGGGCGAGCAGAGCAAACAGATGCGTGTCAGAACTCTTGACGACGATGCGAATGCCATGTCGGTCTCGAGACATTGCAACGTGTCAGAACTTTAGAGAAAAAGTTTAATTAATTTCAGAATATAACTCATGATATTTAATCACAAAAGCGCCGCCTGCTCCGACCCCTAGTGAATCGCGGCTGTTTTTTTACGAGGAAGAACTGCGTATACATTCCGAGAGAAGGTCCAGAGGGGTATATCAGACTGACGGTCACAACTTAGCGAAATGCTATGGTTCCACGACACAGAATATGAGAGACTGGAACAGTTTCACGAACAGGAGCCTAGAAATAACACAAGAAACTAACCAGTAACCCCTGAGGTCTTATGATAGCAAACTGAAAAGCACCCCCCGACCCCCCGCGTCTATCCTGAAATCTTCTCTAGGAACAGAGCTTCCTGCTTGCCTGTGAGGCCAAGATCACTTAGAGACATGTGATACTCTCCCTCAGTGAAGGCGCGCCTGGGATACGACCTCACCTACACGTTCAGAAAGTACACAAAAAAGGGCAATGATTGTAAGATTTAAATCAGAAGCCGTCAAGAAACTTGAAATCGGAGGTAATACAACTATAAGAAGAAGTGGATGAGAATTACCAGCCGGTAAGTTCTTGGTTTGAAAGCCCTGCTGATGTCTATGAAATCAAAAAGGTACTGCAAGAATCCAAGAAGGTTACAAGCGACCAGGATGAATTACTTCAGATAATATTCTAGCAACTTAAAAAAGTTAACCTGAAGCTTGTCAGATTTCAGAAAGCGCCTTCCTTGGCGACTGCCATCAGGCATGCGAACAACCACTGTGACAGCCCCATCATCATTTGGTAATGGCTCCTTAGGTAGCGATGCTTGTTTGGCTGTGAGCTCAGACACTAACTCCTATTATCATGAAAGATAAAATTAAGAGTAATTGTCTCACTGTTTGGAAAATATAGATCTAACAAGCTTATGAAACATTAACTGCACAAGGAAATCAACCTGCTGCCTCATCATTTGTTTGGTAAACAATAGAGGTGGCCACAGGTTCATGAAAAAAAAAAAGAATTGTAGAATAGCCCTAGGGCCTAGATGTTTTGAGACTCTTCTATGGACAGCTATTGCACTAGACATCTTCTAAATAATCATAAGCAGTTAAGGCACTACTACACCAATCCATGCCAAAAGCAATTTAGTAAACCATAAGATGCTCCTGCTGAGAAACAGGGAGGGGGGAGACCCCTTGGCTGCGCTTAGGGCTGCGCAGGGGAGAAACCAGCAGCGAGGAGGCGTGGGGGCAGCTGCGCAGTACGTAACGTGGGGGACAAAGTAGCTGGTCACGGCGGCTAGGGTTAGGGTTCGAAGCCACAGTGATCCAAGGAGAAGAACAGCCCTCAACGGGGATTCTTATTTTTTCCTGGATGCTCAAAACATGAGGGAGGGGGGCTGCTTATAAAGGGGGGACAGGACCCCCCCCTTTGGCCGCAGCCTACTCCTAGTCTGTTTGGGGATAATCCCCCAAACTGACTAGGATTCTTTTCTTCCCTTTTTTTAGTCTATTTCTTTCTATCTAAACTGATTCAATCTATAACTCCCTTTTATTCCTAAACATTATCTAATTAATTCTTCTAAATATTTTCCTGGTGCGGCTGCAGGGCCTGGCCGGCCTAGTTGTGGGCTTTGTGGGCCCCACGCTGACCATATTGGTGGCCCACAAATGCATCCACAACAGCTCCTGGCATAATATAATCACAAAAGTGAAATAGATGCAATGAAATTATGCATAATAAGATCTCAAACTTTTTATGTAGACTCTTAAATTAGTAGTACTAACTGAAGTACCTCTTCCTCAAGCTGTTTCCTTAGCTTGTCATCATCATCTTTCTTTTGACGTTCAAGAACAGCTTCTCTTGCAGCAGCTTCTTCTTGCCTGCGGAGCTCCGCCTCCTGCATAGCCTTCAACTCTCTTTCTCGATCAGCTTGAAGGGCTGCAAGATACTCATCATCCTGCAATTGACATATTGGGTGTCACATACAGTAGTTCTAATATGCTTCAAATATAAATGAAATAATACTCTATACCTGTTGCTCCCTTAACAACCGTTGTGCAGTTAAAGTAGGCGATGGAGGACATGCTACTCGGGGATAGCGATTTGAGCTTCCATGAGTTGGGAATGAAAATGGATATGCTGCTCTTTCAGGGATCCCACCAAACATTGCAGCCTCAAGCATAACAGCTTCGTCATGCTCTTCTGACGAAATTCCACCCCACTTCACAACAAAACGATAACAGAATTGTGAGTTGTGAAGCAGCTGCAATCTGCCCAATATATAGCAAGCAAGAGGCATGACGGGAATAAAGTACCTCTGCTGGGAAACCTCCACTATTCTGGCGATCAGTTTGAGAATTACGAGGGAGAGGATTCGAGGGAGGACTGTCAGCCCTTTGCACTTCCCCAGGTTCTTCATTATTTACATATCCAACATGCCTTGAACGATGCCTAACTAAAGGTTGTTCCTCAACATCTTCAATATCCTCTTGGAAGTTATCTTGATCTACTGTTTGTTCGGAAGTTCCAACTTTCCCAGGGGTTAGCCCTTGCCTCCAAAAAGAAACAAGGTGCATGAGGAATCAGTCACTTACCCAGAAGCTAATCAGATATAGGCTATATTGCTAATATCTAGCCAATAAAGATGGATGAGAAATGACACAGACAACAGTATAAGCATGTGCTATTCTGCAAAGCTCCATTACTTACGTGCACATGAAACCTAAACGGTATCACAAAAATGAAAACTAAGCAATTAATTGCTTATGAGCAACTGAACACACTAACCTTCACATAGAAGCGTTCTGGTGATTAAAATATATGTATACAATTTAAACGAATATATTTACATATTAAAAGAAATATGAAACAAAAGGAACATGGCAAACAACATTGAACATTCACCTTCCAACAGCTCCACTTGCTCCCTCAACGCGTTCTTTTTCAGATAAATCGGGAGAATGATCTGATGCATGCATTCCCTCTGGGCGCAGGGCTCTATCTAGCTCTGCTGTCTGATAATCAAATTAAGAAAAATGTATTGAGTATATGACAGATGAACAGAAATGGTGTTTTTATAACATACAAAACCACCTCTAAGGAAAAAGAAACTGCCCGAGCAAGCTCGTTGTCACCACTGACATGTGATACGTTGTCACGCTCACCATGGTTTAGACCCTATGCACAATGAAATTATTCAAAAGGATGTTTAAACTGATTGAAGATATAAATCTAATAAGCATAATCATACATTAGTCACTCCCTCAGCGTCCCTTTTTGAAGCTTCAATTGCCGCACGGATCATCTCCTCTTCAATATCATTGTTATAGTCACTAGCATTGACCAGTGGAGGAGCACTTGGCACCAAATGGTTGGGGCGTGAAATGTTGCTGGGGAAACTAGGATCATGAGCAGATGGTGCTGATGAGAAGTCTTCTTCGTCATCTTCATCAACTACAACGGTCCCACGGACCTCCGGACCATGCAAAGACTCACGTCCAGTCACGTCCTCGATAACAGGACCTTGACCAGAACTGCCTGTTTGGGTATCATTGTCCTTAACTTCAATAGGTATCTGCCTCACCTCCCTTGGGTGTGTAACCTGAGGCCCCATCCCAAATATACCTGCTCTGTTGGGGAAGTTGGGGCCTAACAGTGAAAAGGGATTCCCAAAACTTGTAGGGAAGGAAGCTCTATCAAACACTGAATCAAGTGGGTCGTCCAGCTCCATCATATCATCATGACTGCCAGGTACAGGGTTCTGATCGACTCTTGTTCTGAAAATCACGCGATTTTGGTTTTACTCGGAAGTGGGTGCCAGGACAAGAAATGCGTGAAAAGGAATCAGGTAGGAGAACAGAACAGAACACGTACGTGACCCCATCCCCCTCGTTGAAATACGCGTTCACAGCTTCGTTTAGGTCACCACCATGTTCCTGTGCATAGCAAACAACTGGTCAGCCATACAATACTGGGGGTTCAGAAGGCGTAACGAGTTTCTAGTTGACAGTAACCACGCCTAGTCGCTGCACTCTAGATCATCAACTGCGCACGCTCACGGGATCCAGACTCGAACCGCGGGTCCTGACACCGACCCGCCGTCCGACTAACCCGCCCGTTCCTACGGGGCAAGGCACACGGGGCGAACCCTAACCCCAGACGACGCAGACAGAACGTGTTAAGGGCACGCGAGTCCGCGGAGAAGGGGATTCGAACGGGGACGGACGGAGGGAGGGAGGGAGGATGAGGAGGGAAGGGAGCGAGCCGGCGCGGTTACCTCGAGCGCGCGGACGGCGGTGGCCTCGCCGGCGCCGGTGATGCTGACGAAGGTGTCGATCGCGTCCTGCGGCGGCCGCACCATGGGCGGAGGCTCCTGAGGCGGCGCCGGCCCTCTAGGGCCCCGCGGCGACGAGGTCGGGTCGGGTCGGGAGCCGGAGAGGAGTCGCGAAGCTGAGGAGGCTTGCGTCTTCCGAGCGCTGTCCTGTCCTGTCGATGCGGTGGTGGTTTCTTATTGTTCCGCCCTCTCATGGGCCGTGGGCCGTGGGCCGGGCTGGGCTCGGCAGACGTGGAGATTGACGACCGTGCCCTCACGGGTGTCCACGTGTCGCGCAGGGGGGCGTAAGGGCATGGGGCGTAAATCGTTGTCACCAACCGCTTGCTGATCGTCTTCTTTTCTTCCCCACGGGAGCAAAAAAACGGAAGCTTTTTGTCCAAAAAAAAAAGATCCATGGACTGAAGTATAATTTCCATACGCACACGAGCACAAGAAATTGAAATTGGCTGGTTTCTTTTTCGATCAAGACGAGATGAAAAAAAAGTTGCGGTTTTAGTTTATTATTCAGAAGCAACTGAACTAATAATAAAGCAGCTCATCCGTCGGCTGCTGGGACAAAAATTAATCGACTGCTCTTCAATTGCCTAATTTCTCGATCTTCTCTACCGCTACCAGTGGACGACCGTAGGTAACCATGCAAGGCGAGGCGAGGCGAGGTAGATTCTTCACCGGGCGTAACCTAGCTGCTCTGTTCTCCGGACGCTCCGTCGTCGTCCTCCTCCGGACGCGCGGCCGGGCCCGGCGACGGTGGCGTCGTCCCCTGCTGCACGTTGACGAGCTCCGTCTGGCACGGCCGGTCGCCGCAGCTGAGGCTGATGTCGACGAGGCGGACCCCCGTGCACGGCCTGGCCCTGCTGCACAGCAGCTGCACCGCCGCCCTGCTGCTCGACGTGCCCCGGATCTGGCTGAACGTCACGTCGCTGATCTGCACCAGCGAAGGCTGCTCGACGGGGCACCGGTCGGTGTGCTGGTTCAGTAGTCAGCGGTCGATCGATGTGTGTGTGTGTGTGTATGTACCTTGTCGGCGTCGGAGCAGTGGCCGTGGGGGCAGTAGTGCTGGTCGATGATGATGGGGTTGGAGACGTTGTCCATGGCGATGTCGTCGAAGGTGATGTTGGACGCGCGGCTGGGCGGCGAGCCGGGCCACGTCTTGATGCGCACGCCGTTGGTGGTGCCCCGCAGCGTGCAGTTCCTGACGACCAGCCCGCGCACGTCCACCTCGTCCTCGCCGCCGTCCCAACCGAGGCTCCCCACGCTGATCCCGTGGCCCGGGCCGCAGACGACGCCGCTGACGACGACGTCCGTGGAGCCGGGGCCGACGGACACGCAGTCGTCGCCGGTGCCGATGACGGAGTCGAGGACGCGGACGTGGGTCGAGAGCCCGACGTGGACGCCGTCCGTGTTGCGGCTGTCGGCCGGCGCGTGGACGCGGAGGCGCTCCGCCACGGCGCGGCTGCAGTTGCGGAGGTTCACGTGGAACCCCAGGCTGTTGGCGAACCGCAGCCCGCGCACCGTCAGGTCGGTCACGTCCTCGAAAACCAGAGTCTGCAGCGCGGCGGCGCGGGCCGAGTCGATCGATCCATCGATCGGTCAATCGTCCCGCTACTTCATCTCTACTACAGTACTAGCTAGTCAGCTGCTCGTTTAAGTACGTATACGTACCGTCGGTTTCGACGACTTCTTCCCCTCCTCCTCCTCCTCCTCCTCCTGCTCCTTGTTGCAGGTCTGGGTCTGGTCGCAGTGCCCGTCGAGGGTGCCGGCGCCGGTGACCAGGAGGTTACTCAGGCCGCTGAACGTGATCCACGCGTCGCCGGAGAGGCGGCGCCCGTCCGGCGGCCGGAGCACGCCGTCGATCACCACGGCCGGCGCGCCGCCGCCGGCCGCGCACGGGCCCCTGAACTCGACGGCGCCGACCGCGAAGCTGCCGTTGCTGCTGCTGGGGAACAGGAGCGTCGTCGCGTTGCCGCCGCCGCCGCCGCACGCCGCGCGCCACGCCGCCAGGAAAGCCTGCACGGCACAGGCACAGGCACAGGTTGCATGCATGCATGACACGAGCGCGAGGCATCCATCGATCGTATCGGTCACGTCCAGCGAACGAACTCACGTACGTCCTTGTTGTCGCCGCTGCCCGTCGCCGCGCCGTACTCCGTGACGTCGTAGACGACGCCGCCGCCGGCCGCCGCGCGTGCTGCTCGGCCCTCGCCGTGGAGCACGACAACGACGAAGGAGAAGAAGAAAAAGAAACGGAGGAGGAGAGGCGCCCGGCCGAGGACGCAGCTGGCCATGGCGCCTGTATAATAATAATAATAGTTTCGCCGGTAATGTGTGTGTGCGTGTGTGTCGAAGACGACGACGACGACGACGACGAGGAGCCCACCTCTAGATCTGGTGTTATATGTGCAGCCTGCCTGGTGGTGGTGGTGGAAGAAAATAAGGAACTCCTTGACGTGACTGGCAGTATAACCTCCGAGACTAACGGCGGCGTGCTTTAACTGAGATTAATTGGCTGCGATTTCATGCTGTTTTTTTAAACTGTTAATTACTCGAAATAAAAAAAGGACTGTAATTAATCCAAATGGAATAGATTAATGCTCTTCTCTCATACCACCTCCCAATCGATCGAGCTAGAACTCTTCACGAATCACACAGGACCGATCGATCGAGCACCCTTTTTTTTTTCTTTTCCCCATCATCATCATCGCCGCCGTCGTCGTCGTCGTCAGAGCGAGATTTCAGTATATAATCTCACACGCCCTTCCATCGAAACAAGATGGAGTCACCCTAATACATCACACAGGAAACAAAATCTTGCCATTCTATCTACAGTCAGGTGTAGCTGATCTTTTATCTATATTTGTTCCAGCGATATATTTAGATAGAATATCTGAGATTTCAAATTCCAAGTCTAGTTTTTTCAGATTCTTTTTTTTTGTTTACCGAGAGAAGAATCAGAACGCAAGAACTGAAGAACAAGAACGCATGCAGGAGGGGTCTGTACGTGATGCGACGAGCGAGGCTGCAGCTTTTCTGCTGGTTGTCCCTCGCTTTTTTTTATTTATTTATTCATACTCCGATTTGTTAGTACAAGAGGACTCTCGACGAGGACTGACGACTGCCATGGATCGCCGTGCGTGCGTGCGTGCATGCATGCATGACCCGGCCGGGCTCAACTCTGACTTGAAATGGAACGCCATTACTGAACGACACGTGAGACTTGTACTCTATCTAGTACTCGAGCTTCTTGCAGAAGAAATTAGAATAAAACAAAAACAAAAAAAGAAGAAGAAAAGAAGAAGAAGTAGAAGTAGAAGAAGAAGACGGAGGAGGAGGAGAAGAAGAAGAAAGAGAGAGAGAGAGAGAGATGGAAGAAACCGTGGCCTCCGCCGGTGCCAGCCGCCGTGGGTCGCTGTCGGCGGCGTCTCCATCCGTCACGCCCGATCGACTTGGCTTGGAAGGACGTGGCTTTCGTACCTTGCAGCAGCAGCAGCAGCAGAGGCAGCAGAGGCGGCAGGCGCCATGTCTGGTTGCCAGACATCTCGCCGCGCCGCGATCCACCTGAAGCGTAGGAGAAGACGTATATAAACCCACCGGAATTTCTTGGCCTTTTGTATAGATAGATAGCTCTATAGACACAGTCATTGCGCGTTTCAATCAGTCAGCTACTGTATTTGTTTTTTTTTTTGATAATGAGATGAGATATGGTGGCCGTCTTCTTCTTCTTCTTTTAATAGATAATGAGATGAGATAGGATGCCCTTCTTATCACTTACCACCAAATCGACCTGCTCGTGCAAGGAACTGTGAGTGATTCTGTTAAGCAAGCAAGCGAGCACAGGGCAATTCGGACAAGTTTCAGAGCTATGTGGTTACTTGTAATAACTAACTAACTAAATTAGCAGCAGCAGCAGCAGGAGGAGGAGGAGGAGGATCATCATCTTGTTCTTCTGTGGCCGGTGAGTAGATTAGTTAGTGGCTTCGATGGGCCAAGCCAAATCACCTGGAGTTGTAGCCGTCGTGGTGGTCGTCGCTCCCGGAGCGATCCGACCCGTTGCCAGCCCGGACGGCCCTAGGCCGGTAGATGGGCCAGGTCTGCTGCGGCTCCGCCGCGTGCTCCTCGGGCCGCCGCTCGTGCTCCCCGGGACGCGCGTCCAACTCCATCCGCTGCTCCTCCTCCTCCGCCGCCGCCGCCGCCGCCGCCGCATGGCGGAACGGCTCCTCGTGGCCGTCGCCTCGCATTCGTTTCCGCCCGATGGACACGCCGAAGAGCCGCGCGCTCATCCTGTCCTCCTGGTCCTCTGCTGCCCCCGCCTCGGGGTCCACAGCCGCCAGGACGGAAGGAGGCGGCGGCGGGGGCGGAGGCGGTGCCGGCGCGGCCTCGGTCGACTCGGCGGACCAGTTCCCGGCCGCCACCGGCTTGGCCTGATGGGCGGCGGCGTACTTGGACACGAGGAGCAGGATGCTGTTGCAGAGCTTCTTCATCTGGCGGAGGTCGCGCGTGAGGCGCGCGTTCTCGCGCCGCAGGCGCTCGTTCTCCCCGCCGACGTCACCGGACGCGGCGGAGCCCGAGCCGGACGGCTCCTGCAGCGTCGGGGGCTCGGGCGACGAGCTCGACGACGGCGCCTGCTCCTCGCCGGAGCACACCGGCAGCGCCATCGGGATCGCCGCGGCGGCGGCCGCCACCGTGACCTTCCGCCGGTGGATGTCCCGGAGCAGGCGCTTCTCCCCCCGCCGGAAGCCGTCGTTGGCGAACTCCCACCTGTCCGGCACGATCTTCCTGAACCCCTGCTCGGATTCGATTCGATTCGATTCCGTTCGATCCGATCAGATCAGCGGCACGCCAGACAGACGAGAGACGACGAACGGAACTATACGAAACGAAAAAAAAAAACCTCGGCTCACGCAGCTCACGTACGTAGGTGTTGAGCTGGCGCACGAAGCTGGAGAAGTTGTTGTGCTTGAAGTACATGGGCAGGAGGTCCCGCGCGAACTCCGCGGGGCGCCACACCACGAAGGCGGTCCCGTCGTCGTTCCACGAGATGACGTCGTCCACCGCCGGGTCGTCCACCAGCTGGTACGTCTTGGTCAGGAACGGCGTCGGCGCGGACCTCTGCCCCGCCTCCGCCTGCGCGGGGTCGCCCGCGGGCTGCTCCGCGTCCATGTCGGCGGCGGCTTCTGGAAGGTTCGGGCGTCGCGTGCCGTCGGTGGAGAAGACGAGAGAGAGAGAGAGAGAGCCAGAGCAGGTAGTTATGGAGCGAAGAAGCGGGACGCGGTCGCGCTATAACGCGAGGCCCGGGGCCGAGGCAGCGGCGAGGAGGCCGTCGGATCGGCCGGCGATCGTACGGCTGGGAGGAGCGGCGGCGGGCGCGGGATGGGGGCAATAGGGAGGGTGGGTGGGGTGCGAGGGGAGGAAAGCGCGAGAAGGTTCGCTTCCTTTTTTCGACGGCGGGGGGGTTGGTTAAATTTCTGGAAGGTTCAAGGCGGACGACGGAATCCGGGGGGCGCGCGCCGCCGCCGCCGCCACCGCCGCCACGAGGCGTGGCGTGGCGGCCCCAGCTTCAGCTCAGCAGCTGCACCTGGACCACTCATTACGATGCTACTAGCTAGCTCCAGCCTCGAGAGAGTGCGAAAGATTCTAGAACTCACTCATCGACTACTACTAGTACTTGTACGCGACGCTCTGGTATGGTCATGTCGGCAAGTGGGAGGAAGTGTGGAAGTGTGGAACTGTGGGCCGAGCCAAATTGGGTAACCATGCAGAAACGTGCTTCCAGAAACCTGTCGACGATTCCAAAAAAAAAAAAGTTCTAGAAGATGTTGCTTGCTCACTACAATGATTGTAGGAAGTGAGATTAGGATAGAAAATTTTGGGTATGGCTTGTTTTGATTTTTTGAACTCCTGATTAGTGATTGATCCCTCCCCTTGTTGGTCTGTTAATGTCTGAATAAAGCTGTTTGAAAAGCTCAATATATATAAAGATTTTGAGGGTTGAAGAAGAATCCCATGGAGTGAGGGGTGAGTGAGGAGGTGAAGGTGACAGCTGCAGAACCCTTGGTCTTCCTCCATCGCCGACTTTGAACCCCTGCTTTGCGGCTTTCTCCATCGCCGACTTTTCCTCTCTTTTTTTTTTTCTGATGAGTTGACTTTGATTTTTTTTCTTTTTTTTCTTCTTCTTCTTTCGATTGGGAGAGGAGGACTGACACGACACGGCACGGCAATTGCCATGTTCCATGGTAGCACTTGGGTGGGAGTCAACCATGGCCATGATGATGCTAAGCTCTTTTTTTTTTTGAGAGAGGCGATGATGGTAAGCTATGCCGGGCCTCCGTGGGCCACCGGTCTGCGGCCCAGGTCTGGTCGCTCACGGCCCCGATCGGATCGTACAGACACGCTCATCTGGGCCCTCGCGATCCAAAGTCGGCTAGCGATGGCCCGGCCCAAACCGGTCGCGTCACCCGCCACCACGTCACGTAACGTCACGTCCCCCGGCCCCACCCCCCCTCTCGCTCGTCTATCTATCTATCTATCAGGCGGCCGAACCGGACAGCAGACTCGCCGCCTCCCTTCCCCGTGCTCTGAAGCCCTAGCCCGCCCGCCCACACGCACGCGCCCTCCCTCCCTCCCTCCCTCCCCGCCTCACCCCCACGGTCATCGCCATGGCGGCGGAGAACTACTGGAGGTACGCCGCCGACGCGCGGCAGCAGCAGCAGGCCATGGCGGCGGGGATGGCGCCTGCGCAGGCGGTCAACCCGGCCCACCCGGTCGCCGCCGCCGCGGCCATGAACCCGCAGCAGGCCGCCGCGCCGCCGCTCAAGCGCGCGCGCCCGGACTTCGGAGGTCCGTCGCCTCCCCGCTCGCCGCTCCCCGATGTCTAGATCTGCCCCCCTTTTTTTTTCCTTGCTGCTGCATATTTTGTTCCTGCTTGGCTCGTTGGCGCTTGCCCGTAATTTCGTAGGAGGACGTTAGGTCTACGTCTGCGCGCAGCTCTAGCGTACACAGATCTGCACAAGTCGTGAGAGCGATTTGATTTCCTGCGACTCTGGGTCTGGGCGACACACACACATACCCTAGCCATTTTAGGTTTACGAAAACCTGTAACCGATTTAGGTACATACATTCTCTCGACATTTTTTGTTTCCCACAGATGCGTCCACGGGACAAGACATGGCAGGATATTACCCTCGCGAGACTGATAGGGCAGGGTACCATCCACTGAGAGAGAACGAGGCGATTGGGTCATCTTATGATCGCTACTTACGCAACGGGGTACAGACGACAAAGCTCTCTCCTAGAGTTAAAAGTAGCAACTTGTTTTTTTTCTCTCTCCTGCGCTGAGAGCTGAACTGGTGACTAACATGAATCTCTGTGGGGTGACCTTGTAGATGCCCTCTGTTGGGGCCACCAACGACGCGAACAGGGCTGTTGTTGGCGGGATGGCTGGCGGCATGGGCGCCGGCATGGCAGGCTATCCCGCTGATGCGCGCTGGATGATGGGGGCTGTTGGCATGGACGGCAGAGGGATGGGATATGGTGCCAGACCGGAGCCTCCCCTCCCTCCCGACGCATCAAACACTTTGTACATCGAGGGATTACCTGCAAACTGCACGCGGCGGGAGGTTTCACGTATCCTTCCTTGACACAAGATTATAATACCAGTTATTTTTTCATAACACGCCTGTCTTGCTTCAGACATTCCAATCTCCAATATGTGGCAGACATTCTATGTGATGTGGTTTATCAGTTTACTGTGTTGTATTGTTTGAAATATTTATGAATCTTTCGGATTGTGACTGGAGAGCGATGGTGGGTTGGTCTGCTCTCTATCCTTTATTCTATCTATTTATTTTTTAATAAGGGTTCTCTCTTTTCAGATATCAACAATACACATTTCTTGTGTGTATATTGCGCTGTGGTCCATCTGTCTTAATAATCTGCCCTCATTGTTTATTTTCAACTTTTAACTGCTCAGATAGAAACCTGTACCCTGTGAAGACCAAAATGTGTTCATTTTTAAAGTTTATGCTGTTTTTTCTTTTTGGTTCCTTGCACACTTGATACCCGGGAGGTGCTTTTGTTCCTTAATATGTTGCCTCTGCAGATATATTTCGTCCATTTGTAGGTTTCCGTGAGGTGCGGCTTGTCAACAAGGAGTCCAGACACGTATGTGAACTACTTTGCGCTAATATATTTACTCTGCTATGATGATAGTGATGTTATATTTTAACAAATATTTTGCAGCCTGGTGGAGATCCCCATGTCTTGTGTTTTGTTGACTTCGACAATCCTACCCAGGCTACTATTGCACTTGAGGCCTTGCAAGGTGAACATGCTTATATTTGTGGATATGGATTATTTACCTATGTGGTTATTGTTGAAACACATTTTTTCTTGTATATTTTTGTGCACTTGTATTATATATATGTCTGCGTTCCTTTCTATTTTGCTATCAAGCTTGTTGGGAAACCGTTAATAATAGCCACATTCTTTGCTAGAATTTCCGCAGCATAGATTTTTACCACTGATACCAGCTGATAGTTATTAGTAGATGAGTTTAACAACGGCAAACTCATCTGATCTTTACTTCAGATCACAGAACATCTCAATATAAATATCCTTGTGTGTGCATCTCCAACGGTTACTATGAACCTGAACAAGGCATGGCCAACCTACTATTACTAATAATTAGCTAATTGTTTGATGTTCTACAATTTGAACTCCTCCGTATGATATCCCTGCCAATCCGTTTAGAGTCTCTGTGTCTGTTTGTCGAAATACTTGCACATGCATCCTGGTTACCCTTGAGTGAAGGGAAAAACTTGACTGTTCCTATTCCTGTCAAGGTTAGATCTCTTCACGCGACGACCTGAGCAATATAAACCATCGCGATTCATTTTGCAGGTTATAAGTTTGACGAACACGATCGCGATTCAGCCCATTTGCGTCTACAATTCTCGCGCTTTCCTGGTCCGAGGTCAGCTGGCGGGCCTCGTGGTAGGCGTTAAGACGTGCTTGCCTCATGGTTGCCGAACCTATCGTTTATACGAGCGATCAAACGGCCGTGGCGTAACGCTTCTATATTGCGCTGAAATCTTCATCAGCGGCTTTCTTGTAGGGTTCGTCAACTCATTTCCTGAAAGCGTGAAAAGGACACCTCAATAAGATATTCTGTCTCCTTCGATTAGGTTGTCGTACCGTATTGATAGGATGGAGCTTTAAAGTTGTTTGATATATTGTATCTGCTCCCTTAGTTATTATGATCAAATGTACTTTATCGCAGTTTGGCGCTTCTGAGACGACGTGACTTTGTTATCCTGTGAATGTTCTCTTATGAAAACCAGGCGTTTGTTGTTTGTCGTGTTTAGCAACATTGTATCATTACTGGTCCTTGCTTTATATCAAAATCTGTTTAGCTTAATCTAGGATTATCAAAGTATTTCAGTTTTATTGCTCCTTTTCTCTCCCCTTATTTTCTCTTTTCTTTATTTGCCATTCATTTTTGTCTGTCTTGTGGTTTTCATCTCTAGCCTACCCCAACTTGCTTTGGACTAAAAGGCTTTGTTGTTGTTTTATTCGCCGGCCTTTTTTGTGCATACAAATGTGGTTGCCTAGGAAGTGTGTCAATCGCTGCATACTAAGAACCATTGGCTACTAGTTTTTTAATTACTAGCATATGGAAAGAGCAGATCTACTGCTCACAGAGCAGGACATCGTAACTAGATTTTGAATTTTATATCTGTGTCACGTGTAGGTAAATCTTAGGGCATCAAACTAGTAGGTAAGGACTATATAGCAGGTTTGTTCTAAGTCTGGAAGGAATGGAGGTTGGTTATTCTTCTCTCCTGTTAATATGTGAATTGGACATGTTACTGATGTCTGTCATTTTCACCTGCAAGTAGTCCTGTATGCGCGGCAAGCCCAACTGGCATTGTAGTTATAGCATTGTAGTTCGTTTTTTCATTTTGATGGGTCGTCATAAATTAATATGTTTAGGTTTTTCATTTTTGAGATACTAAGATTAGCTCTTTATGTATTTTGTGATGTTGCCTACTTTTGGGACAAAGGCTTTGTTGTTATGTATTTTTTTTGTGGTATTGACCGTAAATATTTTAACATGATGCCAGTTTTCTTATGTATCAAGAAACTGTATTACATGCTCCAAGAGAGTATAGGTAACACTTTTATATTTCAAGGATCTTGTAGGTATGCAATGATTCAGAACCGCATCCACCTTTGTAAATTGATGTCTGTTGAGTTGTGTACTTTGCACATGGTATTTGTTGCACTGCGAACCATTCTCTCGTGATAAGTAGCGGCAGGCTGACCATGTTGCTTACGCCACAAAACTTCACCTGTCACAAGTATGTGTTTGCATCTAATTGTGGATGACCAGGTTTTGTTTAGATCTCCATAGAAAATATAGTTTTTTTTGTAGCAGACATACTTAATGATGATCTGTGTGGAAGTGTTGTACAATGCTTTCCCTGTCTATTTTCTTTACTTTAAATAAATACATATGCACTTTCATACATATGCACTTTCATGCGACGTCCAAGGATTAATTATTCCCTTGTTATTCCTTGAGCTTTGTTTACGACAACACAATACAGGTAATCAAGCACAGAGATAATCACCTTGCGATCCATCCACAAACAAAGGTGTAGTAGTTATGAGCACTGATGGACGAAGTCGCGCAGCGCCGTGCACAGCTCCTCCGTCTTCTCCGGCGCGAAGAGCTCCGCGGCGTGGTACCCCGGGGACTCCGTCTTGGCCACGACCTCCACGCCGCAGTCCCTGAGCCACCCGACGAACTCCCTCTGCCTGTCCACCAGCGGGTCGCCGGCGTTACCGGTCACCAGGAACCGCGGCAGGCCGGCCACGGCCTCGGGCGGCAGCGACCTGGCCGGGTTGCAGAACACGTGGTCGCGGTCCGCGCCCACCGGCAGCGCCAGCTCCCACAGCCTGTCGCTGGACTCCAGCGGCAGCATGCCGTCGTCCTCCGACCGGGCCTCCGACGCTGTCCGCTCCACGCCTCCCAGGAACGGCTGGTGGAGCGCGACCCCGCGCACCGCGGCCGGGGCCAGGTCGGCGTCCCTGGTCCGGACGGCCGCGAAGAACGCCATGTTCCCGCCGGAGCTGCCGCCCGCCACGAAGCAGCGGGACAGGTCGCCGCGCGCGGGCGGCCACCCAGGGGTCCCTCGGCGCGCCGTCGCGGAGCCAGCGCACGGCGGACACGGCGTCGTCGTGCGCCGCGGGGAGCCGGTGCTCCGGCGCGAGGCGGTACTCGAGGGACGCCACCAGGGCCGGCACGGCCGCGGACACGGCCTCGCAGAGGCCGTGGTACAAGGAGGTGGTGGCCGCGGACAGGACCACGAAGCCGCCGCCGTGGAAGTAGAGGACCACGGGGAGCCTGGCGGCGGCGGGCCCGACGACGGGGAGGTACAGCCGGAGGTACGTGCCGAGGGCGGCGTCCAGGGGCACGTCCCGGGACAGGACGACGGCGGAGGACGGTGGTCCGTCGGAGGAGGGCGGGAGCGCGGGGACCTCCGGCGGGCGCGTGACGCTGCCGTCCGGGTTGACGATGATGTTCATGAAGAGGTTGCTGGCCTTGGTCGACGGCGGGACGAGGGCCATCGTTGACGTTGTTGTCCCCTCTCGCCTCGAGTCTGAAATGGACGGCGACGAACTGCTCTCACATGAGATGAGAACTGAGAAATGGATGCAGCAACCTACCTGCTTCATCTTGACTGACGACGCCGCACACCCAACCCAACCACCCCGAGGTGACCTGCGACACCGATCTGATAACGATTCTTAATTAAATCCGTGCTGTGCTCACTAGCTAGACGCCCATGTGCCAGTGTTGGCCATGATCGTGTTGATTTGACGTTGCATAGTTTAAATTTAAACTAACTAGCATCAAATAATTCGAAACGGAGCGAGTACAAAGTTAAATATCATTCCGGGACAGTGATCTGTCGCTTATCGGTCGCGCCACAACGATGGGTTACAATTGCATCTCTATATTTCGACACGAGAATGACTACTATATATATATAGATGATAGCGAATCGGACAGACAGTGCATTCTGGCCATGATATATATAGAGTAAATTGATATATAGATTGAAACCGTCACATAAGCACAGTGGCTACTGATACGTTTTACTCTCAATTCTAATGCTGCAACTTGCTTAGCCACTTGCATGCATGTGAGCCAGGAACTTGGAGCGGCGGTCCACACCTTCTTGTCCGAGGACGGAGAGAATCATGTACCTATAGAAAAATCGGGGGGGGGGGGGTCCAGATAAGCACTACTACTGTATATGGTTGCATTAAGCTTTGGAAGGGACACCACCATCATGGCCAACAGCTTCGGCGGAGTAGAGGTCAGGACTGGACAGCCTCGGCGTCGGCACGGCCACGAGCGGCGTAGCTTTCTTCATGACGATCGCGAACTTCTCGGCCATGTCGAGCTCCGCGCCGGGCGGCAGCTCCCAGTCGAACGCCTGCAGGAGCATCGCCAGCGAGTAGGCCGTCATCCTGTCCGCCATGGCGATGCCCGCGCAGATCCTCCTCCCGGACCCGAACGGGATGTACTCCAGCTCGTTGCCGGTGAAGTCCCACTTGCGCCCGCCGCCGCCGTCGCCGCCGGGCAAGAACCTCTCCGGGACGAACTCCAGCGGGTCCTCCCACACCGCCGGGTCCCTCTGGATCGCCCAGACGTTGACGAACACGCGGCAGCCGGCCGGGACGCGGTACCCGCCGACGGTCGCGTCCGCGGTCGGGCAGTGCGGCACCATCAGCGGCAGCGCCGGGTGCAGCCGCAGCGTCTCCTTGACCACGGCCTGCAGGTAGTGAAGCCGCGGGAGGTGCGACTCCTCCACCACGGCGTCCGTCCCCACCACGGCGTCCAGCTCGTCGCGGACCCTGGCCAGGACCCGCGGCCTCTGCATCAGCTCGGCCATGGCCCACTCCACGGTGTTGGACGTCGTCTCCGTCCCCCCGACGACCATGTCCTGCGTCGCGTCCGCGGAACAAGAATCAGCACTGCTACGAGTAGAGGTGACAGGTGAGTAGAATTGGTTGAGTCGACAGGGGGTCTATATATGCACGCACCATGAGCAGGGCCTTGACGTTGGTCATGGTGAAGGAGGCCTTCCCGTCGCCGCCTTCCTTCTCCAGCCTGAGCATGTACTCGAGGAAGTCGGGCGCCGCGGCCTCGCCGCCGGCCGCGACCCTCTGCTCTATGATCCTGGCGAACATCTGGTTGAAGCGCTCCTTGAGCACGTCGGACTTGCCGCGGATGCCCTGCAGGTCGAAGCGCGCCAGCGCCGGGAAGAAGTCGGAGACGTTGGGCGCGCCGAGCATCTCGGTGATCTCCGCGACCAGGTTCCTGAAGTCCCTCCCGACCGCCGCGCGGTCGGCCTCGCGGCCGCCCCACAGCGTGCCCGTGATGACGTTCATGGTGGTGAGGAACATCTGCGCGCCGACGTCGACGGGCGCGCCGGCGGCGTCGCGCAGGAGGCGGAGCGTGGCCCGGAACTCCCGCGCCCGGAGGCCGCGCACGTTCTCCAGCCCCGCGGGGCCGAGCATCTCGCGGACGCAGACCCGGCGCAGCAGGCGCCAGGCGGGGCCGACCGGGTTCCAGACGATGTTCTGGCCGCCGCCGTAGGAGATGGAGCGCGCGGCGTCGGGGACGTCCCGGCCGGAGAACACCAGGTCCTGGTCGCGGAGCACCTCGCGCGCCAGCGCCGGGGAGGTGACGACCACGCCCAGCTTGGAGCCGAGGCGGATGGAGAAGACGGGCCCGTACCTGGCGGCGAGGCGCGCGAAGTAGACGTGCAGGTCGGGGTCCAGCGACAGCAGGCTGCCGACGAGCGGCAGGCCCGTCGGCCCCGGCGGCAGGGTCCCCCGCCGCCGGACGACGAGGGCGAGGTAGAGGAGCGCCGCCGCGAGGAGCGCCGCGTAGAGCAGCACGGCGGCGTCCATGGCTCGCTCTCAGTAGCTCTAGCTGCCGGCAGAAGGAATCGAAGTGCAAAGTAACAGACGGGGCAGCAAATATATCGTCGTGTTCGACGGAGCTGGGAAAGACGATGCTGATTGGTTTGGTCTCGTTGCCACTGACAAGAGCTGACAAACAAACCATGTAAGCAGAGCATCACCACAAATTCATAGCAGCCACCCTAAACCATCCATCCATTCATCCATCCTGTAAGTAGTAATAAAAGAGGAAGAACAAATCTTGGCAGTGGGCACTTCCAACGCGGAGCCGACGGCGACCGCATCGTCGCTAGATGGTTGGTTGCGGATCTCGTCGGGAACCAGGAAGACCAACGGAAGAAGATGCCAGCTTTCTTCGTCTTGTAGCCATGTCGCCGTCGTCGCCTGTGTGTGTACTCCATTGCTGCTGGTCCTTGCTCCTGGCAGTGCTCAGCCGATGGAGACGGCCGGCCGGCCCCTACAGTTCCTTTACCTTGGCAGTGCCCAGTTGATGGCGACGGCCTGAGAGCAACGGAAAAGCGCGCGGCGAGGGTGGGTCCAGCGGAGCGACGATGATAGATAGGAGGAGGAGGAGCGTGACGTCACCGCTGACGCAAAAGGAGGCCCGATCCAACTAGTGGTCTTACCGGGCCTAAAAGCACGCGAGCGCTGGCCTGGGCTCGTTTGGATAACGGGCTAAGGCCCAAAACCTCCACCACCGGGCACTGAAGGCCCGACGCGAGAACGGCAAAACAAGCCGGGCTCCGAGCGCCGTGGTCCAGGAACTGGGCCGTGCCGGTCCCGCGGCCCATATTTTTCGTGTCTCGTGCCCTGTAGTGCCGGCACGGCCCTATAGCCAGCCCAAACCCCCCACCAGCACGGCCCCACATACCATCCTGTGGCCTTTGCCTGTCTAAATACGATCTAACTGTTTTTTCTTTTAATTTACAGCTATTTTATATACTGACTCTGTTCCTAATTATCTGACGTTAGAACAGATTTTTTAGTTCAAAATTGAATTAAAAAGCTTGTCCTAACGTTCAAATAAAAGAGAAAGGAGAGAGTATCGTTCAGAGTACTCTCTCTTTTCTGAAATAAATAACGTTTAGAACAGCTAATTTATCATAAATTAAACTAAATTTCTTGTCGTAAATATTATTTATCTCATAAGTGAAAATCGAGTCAAAGCCCATCTTATTTTCAACCGCTTGAAAATTGGACTCTGAATTTTTTTCTAAAGACGTTGACCTGATGAAATGCTGTTAAGTAAAAAAGAGATTATTGAGAGTCCATCAATGCAGTCAGCGCAGAGAAACGTGACGGCCCGGTCATAAGTCAAGTCCACCACCCCCCCTCCTCCTCCTCCGACCTCCGTCTCCGCCTGGACCCAACCGCAGAGCAGAGGAGGCGCGCGCCGCGGACCCAGCCAAGCCTGTGTACCTCGCCTCCCGCCCACCGCTTCTCCGGTCGGAGGGCAGGGGAGGGGAGATGAGGGGGTCGCGGGGGCCCACGGCCGCGGCGCTGGCGTGGCTGCGCAGGCGGCCGCCCAAGCTCAAGGCCTTCCTCGCCGTCCTCGCCGGCGCGGCCGCGCTCGTCCTCGTCCGCGACCACGACAGCCTCTTCGTCGCCGCCGAGGCCGCGCACGCCCTCGGCATCGCCGTGCTCGTCTACAAGCTCACCAAGGAGAACACCTGCGCCGGTACGGACCCCTCCCCTATAACTCTGTTCCGGTTTCAGTACCAGGTTGCAGGCGATCTACACTCTGTTCCGGTTTTAGAAATGCAGCACTAATCTTCGTCACCACCCTATAACAGCATGCAAATCGAAACTTACCCGTGGGACTTAGAGACATTAACCCTTTGCACGTTTGTATACATCGAGGTTATCCTAGACGTCATTCAGAATGGAGTGAGTAAATAACAACGGCTTTGAGCATATCGTCTAATAACGAGTGATCTCTGGTTGGTTGCAGTGTTTTCGGCGGGCAGCTGGTGCTGCGGCTTCCATCGGGAGTGGTGTGAAAATTGCCCCCCGCAGGAAGCGCGTTGGTTTCGTTTTCGCACACCATACAGCGGCGCAAAGGTCACCTTTTTTTTTTGTTTTTTTTGTTTTGCTTCTAGCTAGTGCCCGGGCTTCAGCATTCTCTAGCGGATAGCAGAGCCTTCTTGTTGGTTCTTTTGGTTTTTTTTTCTCTCTTTGCAGCTGTAAAACTGTTCATGTGAGAGAACTGGTACCATGTAACACACCATGTACTTCTACTTCATATGGAGATGATGCATTATTGAAATCTATGGGTTTGGGTGATCTCAGGAGCTAGTTGCACTGGGTGAAGTTGTTGGTTCGGAAAGCAAAGGCCCTATCTGAGGATACTATAGCTTCATTACCTTCAGTAACTCCACACCAGGCACAAGACAAGCAAGACGGCAACATGGAACAGTAAGGCAATGGCGCGACCTTACCATGTACGTAGGGCACATGCAAAGGCAAAGCCAAGGCTCCTCCACCTCTCCTGCACCATTCCAAAATTAGCCACCACCGGCCCTCTCCCCCTCACCGTCAACGCACATTCCTCGGCCGCCACCAGCTGATCGACGACGACGACGGCCGGCCCGCCGGGGATGGACGACCTGAAGGCCACCCTCGCGCGGACGATCCAGCTCGCCGAGCAGGTGATCAAGCGGGCGGACGAGGCGCAGACGTTCCGGCAGGAGTGCCAGGACCTCAAGGCCCGCGTGGAGCGCGTCGCCGCCATGCTCCGCCAGGCCGCGCGCGCCGACCTCTACGAGCGCCCCGCGCGCCGCATCCTCGAGGACACCGAGAAGGCGCTCGACAAGGCCGGCGCGCTGCTCGACCGCTGCCTCGGCGGCGGCCTCGTCAGCCGCGTCTTCACCATCATCCCGGCGGGCTCCTTCAAGAGGACGGGCTACCTGCTCGACAACTCCATCGGCGACCTCTCCTGGGTCCTCCGCGTCTCCAACTACGCCCCGCCGGACGACCTGGACGACCACATCGGCCTGCCCCCCATCGCGCAGAACGAGCCCATCCTCTTCCTCATCTGGGAGCAGATCGCCGTGCTCCAGACCGGCGGGCTCGACGCCCGCGCCGACGCCGCCGCCAGCATGGTGTCCCTCGCCCGCGACAACGACCGCTACGGGAAGCTCATCATCGAGGAGGACGGCGTCCCGCCGCTGCTGCGGCTCATCAAGGAGGGCCGCGCCGACGCCCAGGAGAGCGCCGCGCTCGCCATCGGCCTCCTCGCCCGCGACCCCGTGTGCGTCGACCTCATGATCCTCGCCGGGGTCTGCACCTCCTTCGCCAACATCCTCAAGGACGCGCCCATGAAGGTGCAAGGCATGGTGGCGTGGGCCGTCTCCGAGCTCGCCGCCAACCACCCCAAGTGCCAGGACGCCTTCCTGCAGCACAACGTCATCCGCCTGCTCATCTCCCACCTCGCGTTCGAGACCGTCAAGGAGCACTCCAAGTACGCCGTCGCGTCCAGGATGTCCATCCACTCCGTGGTCATGGACAAGAAGAACACCAACGGCAAGTGTCCTCCTCCTCCGGACACATCTGACGAGCAACAAGCCGCCGCCGCCACCGGCAGCGGTACCACCATGGCTGCCAAGCCCTCCAGCTCCGGCTCCGGCTCCAGCTCCAGCTTGCTGACCGGGAGGGACGGCTCCAGCCTGTGTGTCCCCGGGACGAGACAGCACAACGCGCTGCTGTCCGTGGCGAGCACCGCGCGCGCGAGGGAGCTGGAGGACCCGGAGATCAAAGCCTACCTCAAGGCCCACGCCGCCAGGGCGCTGGCCACGCTGGCCACGGGCAACGCCGCCGTGTGCAAGAGCATCACCGAGTCGAGGGCGCTGCTCTGCCTGTCCGTGCTCCTCGAGAAGAGCGCGGGCGACGTGCAGTACAACTCCGCGATGGCGCTCATGGAGATCTGCCGCGTGGCCGAGCAGAACGCGGAGCTCCGGCGGTCGGCGTTCAAGCCGACCTCCCCCGCGGCCCGCGCCGTGGTGGACCAGCTCCTCCGCGTGGTGGAGAAGGCCGACTACGACGAGCTGCTCATCCCCTGCATCACCTGCCTGGGCTGCCTGTCGAGGACCTTCCGGGCCACGGAGACCCGGATCGTCGGGCCGCTGGTGAAGCTCCTGGACGACCGCGAGGACGAGGTGACCGTGGAGGCCGCCGTGGCGCTGGCCAAGTTCGCGTGCACGGACAACTACCTGCACGTGGACCACTCGAGGGCCATCGTGGACCACGGCGGCGCCAGGCACCTGGTCCAGCTGGTCTACTTCCGGGAGCAGGCGGTGCAGACGGCGGCGCTGGTCCTGGTGTGCTACGTCGCGCACAACGTCCCCGACAGCGAGGAGCTCGCGCAGGCGGAGATCCTCACGCTGCTGGAGTGGGCGTGGAAGCAGGGCTGCATGTCGCAGCATCCGGTGATCGAGAGCTTGCTGCCCGAGGCTAAGATCAGGATGGAACTCTACCAGTCCAGAGGCGCGAAAGGATATTACTGAGCATCATCGACCAAAAACCTGTTTTCTTTTCTTCTTTTCTTCTTCTTCTTCTTCTTCTTCTTCTTCTTCTGTAGAATTACAATGTCTGGAGACAAGTGAGAACTGAATGATACTGTATCTTCCTGGTCTCTCAGAACAACAAAAAAAAGAACAGGTTAGGGGTGTGAAAAGACCCACTAGGTTCTACTACAGTCTCAGGCTAGTGACTAGCTCAGCTAGCATCAACTCCTTCACACAGAACCAATGATCATCAGCTGGCTTACTGTAAAATCTGAATCGTTTGCTTTTCATTTTTCCTTTTCATAAAGGTGGGTTTTCTTTTTATTTTTTGAGGGGAGAAAGGAGGTTAGTAAAGCAGCACAAGGCTGGAGGAGGGGGAGTGGTGGGGCTTTCCGCAATTCCACCATCGGTTGCTTACGTGGCTGGTTTACACGGCGGCGGAAGGAAGCGAGAGGGCGCACGCCCCCCACCCCACCCCACCTTCCCCGGCTCCTTGACCGATTTCGCCCTCGGATCCTCCGCTCCGCCCTCTCCCCACTCTCCGCCGCCGCCGCCGCCGCCGTCTTCTCCTCCCCACTCCCCCTCCTCCAGTCAAATCTAAGCTCCCCAACCACCGGCACGGCGGCTCCTCGCTGGAAACCATGGCTTTTCGGTTGCGTCTGCTCGGCTCCCCGGCCTCGATAGCCTTCCTCATCCTCTCCTTCTTCCAAGGTACGTCGCAGTGATTATGGCTAATCCCGTACTGTTCTAGTCGCGACCCCCCCTGTTCGCTTCGGACTTGGAAGCTGCGAGCTTCCGTGTGCTGAGTGAGCCGCTTCCGACGACCGATTTTGGGATTTCGTGGCAGCGCCGGTGCGCGGCGTCACCTTCACCTTCACCAACCGGTGCGCGGACACGGTGTGGCCCGGGGTGCTCTCGGGCTCCGGCACGCCGCCGCTGGAGACGACGGGGTTCGCGCTCGCCCCGGGGCAGTCGCGCTCGCTGTACGCGCCGCGGGGGTGGTCGGGCCGCTTCTGGGCGCGGTCCGGCTGCGACTTCGGCGGCGGCGGCTCCTGCGCCACGGGCGACTGCGGCTCGGGCGAGGTGGAGTGCCGCGGCGCGGGGGCGTCGCCGCCCGCCACGCTCGCCGAGTTCACGCTGGACGGCGCGGGCGGCGGGAAGGACTTCTACGACGTCAGCCTGGTGGACGGCTACAACCTGCCGATGCTGGTCCGGCCGGCCGCGCCGGGCTGCCCCGACACCGGGTGCCTCGTCGACCTCAACGAGCGCTGCCCGGACGAGCTCCGCGCCGGCGACGGCCGCGCCTGCCGCAGCGCGTGCGAGGCGTTCGGCACCCCCGAGTACTGCTGCGACGGCGCCTACGGCAGCCCCGACACCTGCCGCCCGTCGCGGTACTCGCAGCTCTTCAAGTCGGCCTGCCCCAAGTCCTACAGCTACGCCTACGACGACGCCACATCCACCTTCACCTGCAACCACACCGATTACGCCATCACCTTCTGCCCCAAATCAACCCCGTCCGGGTACGCGCGCGCTTCCCAACGATGAAATCCTCATGTTTGTTGACGGACTACTCTACTCATTGCTTGTGTCACTTGGCAGCGGGAGATCAAACAACAACTCGGTGCGGAGGCCGAGCCACGAGCAGCTGGAAGACGACGTGTGGCTGGCGTCCTTGAAGGAGGCCAGCGGTGCCGGTGCCGGTGCCAGTGCAGCGTCGTCGTGGTCGGCATCCGCTCCGTTCCGATCCGCCCCCCTGGTGGCAGTCGCGGTGGCGATCACCGTCGCTGTGTTTGACCATCCTCTGTTCGGCTTGCTATGATCCCCGCATGGCTGCGGCTCCGTAGGTCCATAGGATCTAGAGATTGTGAGGTACAGACCGGCATCTGCCCGTTTCCAGGAAAAAAATGCGTTGCGTTGGTTCAGAAAAAGAAACTTGATTCGGATCGTGTTCTTCTTGTGCGCATGATTTGGTCGTCTCAGAGGCACATCCGAATGCAGGTTATGACCTTGCAGATGATGTACATGGCTCACTCAGCCACCACTCTGCTTTACAGTCGCATGGCATCGCGCAGTCGGGCGCAACAAAAAAAAAAACTGTGCAATTGAGATGGATGGAGATGCGGGGTATCGATCCCCGTACCTCTCGCATGCTAAGCGAGCGCTCTACCATCTGAGCTACATCCCCGAATGATGAGCTACATCCTCTGATAAATCATCTCATCATAAGTAAACGATCGTTGTCAGTAAGAGATTACAGATTAGACTGTCCTGTGGATACAGGACACTTCATTCAGTGCTGACAGAAATACATTATATCACTATGCACACAAGTTTTATCCCCTAACGCTACCTCCAGTTCTATATCGATAGCATAATTAGGACGATTTTTTAGTGAAAAAAAAAGAAGATAAAAGGCGTTATCTTCTTAACACCACCGCTAATTAGAGCGAGAGAGGGAAGCCAAAACTAAAAATATGGATGAATCTGCTCCATCGGTTGAGCTGTCTGCGCCTGCAGCTGGAGTGCTGAACCAATATCCTGACGATCTCCCCCGTAAAATTAGCCACAGGACGCAACAGACATGGTGAAGCAATACACAAAATATCAGTACGAAAGCGGGTCAGAGATCCACCCAAATAAGCAGAGCCCCGTTTTCCATGGCAGCCAAAACCTCATGTCTAAAATAGCAACATTTCATGAACGGGAAAAAGAATCCCTCACAACACGTTTTAGACTTGATATAAAACTCCAATCAACATAAAAGTACAGCAGATGAAACCTGCATGGTTCTGATACCGCTGCAAGTAGAGAGGCAGATGAATTGCTGAATGAGAAAGAGAGAGGGGCTCCTTAATCACTGTCCACAGCTCAAACGATGCGGTGGCACCTCAAGAGGGTGGCCACCAATTCAAAAGTCGTCATCGTCCTCCTCCGCCATGTGCTTCGCCAGCTCCTCCTCCAGCTGAAGCCTCTCACGCCGCTTCTCAGCGCTCTCCTTCTCCTTGTGAGAATTAGGAGGGAACCGCATCGCCTTGACCGCCTCGTTGTGCATGTTGAGGCAGAAGGCAATCCTGGAGTTGAATGCAATCTGTGGCTCGTTTGTCGAGTAGACATCACCAGTCTCTTTCGACACCATCCAGCCATTTGCATGGTCAATGGTAGCATCAATCGCGCCGTCTCTGATTGCCTTGGCTACAATGCTCTCCGCGTCCGCAACAGGATCCTTGGAGTCTAGCCTTAGCTTCTTTGCAATGTCAGCGAGGGAGATCCTTGAGTACGAAATGCTAATATTGCGCAGTCCAGTACGAATGACATTGTGGCGCAGTCTCACGATCAAATTGCGAGTCCTGTCGGCACTGAATGTGATTGCAAACTTATCTGCCACGGACCTGAACAGCTCCAAATCCCCAACCCTGACAGCCTGCAGGAGAGGAGAGAATATAAGTTTATAAGACACTTCACCAGTGGTATCATGATTTTTTCAAGAAAGGCCAGTTACTTACATTCGTAAGCTCAAAATACGGGGTCAAAGCTTTCTTCATTCCTTTCTGCATGAAGACAGTTCTTTCTGGAATCTCCCCCAGAAGAAGCCTTACTATGATAGCCCATTTGTTGCACTGAATCCGGAAACCAAGGGCTGATGTGGGTGCCTTCCGAGCAGCTTGCAGGAGGCTTTCTTTAGCATCAGTATACTCCAACTGAATTGTCCTGATTTTGCCCAAGTAGAATAGGTATCGGCAGAACTGCAATGAATGCAATTGTCAGCATTTTCTTATCCTTCCCTATGAAACCAATAATCTGAAGAAAGATTTCAAACCAAGGCAGCAATCTAGTACAGGCAGCTTTTTAGCAGGAACAATTGACTATAGAAAAGAAATGTTGTAGCACAATAAATGGGTCGCAGATGAATTACTTGCTGATTAGAATGAGCTTCAAAGCGTGGTGCCTTTGACCTCAGCTTTTCTGCCTGATCATACAAGTTGTAGTGGAGGTAATTGCGGAGAAGGAGGTTAAGCAGAGTTTCCTGCAATCAAGGAAAAGATGCATTAAACATACACTAGCTACAGCACAACATCACGGTGCAAATCAGGAAATCAGAAATACCTGGCCAAGCTCATCACGATGCAAAGTTGCCATTCTGTGCAACGCAAGCAGATTCCTGAAAGAAAAAACAAGGTGGGGTAAATGAAAACAAGAAATTCCGATAAACTATTACGGTTGCTTTTCATAGTGAGTTGTGAATAGGACATAAGCTGGCTTACCCACGGATTTCAGCAAGGCTGTTGGTAAGTTCATACACGTAAGAGTAATAAAAGTAGAGCCGAGACGCCAGAACATCGACGGTTCTCCTGTTCAAGTTCTTCAGACGAGCGATGCTTGCGTTTGCGCACGCTTTAGCCTTTAGTACGAGAGGAGGAGAACTTCAAACTTATGGACTTCAGAGGGGAAAAAAAGTAAAAATAGAGCTGTCTAATAAATACAGTACCGCGTCATATTTCTTTTGATCAATAAGAAAAATCAGAACGAGCAAGTAGGAATAGATTTCAATCTCAGGGAGGCCATGCTTGATTGAAATCTGACTTGTCGGAGCCGCAGCATCAACATCCATCTCGGTGTCATCTTCCTGAAAGATAATGCAAATGAAACGAACCTCAGACTCACTGCTTAGGGACATCAAATCAGGAAATTGAACCGCATCAATACGAGTCAGTCCACAGGGAGCATAAGTACATCCAGTCGTGTCACATTACATTAGATATCTTAACAGCAACGGTAACGTCTTCCAAGCAGTTCAGGACGGGCAATAGTCGTAAGAACTACGCTCTAGTAGAGAACTCTACTGTGGTACATAGGGAGGTAAGGAAATTTTACCTTGGGGAGCAGGGCGGAGAGGCGGGCGTAGGCGTCGGAGGACGCGGGCAGCGCGAAGGCGAGGAAGGCGGAGACGTCCCGCGCGGCGAGGCGGCGGCGGAGCGCGACGGTGAGGCGGACGGCGCGGGAGATCCGTCGGACCTCCTTGGTCAGCGAGCCGGCCTCGATCACCGACGCGATGTCCTTCAGATCTGGTACGGGCGGATCCGAGGAACGTCGCGGCCCGGTCAGGAGGGATGCTAGGGTTTCGGAGAGCGAGGGGGGACGGACGGGAGAGCTTACGGTGCAGGGTGGAGACCGCGGCGGCGGCGGCGGCGGGGGGAGGAGCGGCGGCGGGCGGCCGCGGGTCGTTGTCCTTCATCTGCACGTCTTCCGTCATCTCACCGGCGGCGGCGAGTCGAGGCGCGGTTGCCTTTCTTCTGGCACAAGCACGAGTAGGTGGGGTGGGGTGGGGTGGCAGGCAGCAGGTTCGGTCCCAGCATGGGTCCTACTATGGGCTTTTGGGCTGAGATTGCATTGGGCTTCAAGTAATCTGGGCTGAGATTGCAATGGGTTTCAAGTTTTTTGGGCTGAAATTGCAATGGGTTTCAAGTATTTTGGGCTGAAATTGTAATGGGCTTCGACTTATTTGGGCCTTTGTCCAGCTGAGAGAGAGAGAGAGAGAGCACAGCCCCAAGTGCGAGCCGGCTGCCTATTCCGGGGCGTACGTCTTCCCGGCGACGCCCACGAAAGTCATGCCCGTCCCTCCAAAAATGGACGCGAAGCTACGCCCACCATGCAAGCGTGCTTGCGTGCTCGCCGCGGTGCTCCCGGACGACGAAGTCGAAGCCGTTCGGCCGATTGCCTGAGGCGGAGAGGAGCCGAGGCTCGAAACCGGAGCTAGCTAGCCTAGCTATCTATCTATCTATCTAGATCGGCGTCGATCGGCGGCCGGCTGCCGGAGCTGGACAATGGCCAGATCGTACTACGTTTGCCCGCAGCTCGACCCCTTGGTGCGCACGCCCATCCCAGGCGTCGCCCTGGACATGCTGTTCCTCGTCGCCATCGAGGCGCTCGCCGTCATCGTCCTCGCCAGGTTCCTGCACCTCTTCCTCCGCCGCTACAACCAGCCCAGCGCCGTCTCTCAGATCCTCGTACGCATTCATCCGATTCATCTCTGGGTTACCGACGCGCGGTTACGGTTACGGGTGCTGTGCTTCATCTGATGCCACGACGACGATCGAAATATCGGTAAATTTCAGGCCGGCGTCGCCGTCGGCGGCATGGGGCTGCGCGGCGCCATCGTGCACGTGGACGTGGACGACGTCGAGGACATGTACGGCGGGTACACCTCCGCGGCGCGCCTCGTCTACGTGTTCCTCGTCGGCCTGGAGCTGGACCTCGCGGCGCTGCGGAACGCCACGCGCCGGTGCCTCGCCTTCACCTACGCCACCGTGGCCGCCAGCCTGCTCGTCGCCGCGGTCGTGTCCAGCGGCCTCTACGGCAGCATGATGCACTCCCCCGTGAAGACGCCCGAGCTGCTCGCCGCCACCCTCATGGTGGCGCTCACCAACACCTCCTCCATCGCCGTCTCGCGGATCGCCGGCGAGCTCAACCTCACGGTCACGGAGAACGGCCGCCTCGTCGTGGCCTCCGCGATCGCCACCAACCTCATCTGCGTCTTCGGCGACGGCGTCCTGTCGTCCACCGCGCTGGCCAAGGGGAAGGCCCGAGACATCTACCGCGGCTCGCCGCAGATCACCAAGGGCTTCCTGGCGATCGCCGTGGCCGGGACCGCCGTCTGGCTCCTGCGCCCCGCCGTGACGCGCATCAACCAGCGCAACGTCGGGCAGCACCACGTCAGGACCCGCGACCTGGCCGTCATGCTCCTGGCGCTCTGGCTCGTCAGCAACATCCCGCAGCTCCTGGGCTTCGACGGGATGCCCACGAGCCTCGCGCTGGGGCTGGCGTTCCCGAGGGAAGGCCCCGCCGCGCGCTCCGTCGCCGACGCTCTCGCGCCGCCCGTCAACGGCCTGGTCCTGCCCTTCTACTTCGCCACCATCGGGATGAGGCTGGACTACAACTCCATGTCGGGCGCCATCGTCGTCCCCGGCATCCTCCTGACGCTGCTCGGCCTGGCCGGGAAGGCCATCGGTGCGGCGGCCGCCTCGGCGTACCTCAACATCCCGCTCCCCGACGCGCTGCGCTACAGCGTCCTGCTCAACGTCAAGGGCCACGTCGACACCATCAACATGAAGTTCGCCAAATCGGAAGGGGTGTGGGCGGAGCAGGCGCTGTACGCGATGATCATCGGCAACATGATCAGCACCATCATCGCCGGCCCCGCCGCCGCCGCGGTGCTGCGCCGGGAGAAGGAGGCGTACCGGACCAGGCACCAGGCCGTGGAGTCGCTGGGTGGCGGCCCGGAGCCGCAGGAGCTGCGCGTGCTCGCCTGCGTCCACAGCGCGCACGCCGCGCCCGGCGTGCTCAGCCTGGTCGAGCTCCTGGTGAGCTCGCCGCAGGAGCAGCCCGCCGTCCACGTGGTCCACTTCTTCGAGGTCGGCGCCGACCGGCCGTCTCCGTTCCGCCAGCAGACGCGAGACGCCGGGGACGGTCCCGACGCCGTAACGCAGATGAACACGGTGGTGGACGTGTTCTCCCGCGCGACGGGCATATCCTTCCGGCAGATCGACGTGGTGAGACGCGGCGCGGCCAGGGACGCGCAGGTCGCCTGCCGCCGCGCGGAGGAGGCGCACGCCGGCCTCCTGCTCCTCCCGTGCTACAAGGAGCAGCGGTACGACGGCAAGATGGCGTGCCGGGTGGACGAGCGCCGGCAGCTGAGCCACCACGTGCTGGCCCGCGCGCCGTGCTCCGTGGGCCTCCTCGTGGACCGGCCGTACCGGAACAGCGGCGGCGGCGCCAGCTTCCAGACGCCCAGCAGCATCGCGCCGGAGAGCGGCAGGACGCTGCTGCACCCGTGCAGCGACCGGGCGGTGACCCACGTCGTCGCCGCCGTGTTCTTCGGCGGGCCCGACGACCGCGAGGCCGTGTCGTTCGGGGCCCGGCTGGCGGAGCACCCGACCATCGGGCTGACGGTGTTCCGGTTCGTGCAGCGCAGCACGTACGACAGCGTGACGTCGTCCAGCTCCAGGGCCGCCGAGCAGCAGCTGGTTCCTGCAGATCCCGCGGGGGAGGGCGACGACGTGGACGAGCGGTTCCTGTGGAGGTTCTACGAGAAGTACGCGTCGAGGGAGATGGCCATGTACGTGGAGAAGGTGGTGGAGAGCCCCGCGGACGTGGTGGAGACGCTGCAAGGGATGGCGGGGATGTTCTCGCTGGTGGTCGTGGGGCGGGGAGGGCGGCAGCCGGTGGAGCTGATGGGCGGGCTGGAGCGGTGGGCGGAGGCCGGCGACGAGCTGGGGCCTGCGGCGGAGATCCTCGCGTCCAACGAGTCGCTGGAGATGGGCTCCGTGCTCGTCATGCAGCAGCACAAGGTCGCGCTCACGCCATCTTCGTGGCAATGACCATCAACCAGAAGAGGCTTTTTGTGTACACTTGGATGGATTTCTGGGTCAGTTTTGTTTGAGATCATGCAGAGAGCACAAGGCCTGGAAACGTGTAAGATTAATTTCAGTAATCATGCAGTGGTGTGTTTCTTTGGTTGCAGCAGATTCAAAAGTTGAGAGTAAGAAAGTCGGGTGTGCAGATGAAATTAGTACTTACTCTTATACCAAAGGTAGTTTTTGCAGCATGTGTGCCTGAACTTGAAGCAAATTGAAACACGAAGCTGCTTCCCAAAATATCCTTTCCCTCTTGACAACCTAATGTTGATTAACTTGGATTGAATTCGGCATCATTTGCAGTACGAGAAGCTAATCCAAAGGAGTTATGTTATGCTCACGCGCTTCCTTTTGCCTCTACGGATATGCTGCCTGCAAAAATGATGGCACATTGTCTGCTGAATGACGATGAACAAGGAAACCGTCCATGCATCCACATTGGCAAGATGAACTGGATTAAGACAGACAGACCTCTAGATAGACATTCCTGGAACATGCATTTTGCCATGTGAACATATATATATATAAATGGATGATCCTGCTTCGGATCGCATGCACAGCCATGAACCTTCCATGCACCTCTGCTGTTCCTGGTCACCTACTGAACTGAACCAACAACACGTCAATCCCTGGGCGCGTGCAGTCGATTCTGCTGGCAATGCGTCCAACATGACAGCACAGCTATGTCAGTTAGCAACACGTGTCAGTGCCATGTAATCAAGAGCAGATGAAGGGGTGATCATGGAGAGGATTCCTGCTGTCGATCTGTCCATTATGCCCACACCATCTTCTCAACCTCTTTGATTATAAGTAGGGAGGAGGAGGGGACGGAGGGGTGAGAGAGTATTGGCATAACCAATCCATCCTTGGCTCCCCTTGAATTTGCCTGTCTCATCTCTTCCCATTCCAACACAAACCTAGCACCAGAAAATTCACCTTCAAACATGGCTGGCCATCAAAGATCGACAAGCTGGCCGTCCATGGCTCACCCCAACGAGATCAGAATTGAAGAAGCCCTGCAAAGCATCTGTTCAGTCGTATCCTCGCCATCTGCCACCGTAGAAACGTTATGTAACGGCCTAAGGAGGCTTGGAGATTTCTACAGTTGCATCAGTAAGGCCATATGCTTGCACAGCAACCAAGTACGTGGGAAGAGGCTGGAGCAAGAAATGGAGAGGTCGCTTGAGGTACTGGATCTCTGCAGCGCCATGCGAGGGAGCTTCGCTGACTTGAAGATGACCATCCAGGAGCTGCAAATGGTGCTCAACAGAGGAGACCTCACAGCAGTTCGAGTTAAGGCGCAATCGTACGCTCGCCTGGTGAAGGAGGCTAAGCATCACCTGAAGAGTGTTGCCAACAAGTCCAGCTCTAACGGGGATGGATGGTTGGTCAGTTCACTGGCCGCAGCAAGAAGGATCACCGTCTCGGCCCTCAAATCTGCAGTGGAGCTTTTGTCCAAGCAAATGGCCACCTGCAGTTCAAGCAAGTGGTCTCTCATCTCCAAATCATCCCGAGTTTCATGCGAGGAGGTGCAATGGCAGGCACTGGAGCTGGGCCTGGCAGGCCTAGGGAGTTCAGTTGAGAGTCTGTTCAGAAGTTTGATCCGAACCAGGGCTTCTTTTCTGAACAATCTCAGCTTGTAGATTCTCCACTGGTGCACTGCATGCGATTGGCATCCAACTTTTATAGGACCTGTCAATCAGCATAAATTTTACTGACATAATGGCCTATAAGAACTAGTTCCAAGTGGCATGCGCAATTAGAGGTTATCTTCCTGAAGCCACAAGGACACACACCTTTACCGCTATTCTACAGACTAAACAAGATCTGAATATCTCATCAGCATTTGCTGCTGTTGTATCCTAGAAGAAGTTTGCTGTCAGGGCTTACCTAATCCATCTCATTAACATTACTGTTGCGTGCTTAAACTTCTCTTCCGCTGAATTGATTATATCACATGATCATCTCAAGGCAGCCAGCAGAAGAAACTCGATGTCAAACGTGTTCCATGAGCCCAAAACTCGTGCACTTACAGTCGTCGTCCTTGGCTGTTGCTGCGGTCAGCTGAGACATGCATGCCAATGATGCTGCACGAGCAGTGGTGGTAGTATAGAGCGTATCCTGATGTTGAATTATCAGCAGACCAGACAATTTGTTCCACTCATCAACACCGAAACTACACTTCTTCTCTTCTTCCTTCGTGATCGCATATCCAGATCTGAAAGCAAAGTATGCCTTCATGCAGACTGAAAGCAAAGATGACTGTCCAAGAACTACTCCTGGCTCTCAAGAGAGGAGACGATGCAAATGCTCCAGTCAAGGCATACATCCAGCTAACCAAGAAGGTGCACAGACAGTTCAAGAAGGTCTGCAAAAAGATCACCCATGAGAAGGACGTGCTGCATGGTGGTGAAGCTACTAGCAGAAGCAAGAATGGTCACCACATCGCTGCTCGAATCCACATCAGGCCTCTTATCGAAGCAGATCGAGATGCCCAGGCGACCTCTTAGCTCATAGATGCCTGAGCTCTCATTCCCTGCGACTGACATCCACCTTCTAACGGATTAGTTAGTCAAGTCAGCACAACAATTCTGTAACTTACATGCTTATGTATATATGTGCAGTAGTTTAACTGAAAATCAAGAGACGAAGTTCTTCTGCCAATTTATGCTGTGAATTTCATCATTTACGCATGCACGCTTACGATGTTATCATATCCTGACTGAGTAAATTAATTCCTTCCAGCTTAAAGAAAACGTGACATATGAACACATCACCATTTGCTAGTAATGGAAAAAAATAACCCCAAAAAATCTGTGCCACTCAAGTCCCATGATCTTTTCTAGCTTGATTATTTGGGCCATTGCAGTAGCCATTTTGCAAATGTTCCTCAACTGGATGATCTGTATAAAATGGACCGTGTTCTGTGCAGCAGCTGAAACATGCCAGCTCCAACCACAGACTATATAACCTTGTGATTAGCCTTTTTTTATTACTAACAAACCTTGTCACTAGCATTAGCGGCTACCCGGAAAAACATCAAAAACACTATACGAACGCCACCAATAAATAATCCGTTAAGCAACTCAACCTGCTTAACGGTGCCATGAACAAATCCAGATTCTTGCTACCAATAACTGGGACATGACAGAGTGGCATGCCGATCCTCGAGATGCCTGTGTTGCTCGAAACTAACACAAATCACGTGGAAAACCTTGACGGCAATTTCTGCAGCACTGTGATGGGACGGCAACAGACAACATCGTGGAGGTGATTTGTTCATGGCACGATTCTCTCTGTCTACCACTCAAAAGATGCTGTCCTAGCTCCTCCTGGTGTATAAATAGGCCCTGCAGAAGAAGGGATAGATAGGTAGGTAGACGCACCTCAAGTCTTCAACCTCTGCTACTCAAACAAAGAATGGCTTTCCATCTAAGATCTGCAAGCTTCCCATCTAAGGGGCACTCCAGTGAGGCTGAAGTCCAAGTTGAGCTGCAGAGCCTCGAGGCAAGCATCTCTTCCCCCTCTGCAACCATCGACGCGTTGTGCGATGGTCTGAAGAGGCTTGCAGATGTCTACAGCCACATTGAGCAGATCATCCACCTGCCAAGCAACCGAGTCTGCTCCATCCAGCAAAGGAAGGAGTTGGACCGTGAAATGGAAAGCTCTCTCGAGCTGATTGATCTCTGCAACGCCACGCACGAGAACCTCGCCGAGTTGAAGACCACGGTCCAAGACCTGCTGCTGGTCCTCCGAAGAGGAGGAGATGATGCAGGCACCCAGGCCAAGATCCAGTCGTCTTACACCCGCTTGGTCAGGAAGGCACAAAGGCAATTCAGGAAGACTAGCAAGAAGACAAGCTCCGACAAGGACGACTGCGAGCTGGTCAAGCTGATGATCGGAGCTAGACTGGCCGCCGCCTCTCTTCTCGAGTCAGCACTGTGCCTCCTATCGAAGCAGGTAGCCACGCCCAAGAGGTCGCTTGTCTCCAAGGCGTTCCAGAAGCGGAGCGTGGTGGTTTGCCAGGAGGAGCAGTTGCAGGCGTTAGAGTCCATCACTGGAGGTCTCGAGCACGGGGCGGAGCTTCTGTTCAGGAGAATGATCCAGAGCAGAGTTGCTCTCCTCAACATCCTTAGCTCGTAGATATCCTCACTCGCTCGAGTGAAGCTCGACTCTAGATCCTGTGATTGGGCCTCCGCGTTTTAAAGGATCTGCCAATCCTCATACATGTACAGCTGTGCCTGTAAATGTACAGAAAGCAGTAGAATAATCAAAGATGGAAGTTTTGATCCGGCCGAATTTCCCTGTCCAACTGGTTCATACACGTTTCTGATCGATCTGGGTGGTACTATTCTGAAATGTAGGCGATGAACACAAACAACTAGTTTTTTTTTTCGAGTAATTCAGAACTAATTCTACTAAGTACTAGTACATGATTACTCTGACCAACCTCTAACAACCGGTTAGTGGGTCTCAATTTCCCAAGAGCCTATGCGGCGCTTCTATATATGCCTACTTGTTCGGTTCGTCAGGTGGCCATGTGACCAGACACTTGTTTATAATCCGCTAATCAGCACCCAATCTGAATCTAACATTACACTACACACTCGTGCCAGATGTTTCTATGCCATAGAATACTCAACTGCAGCATCATGAAATATTTTTACCTCTGCAAACAACGTAGTGAAGCATGCTGATACAACACAATTAACAACTTCTCTTCCCTTTCTGTCTTTTGCCTCCCCCAAAATCCTCCTTTTTTTGGGAGGGAAACAGTAAGGGAGGCTCCTACTGCATGCAGTAAATACATTATATTATATAAATTAAAATAAACAAATGCTTTGTTTTTGTAGTATATAAATAAAATGAAGTTACAGAACTGTTCAAAAGGGGGAAAACAAAAGAACATCAAGCTATGTACAGAAACTATACAAAACGAACAACATAGCTACCAAAGGCCATCAAGTCAGGTCAAAAGTTCGGAAAGAAGGGGGTCTTTGGTTCTGTGACAAGCGTGCAACGCTTGAGGAGATTCTTTGTTTTTTAGAAATTGGGAGCTCAGACATGAGATAGGACTATCGTGGAGACGACACCGTGTAATCCTTAGATCAGATCAGAACCAGACATTTAAATGCGGCTTGGTTGGGAGCCTGGAGCCTGGAGGTGAGTGAAGTCAACTAGCTGCTCGTTTCTCCACCAGCGTTTTGCATGTTTACTAATCCATGGCATGGTCTGGATCTGATACTAAACTTGATGCCTTTTTACTCGTGCAGGTCAGTCTGCCTCTTGTAACGCAGACATGACAGCTTTGTATTCAAGCTTAACTAGCGATTGCATATTGGATTGGGTGACTCACCAGTTGATTACACACCAAATGATTCTTGTTGTCTGTTCGTTCACCTGTGCAATTGCTTCAACCTCTACCATTATATAAAGGGAGAAGCCGGAGCCAGAAGACACCATTGCAGCAGCTTGCTTTTTCTTCTAGTTCCAGCTAAAAGAAACTCCACAACTTATATTTCTAGCATGGCCTGCCACCAGAGATCCGCAAGTGTGCCCTCAAGCCCTCACTCCAACAAAACCGGCATCGAAGAACAGCTGCAGAGCCTGAAGGCTATTGTATGCTCACCTTCAGTGACCGTCGAAATCATGGTTGATGGTCTAACTAAGCTCGGGAGCATCTACAGCCACATCGATGTGCTCACTTGCTTGCGCAGAAGCCAACGTCAGCAGAGGAAGGCCATGGAGGAGGAGCTCGAGCGCTCTTTGATCCTTCTTGACCACTGTAAAGCTATGCAAGAAAGTTTAGTGGAGCTTAAAGCGATTGTCATGGAGACACAGGTTGTTCTCAGGAGAGGAGACGGTGTGGCTGTTCAAGCCAAAGTTCAGTGTTACGGCCGCGTAGCCAAGAAGGCCCAGAAGCAGTTCAAAAAGATAAATCACAAGGCTTCTTCTGACATTAAAGGATGCAGGGTGGTCAAGTTATTGTCTGAAGCAAGAGAGATCACTCTTTCCATGCTCAAAACAACATTGGATCTCCTGTTGAAGCAGACTGTAACACAGAATTCTAGCAAATGGCATCTTGTATCCAAGGCATTCCAAAAGAAAAGGGTTTTGTGTGAGGAGGAACACTTGCAGGCGTTGGAATTGGTCATTGTTGATTTTGAGAGTGGATTTGAAACTTTGTTCAGGAGAATGATCCAAAGCAGAGTTTCCCTTCTGAATACTGTTAGCTTGTAGATAGATCAGGCACCAACCAACTCTGATCCTGCAATCAGTGTCCACCTTTTAGAGGATTAGTTTATCATCAAAATATTAATTTATGTATATATGAGGGAAAGTGTACTGAAAATTAGTCGATTGGAAAGAAATTTTTTGGCTCCAGTTTCTGCTGTCAATTTATTTTTTCTTTGTCTCCAAATAAACTGTTTATTTAACACCCCCCGGTCTTCTAAAATTGGAGCACTTTACATCTTTGCATATAAAACAAAAGTGGTTTTACACTTTTTTTATAGGCAAAGGTGTAAAGTGATCTGGTCTGAGAAATGTAGGGGCTAAATAAATGGTTTTATAGTTTAAGGAGTTATCTATACTCATGACAAACTTGGAGGGAGTAATTTGGACTTTTTTAAACAAATATGCAGATATCTTGTAGGTTGTTAGAGAAAAAAGAGAGCAATTTACTTGGTAGATGCTGATCATTATAAGCTATGCAATTTACAAAGCTTTACCATGAGCTGGCCATTGTTCTTCACATGTGATGTGCCCTCGACTATTGGCATAAGATCCTTGTAAAGTGGATCATGTTCTCATAGATTAATAGCACGCCACCTCCAGCCAAGAGATTTGAGCTTGCAGTTGATAATTTATATCGACACTAGAATACTATGCCATGCTGATTCCTGTTGGAAATATGTGGAATATGGTGATGTGATTCCGTTAGAACCGATACGATAAATTGGGATGGCATGTGGATCATCTTGAATTTGCAAGTTCAGATTCTAAATGTTGTAAGTACCGCAGGCAGGGGCAACATGCCAGCTATGCAATGCACATGATGAATCCTGAATGATGAAGTCAGGCAGCGTGGCCACAACCCTTATGAGTTAAATACAAACTCGTGCAGGCTGTTTTGTATCAAGACATGACATGCTGGTTACAAGTCCAACCTAATTTAGAGTTTCTCTTAAGATGAAAAAAAAGCATCATCATGTGTTGGACCCATGGAGATAGCTGGCTTTGTCGCTGCAGCATGGCACACCACTATTGATGAGATTCTTTCTGTCCAAAAGGTCAGAAAGTCCACAGCTTCATATTGTTTCACTATATAAAGAGGCAGACCAAAGCCGGGTCGACACCATTGTAGCATTTTCCCTTCTGCTCTCTTCCCATCCATTTCCTGGCTACAGCTTTCACTACAACCATGGCCTTCCACCTCCGATCTGCTAGTGTGCCTTCTAGCCCTCGTTCAGATGAAATTGATGTCGAAGAACAATTGCAGAGCATTAGGGCAACAATCTCCTCTTCCTCCGCAGCCATTGGAACCATGTGCGACTGTTTGAGAAAGCTTGGAGATGTCTACAAATGCATCAGTGAGCTTTTGAGTTTACCCAGCAGCCAGGTTGCAAAGCAGAGGAAAGCAGTGGAGCAAGAGCTTGAGCGTTCTCTCTTCTTGCTTGACCTCTGCAATGCTCTGCAAGAGAGCTTTGGACAGCTCAAGGAGAGCATCCTGGACATGAAGCTGGCTCTCAAAAGAGGAGATGGTGCAACCGTTCAGGCCAAGACCCAGTCCTATATCCGTGTGTCCAAGAAGGTGCAAAAACAATTCAAGAAGATCAGCAAGAAATCTACTGCAGCTGATCAAGAAAACTGCAGAGTCATCAGATTGTTGTCAGAAGCTACAGACATTGCCATCTCCATGCTAGAATCATCATTGTTTCTCTTGTCGAAGCAAATCACAATGCCGAGTTCTAGCAAGTGGTCTCTTGTCTCTAAGACATTCCAGAAGAGAAGAGTTGTGTGCGATGAAGAGCAATTGCAAGAGTTGGAGTTGCACATTGTTGGCCTTGAGAGTGGAGTTGAGGCTTTGTTCAGGACACTGATCCAAAACAGAGTTTCTCTTCTAAATACTCTTAGCTTATAGATAGATCATGCAACAACTGTAACTCCTGCGATTAGCATCCGCCTTTTAGAGGATCTACTGGCCATCGGAACAATTTTGATGTATATATGAGAAAGTGTAGAAAGAAGCTCACTTGAAAAGGAAAAAATTTTGGTCCACTTAATGTTGTCAATTTCTCCTATTTCTGAAACCAAATCTGTTGTGTGGCAGCTACAATACTTAAACCTCTTATTCTTACCTTGGAAAAGCAAGACGACTAACTTTCAATACTTAACCTCAACTGGAAAAGGGCGCCTGGACGCCTAGGCGCCAAGCTATGGCGTCCAGGCGGACAACGCCTCTTAAACAGTGTGAAGGTAAGGTGCCACATTTCCTCTGATGGCTACAATTTTGTGCATGCATTGCCAATATTTTTATGTAGCAGAATCAATTTTGCGATTTATTGAATCCTGTCACGGCCTTAGTTATCAAGTCTCATCTGAATCAGTTACCACCAGACGCAACCAGCCACAAGAAAAATGCGCAGACCAGATCTAAAGCCAAGGAATTTCAGCGGCAGCAAGCCAAATCGATCGAAAAACAAATCGAACGCAAGTTAAAAATGTGATCTATTACCTTCCCTTACCGAGGAGCTGTCCGGCGGTCGCAGACTCTGATCTCGGGGCGGCGCCCGATTGAGGGCGCTTATAGGACGCGATTGTTCAGTGGTGGCGGTGCTTGCTCGCCTAGCAGGTACACTGGAGTGCGGCGCGTCGAACAGTAACTTCTCACCCTTGATCTCCGACGACGGCCCACCCGACCGACTGGATAAGTAGGCGGGGGAAAGGGGAGCATAGTCAAGTCTACAAGGAGGGCCGGCACACCCGACCGACTGTAGCTTCCGGCAAGTCCATGTGGCGGCCGCCGCCGGCCTTGGGCGGACGGGAGAGATCCGAGGGTCATTTTGGTACATGTCATATAAATCTGCCGGTTACTGACAGTTTCCTTTCTTATTTGAACCATGTCACTGATCCAAGGGCCAGTTTACTTGCTGATGAGGACAAAAATGCCCTCATCAGCAACCTTAAGTCATCGCCTCCTCGATGGTGGTCTGGTACAGCTCGACACCGACGGCGAGCTCCAGGCCGACCTCCGATGGTCGTGAGCCAGATCACCGGCCGCCCGGTTTGGAGAGATGGAGATCTCTGGCAAATTAAAGTGGAGTACTCCTTGCTACTGGTAACTGCAACATGACGACAGCGCGACACTGAACTGATAGATCATTCATTCAGGACCTGGCGAGCTGCACCTACTGCATACACAATTGCATGCATAAACACGTGGATGATACAGGAGACTGTTGCGAGCAAGCATGCAACTACGTGGAGCGGCGGAACAGAACCACCATAGATAGATGGAACGCGTGGGCTTGCCTGAGAGCCAGCTTCTGATCCACTACAGGCATGGCTTATTTCCATCTCAGATCTGCTAGTGTGCCATCCAGCCCTCGCTCCAACGAGATCGATGTCGAGGAACAGCTGCAGAGCTTGAGGACAACAGTTTCATCGTCCTCTGCATCAGTCGCGCGGGACCATTTGCGATGGCTTGAGAGGAAGCTCGGCGAGGCCTACAACCGCAATCGGCGAGTTTGTGCCTTTACCCGGTAGCCAAGTTACCAAGCTGAGGAAAGCAGTGGAGCAAGAGCTCGAGCACTCCTCTCGTCTTGCTCGACCTCTGCGGCGCCATGCAAGAGAGCTAGCTTTGGAGAGCTCAAGGGGTGCGTCCTGGACACGCAGTCGTCGGCTCTGAAAAGAGGAGACGATGCGGCGCGCTGTCCAGGCCAAGACCCACTCCTACGTACGTCCGATCGTCCAAGAAGACGCAGAAACAGCTGAAGAAGATTACCAAGAAATCCGCTGCAGCTGATCAACAAGAAAACTGCAGGGTCGTCAAGCTAGCTGTTGTCTGAAGCCAGATCAGAGATCGCCATCTCCATGCTGGAGTCGTCGTCGTCGTCGTCATCGTATCTCTTGTCGAAGCAATAAATTGCTACGCCGAGTTCTAGCAGCAAGTGGTCTCTTGTCTCCATGACGTTCCAGAAGAGAAGGGTCGTGTGTGCAAGGAGCAGCAACTGCGGGAGTTGGAGTCGGACGTTGCTGATCTTCAGAGCGGGGTGGAGGCTTTGTTCAGGGTACTGACCCAGAGCAGGGTCTCTCTTTTGAACACTCTTAGCTTGTAGATAGATCATGCAATGCAACAACTCTGATGAGCTCCCTGCGATTAATTAGCATATCCACCTTTTATAGGATCTGCTGATCACGAAAAACACATTGATGTATATATATGAGATGAAGTGTACAGAAGAAATACAGCAAAGTTTTGGTCCATTTCAACAAGGTGTCAAATTCTCTCTGTTATTTTGTTTTTCCTTCTCCTGATGAATCTTGGTATGGGGGGGAATAAAACTCAGAGGATGCTGTTCTTTTTCTGGTGACAGAAATAATAAACTGTCGAGTTCTATGAGTTTTCCATTAATTCTGACAGCATTAACTGACAGCATGCCAGCTTCAGCCATTAATTCTGATAAACGCAGTTGATAACTGTTTTTTTTTTCTTCGAAAGACCAACGCAATTGATAACTGTGAGGACATCAGATCGAGCTGCCATGCTGATTCTTGCCGCCGACAGTTGGAACATGACAATATGAGTCGGTTGGACCTAATGCACTACAGATTGGACGGCACATGCATGAACAGTCATGGCTTTCAAATGAGATGTGACAGAATCACAAGCAACCGATCTGCTGTTTTGAACTCTCTTAGCTTGTACCCTGCATCAGGAGGCTTGGAGGAGCGTACAGCAACGACATCGATCGAGGAGTCCATGTGCTCACACCTAGCGGCCAAGCTAGCCTTTGCCGGCCACAACAGAGGAGAGCGGCGGAGCACGAGCGAGCTCGAGCGCTCACTTACCTTGCTCGATGTCTGCAACGACGCGATCCAAGAGAGCTCTACCGAGCTCAGGACAAGCATCCAGGAGATGCAGCTAGTTATCAGGAGACGGAGACGGAGACGGCCCCGCTCTTCAAGCCAAGATCCAGTCTTACATCCGCTCGGTCAGGAAGATGCAGAAGCAGCTCAAGAAGATGAGCAACAAGTCATCCACATCAGCTGACCAGGAGAGCTGCAGGGTGGTCATGCATGGTCAAGCAGTTGGCTGAAGCCAGAGAGACTGCGCTATCGCCATGTTTGAATCCCTACCATCTCTTATGTCTACTAAGCAGATCGCGATCCCATGCAAGTGCTAGCAAATGGTCCTTCGTCTCCAGGACATTCCAGAGGACAAAAGTTACCTGCAAGGAGGAGCAATTGCATGGGCTAGCTGGAGTTGGTGGTTTTGCTGATCTAGAGACCGGAGTAGAGAGAGAGAGAGACTTTGTTCAGGAGAGCAGAGTCTCTCTCTCCTCAACACTCTCAGTTTGTAGGATGGATTGTACACACCGGCCATGATCCCTTGTGATTGGCATCCGCCGCCTTTTTAGAAGGATCTGCTGACCATCACACAAAATTTTGCAACAACATGTAAAAAATGAGCAACTGTGCAGAGAATTACTGAAAAAGAAAAATATCACTGTTCTTGGTCAATTCCCTACTGTCAACTGCAATGTTTGTGATTTGCCGTCATATATACAATCACTTGATTATCTTTCTACACCGATTTGTTTTTACGCTGCGAAATTCTAGCAGTCTGATTTGTTTTTTTTTACAAAAGAATACCCCAAAGATTATTCTCGTCATTATTGACCAAATATAACGCTGACCAAGTAGGGCCCACCGCCATTCCTCTTCGTCTTCTCCCTCGCGCTTTCTTTCTGCAACCCTCGCGCTGAATACGTGTTCCTAGAAGTACGCTTTCTCCCGTCTTCTGACGGAGCGTAGAAGGCGGCCCTGTCTCTCTCCCTCTCTCCCTCTCTCTCTCTCTGATCGCAGTCGCAGTCGCAGCCTCTTCAGTTTCCAAGCGATCGTCGCGGGGATCCGGAGGCGCGCGAGAATGCAGAGCGGATCCAGCGGCATCGTCTACGGCGGCCTCAAGTACCAGGCGAGCCTCAGCGCCGCCGTCCTCTAGAACAGCCCCTCTCCCCTCCCCCCTAACCCCCTCCCTAACCCTGCCCGTCCTCATCTTCTGGCCGCTCTCGCTTGCAGGCGCGGTGCATCGCCGACGTGCGCGCGGAGGCCGGCTCCACCGCCTTCCTCGCCGGGACGCTCAGCCTCAAGGAGGAGAACGAGGTGCGTTCCTCTAACACCTCGTCCCGCGTCCACGGATGCCCCTCTCATGCAGCGATTTTACTTTGGTCGAAGCAAATGGCGTGAGATTTGATTTGGATCTCGTACCGTGTGCGGCCAAGTAGGTGCACCTGATCCGGCTGTCGCCGGCGGAGGGCGAGCTGGTGTGCGACGGACTCTTCTACCACCACAACGAGATCTGGGACCTCAAGTCCTGCCCCTTCGATCATAGGGTCTTCTCCACAGTCTACACTTCTGGTAAGACGAGTTCTCCCCTCTTTATCCTCTTCGCATGCATCGAGCGTTCCGGTCTGCACTGGAATTATAATTTATAAAGTGTGTATTTGTGTCCTGATGGGAATGCCAGGTGAGGGCTATGGCGCAGCCGTTTGGAAGATACCGGAGCTGTACGGGCAGTCTAACTCACCGCAGCTCGAGCAGCTCTTCACTCTCGATGGGCATACGGGCAAGATAAGACGGTGTGCTCCTGTTTACATTGACTTGCCCTAGAGCTATTCCATGGAAGTTTTGGAGGGTCAATGCAATTTTGTTGTACTGTTCCTGAACCATATGGTGCTTATTTCTAGTTAAATGAGCTGTTCGTTTTAGAGTTGAATAGGTTGTATTTAATGTTCCTAAAGACTGCTGCCTAGGTGCTAGACGCTTAATCTTTTTACGACACCGAGTAAAAGAGTAGAAATTATGTAGAGCTCTTATAGTGACCTCAGTGATGTGATTGTGTAATGAAGTATGAACACTGATACACAATAGACAAAAACTTTACTGTAACCATTATAATTCTTTCTAGCTTAAACTTTTTCATTCAAATGTTGCCCCCTTCATATTCTTAAAAGTTGCCAGTTCTATGCATATCTTTTGTATAGGTTCTTGACACCTATACACTGGTTATTTTGCAGCGTGCTTTGGTGGCCAGTTGGAAAGCATGATAAGCTAATTACCATCGATGACAGAAATATTTTTCTTTGGAATATAGATGCGTCGAATAAATCAGCTAAGGTGTGACCATCGTCCTTTTGCTTACCAGTGTAACATCTTGTGTAATTGTATAATCTTATTATTGTTTTCACTTTTCAATAATTAACCTTAGTACCAGGTTATGAAATACCAAAAATCCCACCTGAGTAGATACTTGGTCACATAACAACAAGAGCAACAACAGCAACAACAAGGCTTTGTACTCCCCAGAAACTTGGGGTAGGCTAGAGATGAAACCCACAAGACCCAACACAAAAACACAAACAAAAGTAAAGGAAGATGAAAAAGAAAAAGAGGAAGAGGGGAGGAAAAAAATCAATTGACCAATAAAATAAAATAAAAGAAAGGGCAGCCCGGTGCATGTAGCTCCCGCTTGCGCAGGGTCCGGGGAAGGGTCTGACCCATTTGGGTCTTTTGTACGCAGCCCTTCCCTACATTTCTGCAAGAGGTTGTTTCCAGGACTCGAACCCGTGACCTCATGGTCACAAGGCAACACCTTTACCGCTGCGCCAAGACCCCCCTTCCAATGACCAATAAGATAAGGTAAATAAAAAAAGATACTTGGTCATGGTCCTAATTGTAGTACATGTCACAGGTAATCTCACAGGGATCAGCTGATATGCTTCCAAATTTATGCGGTGGAGCTTGGGATCCACACAATCACAATTCAATTGCTGCAATATCTGATTCATCGCTTCACTTATGGGATCTCCGTTCTATGGAGTTACTACTTTATCTTGACCTTCAAAGATCTCCATGATTCTATTTTAGTTTAGTTGTTAAAATGTATGCAGTTTTAATTATCTTTGTTTGTGAACTTTTGACTCAGGAAATCAAATGCTATTGAACATGCACATATTCGTGACGTGGATTATAACCCCAAGAAGCAAAACATAATTGTGAGTATGGTACCTACTTTAATGTTTCTCGGATCTAACTGACAACTCTTTTATTTATTCTATTCTATTGTGTCCGGGTTGTGTTGGATGTGTGTTTTAGAAAAATAAGAAGAGCATTCTTGTGAATTACTTTCTTAGTGATACAGGGTGGTGTGTTTCTTGTTTCTTGCACGAGTAGTTAGAACATCATAGTTTGTATTTAGCCTGGTTATGAATTGACTCATTACTTTGTTATTGTTCTTCAAATATTCATTGTATTTGTATCTTTTACTGCTTTACAATTAACTCAGTTTATTTGCTGATTTCTCAGTCTTATTTATCCTGCTAATCACGAACCACTTACACACTGCAGGCAACAGCAGAAGACGAATTTGGAATTCACTTGTGGGATCTCAGAATGCTTAAGCATCCTCTTAAGGATCTCGCTGGACATTCACATTGGTAAGTAGCTGTGTAATATAATATGCTCAGGCAAGAATATTTTTACTGCATTTGTAAATGTACTATGCTTTGTCAGTCTATTCTCTACCTATGTCCTATGATGTGTGTATATTGTTTGATGATTGAGTTCAAGTGGATGTGTATTCATCCCATTTCTAGTTGGTTCTGTACATTTTATTGGTCTAGTAAAGAAGCAATTACTGCCTTTACTGGGATGATGAGGTTCACTAACTAGTTTTACATTTTCTAACTTTCTTTAGGTCGTTCTTGTGGAACATGCAAATATCCTGTGTTTCTATTTGATCTTTTTTTTTACAGGACATGGGCTGTTCAGCACAATCCTGAGCATGATGAACTGATTCTGGTCAGTCTCATGCAATGTTTCCTGAATTGATTATGTATTGGTTTCATTGAGTACTGACTAATTGAGGTTTTTGTAGAGTGCTGGAACAGATTCAACTGTAAATTTATGGTTGGCCAAAGTTGACGGTGATGATTCTGGACCTGAAAGGTCTGTATTCTTCATCAATGCCTGTTAGACTTTTTCTTCTTTTTAATAATTTGATTGCAATGCTGGAACCTTGTCTTCTCAGCCCTTCTGGTTCGCCCAAGAGGCAAGAAGACCCATTACTCAACTCATATACTGACTACGAAGACAGCATATATGGTACCTTCAAACCTTAATACTTTTTAAACATTAATAGAATGGACAATGAATAACAGAGTCAATTAAAATTGTAGGCATTGCATGGAGCTCCCATGACCCATCATTGTTTGCTTCTCTGTCTTATGATGGAAGGGTAAGTACACGCATCATCTAGTGCTCATTGAAACTCTGCCTTTTGCTTTCCAAACATTATATTGTTGCCTGTCAAAAGCATTTATGAGATGCTATACTGGTCAGGTTGTTTTGGAATCAGTCAAGCCCTACTTGCAGAGAAGATGAGGCTTGTTGGTCTGCGTTGGGAACTGTAGTTTTTTTCTTTTATTTTTCCCCAGCAGAGTTGTTTGGTGTGCATATAGTTGGTACCGCAGAGCATTTCCTTGGTCAGCTTAACTAACAAGAAGTCAAGAAGTGATGAGTGATGTGATGATCCATCTATTAGCATGCATTGATTTGATGATGCATTTGCACTTATTGCAACAGCGGCAGAACAATAGATAGCTGAGAGTGCTGCAGCTATCTTATCTAAAATCTGTTTTTCCACACTACTCCCTCTTGATCCAGGCAAATTGCAGTTGCGAAAGTTCCTGGTCCAGCTTCAGCTGGAAAGAGTGCAGCCTAGTCGAGATTTATTAGCAGGTTTTCCTTTTCCTGTATCATTAAATTTTGTCTACAGGGGAACTGGGATTTTATTTGCCGTGAAGATCTGATCTTTAGGATTTTGTGCATTCGAAAGAGCTCTGTTAATCCACGTATCAATAACAGGATCAATTTACACCACTAACTCTTCTGTTTAGCACTCTATTCTACGGTTTCCGTGATATGATATTTTATCTTAATGTTTCTTCTTTATGCGAGATCTCATATATCAAAAGGTGTATGTATTGTTCCTCTCAAATGCAAGCTACAACTATCGGCTAAATCAACTATAGCACTGATTGGTCCTTTGCTCAAGTTAACAGGTGCTGTCTTTTGTTGCCTTAAAAAATAGATGTTTTGTGCAAATTAAGATACATGAGCAACTGCTGCTGTGCTAACATCTGTGCCTGTCTCTCCTACAGAAGAACCGATCAGAAACACTTATCAACCGACCACGTGGCAAATTAGGTACAATCTTGACAGTGTCACTCCTAACAGCACCTACAAGTTCTGAGTGTCCACTGGTAACAAATATGATGCCTTTTTTTCTTGGTCAAATACTCCCTCCGTTTTGAATTATTTGAACTAACCAGCGTCAAATAATTCGAAACGGAGCGAGTACGAAGATAATAGATGAATGATTTTTTGTTCCATTATAAGTAGATCACATTACACGGGGTAAACTGCCAAATACCAATATCATCGGAGCCAAAATTAACTGATGAGGAATTAATCACCAACATTCAACGGATGTTCTAGGCGTCTCAGCTATTATATCTTGATTCCATAATCTCCAGAGCAACAACAACTCATGGATGGATCATCAGCAATCACCATGCATGCACCACCATATTGATTCATAACGATCCCATCGGTAACTAACTCCATGAACCCTAACTGAGGCTGCTGGATGATATACCATGAATCCACCAGCCGTGCCTGCCGTTGGCTTTGGATGTTTCGAGTTTCCATCTGTCCTACATCATTTCTGGGTCCATTGAGCCCATGCCAATGCCTGCGGCGCCGTGCCGCAGCCGAAGCCCCGCCGCCGCGCCGTTCATGTTCCGGCCGCCGACGCCGAGGAAGTCCCTCGTGCTCAGCTTGCCATCGTCCACGCCGGGGAAGCCGCTGCCGAACGCTCCGGCTCCGTTGCCGGAAGCCGCGAGACTGTTCATCATGTCACGGAACCGCCGGCTCTCGTTCTCCGCCTGTGCAGTGCTGCTTCTTGACGACGAGCTTTCCCCCGCCATGAAACCAGCTGCGCCGGCAGGTCTCCCGTTCGAAGCGCCATCGCCGCCGCCGCCGAGCCCTCTGAGCAGCGAGCTCACGCTTCCGCCTCCGCCTCCGCCGCCGCTCGTGGTCGTCGCGCCCATCTGCGCGGCCTTCTGCAGCAGCGCTGTCGCCGACATCTGCGGCGGCGGCGGCGCGACGACGGTCTCTGACGGGCTGCTGTACAAGGAAGAGATGCTCCGGCAGCTGCATCAGGCCGTGGAAGCTGGCCGGCTTGCCGTGGAGATCAAGCGAGGTGTGGCCGGCTTGGCCGTGGTGACCGTCCTCGCCACCGCCAACGATCTCTATCTCTCTCTCTCTCCCCCACTCTCAAAAACAAATCAAGCACGCAAAGGGAAATCCAGTGACAGACAGCACCTAACCCTAACACCCACGTACGCAAACATCAAATCACCAGCAGAGGCGCCTCCTCCATGGAGATACCAGAGTTCATCATGACCCAATCATCATATATAAATACTCGATCGAAACTCGATCAGAAAAAAAATATATAAAAATCAATCTGTCTGGAGAACGAATATGGTTGTTGAGTTCTACACCAAAAAACTTGAGAATCTGATGATGATTATTGGAGCGGAGCTAGCTAGCTAGCGCACCTGGAGAACAGGGTGCCGCAGTCGCACCGGTACTCTCGGGTGCCGCAGGTCTTGGAGTGGACCGCACCGCGTACCGCTTGTTGCACTTGTCGCACTTCCACTTCCTCTTCTCGCCGTGCTTGCGGCGGTAGTGCTTCTTGACGCCGGTGAGGTCGCCGAGCGCCCGCGACGGGTGGTGGTGCGCGCGTAGGCAGGTCGGCTCCGGGCACAGGTACGTACACCTTGCGCCGCGTCTCCTTGCTGGGGCTCTTCTTGTGCTTCAGCTTCCACGGCAGGTTGTTGTGCCCTCGCCGGTGCAGTTCTGCTCCCGCTGGAACCCCTTGTTGCACACCTCGCACACGAACCGGCCGGGTCGTCGCCAGCAGCGTCTTGGGGGACAGCGCGATCACCTCCGCGTCAGGATCTGATGGTCGTGGACGGGATCATCGATCGAATTGCAATAAGATGCATGGAATAAGAAGAAAGAATTAGCTAGCTAGGGGTACTTGCTTGGGTTGCCGGGCTGGTTCCTCTTCTTCTTGGGCGCCGGCGTGGCTGCAGGAGGGTTCTGCTGCGCTGAAGGAGGTGGCAGCGGCTGCGTCATCTGCGCGTCGCCGAGTCCGAACAAGTGCGCGGACGACGAGGCAGCCGCCATTCTTCTCTTCCCCTGATTTCCTCTAGCTAGCTAGCAACTAGTTATGGCGTACGCACGTCCAAGCAAGGGAGCTGCAGAGAGAATCGAATGAATTGTAGCACGTACTTGAGGGCTGATCAGACTAGCTAGCTAGCAGTCCAATTCAGTCACGCAGTGTGGCAGTATATCATGTGGTTTAGAAGGGATTTTTGCACGATTGCACCAAATGCCTATTTGCATTCTAGCCGTTCCCTTAGGACACAACTCTAGTTCTTAAACATCATTTATTTCAGAACGGAGGGAGTAATGTAAAAGTGCATGAGAGCGCATCAACCCTGGGGGGATATGATGAAAACCACCAGCAGAGATGTCAACACGAGTTTGGTAAACAAATGCCCATCAAGTTAAATCAAACCAATCTCTTTACTGGTAAATTGAAAATCTGGTTTGGTTGTGGCCACCCTCGATCGTCTGATTTCTGTGCCGATAAGTCGTGGGTCACGCAGACGACGCAGCGCAGTGTGTCCAAACTCGAACCTCAGCAGACTGCCCAAGCATATTCATCACCTGGCTCAATCCTATCCACCCGATGCAACGCCTCCCTCCTGATCATTAAACAGTTCATACTATACTATATTTGTGTGCATTGAGACCACATATATACACACCCTTGAAGTCAGAAAATGTATTTTAGAAAATTGATGTCAAAGGTTTATATATGGTATATGAACAACATCTAATGTTGTGTTATGTCTGTAGCAACACAGAGCAGCATTCTGCAAGAACAAAAAAATCCGATGAGAACAAGCATCTAGCTAGGCTTGCAAGAGAAACCATCCCACATTTTTTCTACCGCCACAGTTCTCATCCCAAGAAAAATAAGATCTAGCAGCACAAGAGTTAGTGACATTTAATTTGTTACATGCCATATCATACCACAGGAACACTACAATCAAGTTATTGTGACCTGGGAATAGCCGGCTACCAACAACAAAACAAAAGGTACAGGGGCTATATTGGAACCAGGACTTACCATCTACCAGTCCAATTCATCTGGGTACATGAGACCTTTACTCCTGGTGTGGAAACATATATAGGAGGACCAGCAAGCGTTAGCAGAATTTGTAGCATGCTTATAGCCAGGTGAGAAAATTAAAGGTGGACTTACCAATAACTGTGTTGGCAGCATGTAAGAATATGATGGATGAGCGTAAAAGGGGGGCTTGTTGCAGTCAAGCATGAAGCGTAGTCGTCTCCGTCAATAGCTGGAGACCAGGTGGCAGTACCTATATGGTATTGCTCCAAAAGTCGACGTGGATTGTGATTTGTCCATCTCACTCTATAGCTCCAGGTGATGGAGTTACCCACGACAGAAGGGAGCCTCTCGTTCTGTGATACACACAGGGTCCGGTCCTTGAGGAAGATGGCATGCTCTCCGATGTCGGTTATGGGAGCGACCCTTCCGGCGACGAGGTCGGCGAGCCTGTAGACAACCACGTCGACGTTGGCAGGTTGGACGACCTCATGGTCGTCGCTCCCGTAACAACCATCGGAGAGCATGTCCTCTTGCAGCTCGTGGTGGGCAGCATTGAAGCCAACGACCATGAGCTCTGAGCCGCACTCCACCAGGTCGACTTTGCCATAATTTCCAAGCAGCGGGTACCGGGCGATGACCGTCGGTCGCGGGAGGGGCGAGCCCTCCGCGGCATCCGGTTGTGGGGGATCAATCTGCAAGATGCACACGCTGTCCCCTGCACGGTAACTGGAATAAATCTTGCCACGGAAAGCATGTCGTTTTCCTGGGAGCCTGCCGGACGAGACAGTCCACCGCTGGTGGCCGGTGGTGGCGTGCGCCACTCTGCTTCGGATGGCTAGCATAACGGTGATGGCCCCGGCGGCGGTGTGAACGGTAACGGCGGCGCGGACTGAGCTGGAGAGGCCGCGGAGCTCGCAAATCTCGGTCTTGGTGCGGTAGCGCTCCATCTCCAGCAGCAGGGAACACAGCGATGGGAGCTCGGCGGTGTCGCCGGTGAAGGGGTGCAGGAGGCGGACGGCGGTGTCCTGCCGCCGCCGCAGGAGCAGGAGGCCGTCGGCGGAGTCGAGGACGACGTGGTCGTGGAGGAGCGGGAGGTGGACGCGGACGACCGCGCCGGTGGAGAGGTTGAGGAAGCGCGCGTACCCGCCGAGAGCGGGGTGGCCGGAGTGGACGCCGCGGCCCTCGGGCAGCACGATCCAGTGGCGCGGGTGGAAGCGCGGGTCGAGGAGGCCGCGGCCGGCGGGGGGGTCGGTGCTCCGGTGCCAGTGGGTGCAGACGGCACGGAAGCGGATGTAATCTAGGAGGTCGCCAGAGAGCACCCGCCACCCGATGAGCTCCAGGACACCCTCGGGCAGCGAGTCCCACGGCCTGTCCGCTCCGTCTCCGTCTCCGTCTCCATGTGGGGGTTCGACTTCGGGGCGGCGGAGATTCGTGGCGTATTTCGGGCACGGCGGCGGCGGCGGCGACATCTCGATCAGATAGATCGGGACAAGGGATCAGCAGCCTGGGGAGGAAGGGGAGGGGACGGGACGGGTTTAATAACAGGGTTCCGGGCAGAAACCCGACCGGACCCGTGCCCGTATCTGACTTGGGCTCCGGGCAGAAACCCAACAGGACCCGCGCCTGCATCCGAGTTGGGTTGGGCTGGGCTGGCGAACCAAAAGGCCCATCGGGTGCGTAAATAGAGCTGGGCCATACGTACATGCATGTATATATCCCTTCCCTGTACGTAGTACATACGTTCATCGGGTACGTGCCGGAGCCGTCCATCTCCGGCGAGAGCGGCGGCGCGGGAAGAACGAGGGCGAGAGCAGCGGCGTGTGTAAAAAAAATATAAAGGCGACCGACCACGATGGGACTCGAACCCACAATCTCCCGCTCCGGAGGCGAGCGCCTTATCCATTAGGCCACGCGGTCGTTGATGTGTGCAACATATAAATTATTATAATAATCCTTGACACGGTCCAAAATAAATTATATCTGAAAAATTAGTTTAAATTAAACTAATTTAGCTGTTCTAACCGTGGAAACCGGTGTATCATGAGGCTACATTATGGCATCAGCACTTGAACTAATCAAACGCAGTTAACATACTTGCCTACTTGATTCCCTGAATTCCCAGTAAACGTTTCATTTCCAGGATACGCACACGTATTGACAAATTCTTGAGAAACAGACAACGGCCCAGTGTTCCAAAGCACACGAATTTATGAACTCCCATCAACTGTCATGTTAGAAGCTTGCTGGTACCATTGAGGCATTGACAGGCCAAAAGAAAAAGAGAAAAAAGTAACGTGAAACCGCTCCCGTGGGGAGAACGAGGTTTTGCAGCCGAGTAAACAAAACAAGATAAATCCTAGGCATGGAACCCAGCCCCAGTGGCAAAATTGTACATCACAAATCCATTATTTTGAATGCTTCCTCTTCAGATGCCCTTGAATTGAAATAAAGATAAACAGTGGCCCTCAGTTGACAACATCCAGGACCAGCTTCCGTGACTTCAGGACTGACCACCTCATGCGCCGATAGTAGGCAGCTTGGAGAAGCGCTAGTGATAGTAGAAAGATCCATTTGACTCCCATCTAGAATTAGTTCAATGCGAGTTGGTTGTGAGCAGGGCATCTGATTTTGCCAAATCGAAAAAGCAACAAATAAGTGGTGAGGTTACCAGCTTTCGCTCCTCCATCTCTGGTTCAGCTGCCCATGAAAGGAATGACACAACATCCTTACCCATCTGAAACAGAAATGAGAATAATCAAGCCTTGTGCTACCCCCAAAATCGAGTACTGAAGAGATCCACGAAGAATAATAATTGTTACCTGAGCTTCAGTTGCAGGAGTACCATCCTCATACTCAACAGCTTCATCATTAAGCATCTTGGGCATGGCTATGGCACCACCAGGGAAGTAGGGATTGTAGTGCAGACCCTCACGAATCTACACTTCAAAAAAAAGTTACAGATACCTTGAAATACAGTAAAAGCAAATATCAATGCTAACAGTATGAAAAATAATGCATCCCTTGATACACGGTAATATTGTACTATACTAGTATGCGCATTAAGTCCTAAGTTTGAATGGATTCCAGAATCAAAAACTGGTTTGCATGGGCAAATTCAGAACATAGAGATGTGATGTTGAATTGATCAATTAATATTGACAGATAAATGCTCAAAGAGAACAGATGCACACATTTGAGACATCATAATCAGCAGGTCAATGCTTTCACCATGCAGAAACATCATTCTTATATTACATAGAATAGTGTGCACATCATGTGTTTTTATCACAAAGTGATTGTAACCAAGCACAACAGGTTTCGGGTCATGTGCCTGAACCACTTTAAAAGAATACAGGAGAATAAACCACAGAGCTATAGAGCACACCAGAAAACAATGTATAAATAAGAGGAAGTTACCTGAACACCAGCAGGTGGATCACGATAACCAGTCAGAAGAGCAAAAACGTAGTTCTGGCCGTTGTGCCTTGCCTAAACAAATACATTGAGTTCAGTAAGCAGGTAATGAAAATTCCACCAATCAATCAAAATCATTAGCAAGCCTGCAATCACCTTTGTGATAAGACTGAGATCTGGGGGGTATGCGCCACCATTTGCAAATCGGGCTGCTTGCTCATTTGCATAGGGCTGCGGAAAGCGGTCACTCAACTTACCAGGACGAGTGAACATCTCGCCCTCATCATTAGGACCATCGACAACCTCAATCTCAGCAGCCATCGCCTTTGTTTCCTCTTCAGTGTAGGCCACTCCGACCAGATCACGGTACGAAATCAATGACATGGAGTGACAAGAGGCACAAACTTGCGTGTAAACTTGATGCCCCCGCCGGATTCTGCACAGCATTAATTTTTCAATAAATTAAAGTAGTGTGCAAGGGGAAGAAAGGCATTAGCGTTCAACAAGAACTTTACCCTGGAAAACAGACAACTACAGCACTGTCTTGGTATTCACAGTTAAATTAGTTTTTTTATTAACTATATTAGAATAGAGTATACTTCCCAAACATACTGATATTATAATTAGAATAGCCAAATTGGTATCCCAATACACAAGAGGATTTAATAATGTGATCCACATTTCGTAAAGAAAAAGAATAAATGAGTGCCAAAATCTAGCCAACTAGATGGACGAATGCTTCACCAAAAGCAGAGAATATTGGTTGACTTACGATGCATGGTCATAAGAGCTCATGATGCCAGCATGTGGCCAGGGATAATCTGGAGCTGCCAAGCCATGTTCAGCTTCATCTGCAGATGCTATTGTAGCAAAGCTCATAAGACCAGATGCACCAACTCCAAGAAGAGTCAATGCTTTCAGTCCAGCAGAGGATTCTTCATTCTTTCCCCGGAATGAAGAAAGCAGCGATGGACCCTAAAAGCATGATAAAATTATTAGCAAGAATAATCATGAACCAAGAAGAATAGACCTTGTGTACATAAGCGCATAAATAAGCTCTCCAAGATTTTAAGAAACAAATATTTACATTCCTATCAGTTTCAAGCAAATACAGAAGAAGCCAGCAATCCATTCAATAATTCAACATATATGGAAAGGGCCATACTGTAAGTTCTGTGGGTCAAAACTTATACAGCAGAAGACGAGAGCCGCTAAACAGCTCTCCTAAACGTATTGCATGCAGCAGTATTTTTTGTCAGAAATGCACAGCATGTAGATTCGAACAGAATAAGCATGTTAATTATGATTAGTTTCAAGCATAAGAAGAAAGAAGTCCCATTCAGATACATTCCATATGATAATAGTGCATGTGGATATCTTGTCACATGAGGCTTGACTGCGCAAATAATGTGGGAAGGAAACCAAACTATAAGCAGGACTGGATATGGACATGTCTTGGATAGACTGGCACACAAAACAGGAGTTCCGCAAAAAGAAAATACTTACAGAGGACTGATTTTGGAGAGCTCTCCTGAGAAGCTGGTTAATGCCCCTCGTGGCAGCCATCCAGGATTCTGGGAGAACAAGTATTCAGAACTCTGTCACATTGACGGAAGAAAAAAGAAAAGGAGTCGTGGCACAACAATAATGTACACTGGAAAGAAAGATACACACACATGTGAAGGAGACAGATGAGAAATCAAATGATTCAGTGCCTTAATCGCCCATTTATCATCCTAGCGAAGGACTTGATGTGTTGTTTGCAAAATTCTACATGGCTATGGTGGATGAAGCTGAATCTTCTTCTGTGTACATAAACCGATATTACTATAGTTCCACGCATCAAACAAATCCATGCCGGACCGAAACGGAAGGACGAGGTCGTGCTACCATCCCATCCCATAGTGAATGATTTGGATCTCGGGAACCACGGCGACGAAGGAGATTCCGCGATAAAGCATACAGGCGGTCGTCCCTAACGAGCCAGGGAACCCCGCGTGCACGATACGAGGAATCGACGCGACAGAGTCCGGATGGATCTCCCATTCCCCGCCAGCCTAGGTGAGCACGCGGACGGAGGAGAAAACCGAACGGATTCGCACACGAAGCCGGCGATCTATCTAGGCGGTCGAGACAGATGGTCCCAGGACCCAGGCCGGGTCGCCGGCGCGCAGCCCGGCCGCAAGTACCGGAGACTAGTTCAGATCGCCAGATCGCAGGCTCCGAATACCAGGACGGGGATGAACCGACAGCGATGAGTGAGGGAAAAGGAGAGGCGCGCTGGAGTTACCTGCACGGCGCGCGGGCGGAGAGGCGAGGCTCCGGCGAGCGGCGGCGCGGGGAGGGAGGGGCGAGGGGAGAGAGAGGAGGAGGTGGGGATGTGTGCGATGGGCTTTGTGGCGATGCCGATGCGGACCCAGTGGTGCGGGTCTCTGGGAGGCGTCTCGCTGACACGTGGGGCCACCGTGCGCTGAGAGCTCTTAAGGGGCCTTGGGCCGCCAGTCAGTGCGTGCTTCCTTCGAGCCCTCACGGCTTTTGGTTGGGCCTTATGGGCTTTTTCCTGAGACGACAGGTGCCTCGTATTCGCGGCCCATATCGAATTTTGGATCCAAATTCGGGCCGTCCAGGGTAGATCGAGGAGGGAGGGAGGCCTTTTCGCCATGAAGCCCCTCTACCTCTTCGAGCATCACGGGTTTACCCCTCCACGTTCCCGTAGCCGCCCAGCACGAGCGCTCTCGAGCTTCTTCTCCCCCCCAAATCATCCCCAGAACCCTAGCTGAGCTCGACCTCGCCATGGCGTCGCCGAGCGAGACGACGGCGAACTCCACCATAACTACCACGACGATAGAAGGCGGCGGAGAGCCCGAGAGCGAGCTCTTCAATGGCGCGGCTTCCGCCGCCTCCGTCGGGAAGGGGCAGCAGGAGGGGGACGACGACGAGATGGTCGGGCCGGGCCCGGCGCCGCCGCGGCAGCGGCGGAAGCGCCCGCTTCAGTTCGAGAGGGCATTCCTCGACGCCCTCCCTTCCGCCGCCATGTGGGGTTTCTCCCTCTCGCCTTCCTAGCAGACTCAGGATCTGGGGGGGAATCGCTCGATGCTGCGTGCCGGATTGCCTGACGACGACCTTGGTTTGCTTTTGCAGGTACGAGAAGAGCTATATGCATCGGGACGTCGTCACCCACGTCGCAGTATCTCCTGCCGACTTCTTCATCACCGGTAGCGCCGATGGTGCTCTCTCTTGACACACTCGTCTGGGCACCGTATCTTAGTTTGTTGCTTATACAGTTGCTACGGGATGGATTACCATTTCAAGGGAACAGTGCCTGTTGTAGTTTCAGAAGTTGGAGTTTAACTGGCCTGGTTTTCTTCTTCTCTAGGGCACCTGAAGTTTTGGAAGAAGAAACCTGTTGGAATTGAATTCGCTAAACATTTTCGGTCTCATCTTAGCCCCATCGAAGGCTTATCCGTGAGTGCCCTCGTTCTTAAGTTCATTCCCTTGGCTAGGAGGAAAGTTTGACTTGACATTGATGTTACTTATGCTGCATGGAGCATTTCCTGGCTTGCTAGTTCCTACCCTTGGTCGTTGCTGCTACCTGTAGTAGTACAAACAACCACAATAAATTATAGCATGATCAGTAATGCAGGTGAGCGCTGATGGCCTACTTTGCTGCACGATATCCAACGACCGGTCTGTGAAGATCTACGATGTTGTAAACTATGATATGATGTTCATGATGCGTCTCCCATATGTTCCTGGAGCTATTGAGTGGGTTTACCGAGAAGGGGATGTTAAACCAAAACTTGCAGTTAGTGACCAAAATACACCTTTTGTTCACATATATGACACTCATTCCGGTTCAAATGATCCGATCATCTCCAAAGAGGTCTGTTGTTGTTGTCCATATATTTTTGTATAGTTGCTGTGAATTCGCAATAGGATGCCTACTGTATGAGCTGCTTGTTGACTGCAGGTTCATGGTGGTCCTGTAAAAGTTATGAAATATAACCGTGCCTATGATGTTGTGATATCAGCTGACGCTAAAGGTCTCTTGGAATACTGGTCTCCATCCACCCTCAAGTTTCCTGAAGATGTGTATGCTGTTGCTCCCTTGCATTTGTTTCTGATATGTGATGCCATTTGGCTTCATGTTTGTCTTTGTCTATACATTTTCCTGCCATAGCAAACTTGATCACGTGTTTGCATGTTCCACTACTTTGTATCTGAAAATTCAATAACTGTCACTGCACATAGGCGTTGGGTGCAGTGAGATCATATTAGGTGCTATTATGTTGAAAATAACATGACCAACATCTCATCTGAATCTTGTTCTGGATCAGTTGCTTGCATGATAATTGCCGATCGAATTGTGTTCTGGTTTGATTTTTATTACATCTTTTGCATGTCCTATGACTCCTATTGTCTATTTTTCCCTTCGGCAAATGCTTCAACTCAGACCTACAATAGTTGGCATTGCAATTTGCTTTGTGCAGGGTGAGGTTCCACCTGAAAACAGATACAAATCTCTTTGAAATTGCAAAATGCAAGACGAGTGTATCTTCTATTGAGGTACTTTTTTTATTTCATGATTTACATATTTTGTTCCTTTATTAATTAAATAACTAGGCATACAGTTGGACATTCATGGGCTTGAATGCTTTGTACCAGAATGAGGGTACTCTGACTGAAGTTATTTTGCTATTTTAATACGAGTTGTTTTCTTCTACTTGGCACATCAGTTAGATGTCAGGGATGGTTTCGTAAGTCCTATCATGTACTCCCTCCAGTCATCAAAGGATGGCCCTTACAACAGCCTAACTAGCACTGTGTAAATGCAATTTGGCTGTCCTAGACGTAATCCTTTGCTGACCAGAGGGAGCACAAGAATCTATTTATGCTTAGCTGAAAGAAAATGATGGTACAGTAAAACATTTGTCATAATAGACTCAGTCTACTGGGTTGTCAAGTCTCATTCATCATTGAAGTGACAGACCAATGGACCCTCCCATCCTTCTGATTGTCCAGTGTAACTTGCTATAATGAGCTTGTGCTGTGCAGGTGAGTAGCGACGGTGATCAGTTTGCTGTCACATCCCCTGATCGCAGGATACGAGTATTTTGGTTCAAAACTGGAAAATTAAGACGTGTATATGATGAGTCCCTTGAGGTAAGAAGTTTCTCTAGCTAATATTTGCGAGCAAAGGTGACTGTTGTATTCTTATTTCCAATTTGATGTTATCATTTTTTAGGTGGCACAAGATCTGCAAAGAAGTGATGTTCCGTTGTACCATCTTGATGCTATTGATTTTGGTCGACGAATGGCCGTTGAGAAGGAAATAGAGAAGACCGAGAATGTTCCACAACCAAATGCTGTGTTTGATGAGAGCTGCAACTTTCTTATCTATGCTACTCTTTTGGGCATAAAGGCATGCTGTATACTTTCCTTTTCTCCTATGTTTTCCTTTCATATTGTATAGATAGTAGTTTGTGTACCTCAATATCACTAGATCATTTATTTATGTTGGATATATAATTCAGGATGGCCGATGTTTCTCTAGGGGTTTCTTAATGATACTCAGACGATATGGTCGTACTTGCAGATTATAGGTTGTTGGGCACTGGGGTCTTAGTAGTTATTAGTCACTCCTGTCCAGAGAATAAGTCTTGTCAGTTTGTTGGTTTCCTTTGTGTACTAATCGGGGCTCTTCATATATTTTTGTAATCTTGAGCATAGATGGCTTAAATTGATAACTCAGATGCAAATTTATTATTGCTTGCATATATGAGCGCTGACATTATTTACTTTTGTTCGCACTCTCTTACTTTTGGACTTTCCTGTTAAACATGTTGCCCTTGTCATACATGTGCAGATTGTAAACTTGCACACAAATAAGGTGTCCCGTATTCTGGGAAAGGTAGAGAACAACGAGAGGTTTCTGAGAATTGCTCTATACCAAGGCGACAAAGGAAACAAGAAGGTTAGGAAAATTCCTTCAGCAGCTGCCAATGTCAATGATAGCAAGGAACCTTTATCAGATCCAACGCTGCTATGTTGTGCTTTCAAGAAACACCGCATATATCTCTTCAGGTATGCTGTTCAATGATATCTGGAGAATTTTGTAGTGGCTTACTGCTTTTGATGGCCATTTAAATTTACTCATATCCGTAGTTTTATAAAATGTAACACTTTTGCTTTTGAATTCTTTATTTTGACCAGTCGTCGGGAGCCTGAGGAGCCTGAAGATGCAACTAAGGGTAGAGATGTTTTCAACGAAAAACCGCCGCCAGAAGAGCTTTTGGCTGTATCAGATTTAGGAAAAACTGCTACAACATCATTGCCTGATAATGTGGTATGTTTTCTAGAGATTTATGTGCTGTGTGTTTGTTGGATCGTAATATGATATCTGAATTGTTTTCTCAGGGTTGCTTGTTGTGGTATGAGGGACTAAAATCTTCCCTTTTTTTCTTTTTAATTTGTCCTGGACCATCCCCATTTAATAAGTATGCCATATTTCAGGTGCTACATACCTCTATGGGTGACATTCACTTGAGACTATATCCAGAGGAGTGTCCAAAAACTGTGGAGAACTTCACTACCCATTGCCGGAATGGTTATTACGACAATCTTATATTTCATCGTGTAATTAAAGGATTCATGATTCAGACTGGGGATCCTTTGGGTGATGGCACTGGTGGGCAATCTATCTGGGGCAGCGAATTTGAAGATGAATTTCACAAAAGGTATTTTAATTCTATGCTTTTCCCACAGGCATACAAATAGGAGTGAGTGTATTTATTCTGCATCCTAATGTACTCTGTAGTCAACCAGGGCTCCGTAAGTTCTTTAACCATGAAATTGCGATTTTTCACTTCCTTTGGTCCAGGATACATACACACATTTGTTCTTCACTACTCCAGGAAGGACACGTTGTTGATTGCTAACTTTCTATTAATTGTTCCGCTAAAAGAAAAGAGATGCAAAATATTGTGAATATATTTTTCACTTTGATCTGTCCATGTCATTTTGAAGTGATCAACCTGTGCGATTGAAAAGTGTGAGGTGATAGAGCTATTTTTTTTACTGGTGTTAGTTTTGGTATACAGATAACAGTATTCATTCATTCATTTTTAAATATGGCCAGTTGGTTGCATGGCATTTGATGCACCCATATTTTACACATCTGTTCTAGTCTAGTGACAATGATAGTGTTTATCATGCAGCTTGAGGCATGACAGGCCCTTTACGCTTTCCATGGCCAATGCGGGACCTAATACCAATGGTTCTCAGTTCTTTATCACCACTGTGGCTACTCCATGGCTGGATAACAAGCACACTGTGTTTGGTAGAGTTGTGAAAGGAATGGATGTTGTCCAGGTATTAAAGTCTTGCAATCTCATATTAGTCACCGAATGTTCTCTCTCCATATCTTTTTTTTTTCAGTTCTAACTTTGTCTTTTGCTTAAAGCAAATTGAGAAGGTCAAGACTGACAAGAATGACAAGCCATACCAAGATGTAAAGATTTTGAATGTTACAGTTCCCAAGACATAAACACCCGCCTAATCAATCGGTTTGTGTCCCTTCTCCAATTTCTTGGATTTCTTTATATAATTATATTATCATTAATTTTGGAAATACAGCCATTAAGATTATTTGTGTTCCTATCGGTGGTATATGGTACTAAGCGCACATTGAATGTTTGGTCCATTTGTGCTTTCTGCAGGGTCATGGCGTTTTGCCTGCATTTCCTTGGTCCTGCAACCATTTGCTAACCTGTCTAGAATGTGGTCTCCTGAAAGAGCAGTTGCAGTGCATTGAGCAGACCTTCATGGATTGGAACATTGTCTCAGTAAATGGATGCAGTTTTTGGAATTGATGATGTATTATGTTCCCAGAGAAAGTATTACCAGCCTTCAGTCCTGAATCATGGGACAGAGTGTTGTAACACGGAACTGTTCTTATTTGATGTAGCAGTTTAATTATGATGATGGTACGAAGGGCCGATCTGGTGCAGTGGTAGTGTGTCTCCACTTGTGTTCTGAGGTTTTGGGTTTGAATCAGCCTCTCTACAAAAGCAAGCAGTGGTAAGGCTGTTTAGAAATAACGCTTTCCCAGACCTCACATGTGTGGGAGTTTTTGGCACTAGGTAAGTTCTTTTGATGATACGAGGGAGATCGGTTCAGGGCAACAATGTCCATGCCTAGAAGCATGAGAATGACCGTGTGGGCTTGTACTAACCTATTCCTTTCCAATTGCTGGAATGTTGATGATGCAACAGTTGCCATGCCATGGCATGCTCTGCTGTGCAACGTGTACCAGTACCCCATCATCTTTGCTAAGATGCTGATTGTATCAGTTCCTAGTCTCCATGACATTTTTCCACGACTTTTGCATGTATGTGCCTCGTCCCAAGCTCTTACAGGAATATTCTTCCCGTTTTAAAATTGTTGTCACTAGGAGAACAACTCCAATTTAAAAATAAACTAGATTTGTTGTTTAAACGATAACAATTTTAAAACAACAGACACGTATTGATAGATATACCATACATTGTTATGATTGCCATTCTTGTTGCATTCGCAAGACACTTATGGCCGGGACGGTCACCATTAGTCAAGCTCTACCAACCAGAATAGTCCAACCAGCAATCGGTGGCCATCTCCATGAGACCCCAATCGACGCTAACGTATTTGACGACGTTGTCAAATTCATAAGCCCAATTATTACCCTAGTGGTTGTGCAAATACATATTTTTTTGTCATGAAGGCAGTTTTACGACGCGCTGTTTTTTTGGTTAATTAAAATGGTTTCTTCACTACTACATTCAGTTTTTTTGTTATTTGATCTGGATTGCGGTGATATTGTTGAAATGTTAGTATGTCTTACTAGTTTGCAACAATTTGAAGCCTATGGTAGATTGATTGCGACAAAGCGATGGAATAACAGTTGTTTCATTATTACATTTGACCTATTTGTTCAATATGAAGGGACTTTCTTCTTTGATCTAGATAGTCATGATAATTCTCGTAAAGGAATAGAAACTGCCAGTATTGTGTGATAAATCAAATAGCAGTGTTGGTAAATATGTTATGATAGTTTAATTCACACCTATATATGAATATTCTGTTCTACAGATTTATGATAAATATAATTTTACGTAAATTGAAATTCTTCAGAAACAGTCATATTGGTGACATAAGACGAAGCCAACACGAAGCTTCCTCCATACAATACAATTGAAAAGGTTTTCAGCATATTAAATATACACAACTCCCCTTTTTTGTTGTCTACCATAAAAACCAATGGCTGGTGTCACTGAATTAAAAGCTAGAAAAGAAAGGCATGCAATAAATTTTGCCCTGCATGCCACCTTTCAAACGAAGTATAATTAAAACCATCTAAAAATCAAGTCAAATAATTGTTCTCAAATAAGGGAAAAATTTAATGTAAGGAAGAAGGGATCCAACGAAATTGTCATTGCATCCAGTGGAAGGAAAATAGAAATAAAAATACCTAAGATTTTAATTAAAATGATTTATTAGATTTCCTAAATGTTTGAAAAGAAGAACGTATGAAAGGAACATTCCTCTGCCTTTTAGCCTGCCATCATGTTTTAATTAGGTAGATTGTTGCAATCTTTCAAAATGACATCAAGAACTCTTATGCTCATTGGATCAAGATTTTCTAAATAAAATTTCTTTAGTTCTGTTTCATCATGTAATCTACCAATCCGCAACATATGTCAATACCTTTTAGTTGAGCTAGTATTGTTGTCTTCATTGAGCATTATTGAGTTAAACGATTTGCAATATTTTGTATTGATAGTGAAAACCTTCATCAAATAAATCACACGTAGGAAACAGTCGGGTGATCCAATAGCGCAGTTGTTATATTTGGCATATTTGTTGAGGTGTTATTGTTGAAATAAGATATTGGCACACTGTCAAAATGGCACCAAGTGATAACCGTCATTAGATTTTGTCGGAACAACATCGCTGTAGCTGATCTCGGTATGGAATATGCATTGTCATTTCACGTTACCACCAGGTTGCCATAGTTTTAAGTATGACATACATAAATGACGGTAATGTTGTTATATATAATTAACCTTTGAGTTGGATAGTCGTTATATTGTTGGAATGATGCTATGCGTTACTAGTTTGCAATGATTTGAAACGTGTCGTAGATAGGTAACGGCGCAAGCAGCGGTCACTTCATTATTACACTCAACCTATTTGTCGGTTACAAAAGACTTTGCTCTTTGACTTGGAATATGGTGATATTGCCCGAATGTCGCTATTCTATACGTTACTAGTTTAAAATAACTCGAAGCACATTGTAGATTGATAGCGACAAAGTGACGTATCAGGATAACGGTTTCTTCATTATTACACGATCTATTTGGGGGATATGAAGATATTTTCTTCTTTGATGGTAGTTTGTCATGGTATTGTTGGAAAGGCATACCCAACCAATGGAATTGTGTCATGAACCAAATAGTGATATTTGTAAACATGTTATGATAATTCATACACACGTCAATCTATTAGTTTTCAAATTGAAATTGAATTTCCTCAGCAGCATAACATTGTTCACACAATATAGTGGAAATGGATGTTCAAATACATACAACTGCCATTTTCTGTGGTCTACTAGATAATCAAAATGCCATTATTGAGCTGAAAGCTGGAAAAGAATGGCATGCATTAAAACTGCTCTGCATGCCACCTTTCGAATGAGGTACAAATTAAAACCATCTAAAAAAACCAAATGAAAGTGTAACTGAAGCCTGAAGGAATCCAATGGGAGCAGCAATTCCCCTATTTAAAGGGAGGCCCGACGTCCATCCCAGCCATCTCATTCCCATTTCAATTCCAGTCCCGACGACGAGCTCTGCCCCAGTGAACAAGCTCGCTCGCCGCCGCCCCTGCAATCCATGGCCCCCTCGCCGGTGAACCAGCTCAACACCCTCATCGACAACATGTTCGCTTTGGTAAGCTGCTCAACCTCTGGATGCTCTTACTTCGCCGCCATTCGTGCGGAGTTCCGATGGTGGCTGACCAGATTGTTCTTCGTTTTATTTCTTCTCTTTTTGTGGGGCTGTGCTTAGGGCCTGCTTGATGAACAATTCCATCAGCTGCAGACCCTCCAGGACGACACCACGCCGGACTTCGTAGCTGAGGTGGTCACCGTCTTCTGCAACGACGGCGACCGCATCCTCGGCGATCTCACCAAGCTGCTGTAAGTGTGCTTGCCCGCTTGCTTTTGAATGTCCCGTGGTCACATTGTCTCTTTGTCGGAGGAGATTGGATTGACTCTCTTTTCGTGTGATTTAATTCGGTGTTTGTGTTTCCGTGCAGGGAGAAGCCAGTCGTGGAATTTGACGATGTGAGCGCTCTCGTGCATCAGCTCAGGGGCAGCAGTGCAAGGTGACGCCTTGTTTCTTGCTCTGTTCATGAAGTGTTGTGCCAAATTTTATTCGGCGTTTACTATATTTGTTTTACTAAATAAATTACGTGAAACCTTCCTGAATTATGAACTTGCACACTGCAGCGTTGGTGCTCACAAAGTGAAGGACGCCTGCACTGAGTTAAGTGCGTTCTGTCAGCAGAAGAATAGGGATGGGTAAGTGCCTAGTCTAACATTCAGGTTTATTTGTTGCATAGTACTCCCTCTCCGTTTCAAATTATTTGACGTTGCTTAGTTCAAAGTTTGCAATTACCAGATGTGTTCTGATTGAAAAAGTAGCAGCACGAGTTAATGACGTTTACTCCTTGCCAATGCCAGGTGCTGCAAGACACTGGACACAGCGAAGGCTGACTTCTATGAACTGCGGGACAAGTTTCAGGCTATGCTTAAGGTATTGCTGCACTTTGTGATTAAATTATTCTGAGAGGTCCTGATATATTTCCATTGAACTAGCTAGAGCATCCTTTCATGGCCATGGTATCTTGACATATGGTCCGACAATGCAGCTGCAGCGCCAGATCAAGGACTCCAACCCCAAAGTGAAGTAGAGTGGCAGAAAGGAGCTGCATGTTCAGATTGAAGAACCCATCTCTGAAGGCTTTAGAACATTCTCAATGTCTCAATGAGCTCCTAATAATAACTTGGCTTCTTCGGAAATCTGTAATAGCTTAGCAGCAAAATTAGCGTCAGCGCCTGTGCCACCACCGTAGTTATCAGTCACCATCCTTGTTTACCGTAGTCGTCGTAAGTTCTCTGTGATGGGTGATCAGTGAGTCACCTGCAAGCGTTTGCAGGAGCTTATCTGGTAGTAACTCGTCGTAGTCCTTCTCAGTGTCTTAGGAACTCAAACAGCTATGCTGGTTGGCGTTGATCGTCATGTCGTGTCGTCGTGGTGATATATTATGGTCCAGAGACAAGGATAATTCTGGGTTTAGTAATGCTATTGTTTTAAATATGGATGTGTGTGTATCTGCTGCTTGGCAACGTGTGCTCCGTGATGTATCTGAATTGAGCATGCTTACCTGTTACTGCCTTGGGTATCTTAACATTCCTCTAGTTGCTGCAGAATTTCTTTCAGGCTGGTGACAGATTGAAGAGCTGGACAATTTTAGGAACGATTTGAAGAGGTGGAGGGTCTAGTAGTCCACGACAAAGGCAGGCAAGGTCTGGAGGGGGAGGGGTTGTTCTTCTCTCATCAAATATGTCCGCCCCTTGGAAGATTTGGCCCAACTGCTGCGCTTTTACTGAATGTGACGAAGGCTAGCAAGGACGTGTACGCCTGTATACATTGATGCAAATAAAAGGCACACAACATGATTGTACAACACACCAACATACTATCTCAACAAACTTTTGCTTTTCGACGACTGCAGATCTGCTTCCTAGCTTGTCGTTTGTTTTCCGCATAAGCAATCAGATTGCTGAAAATGGATGCTATCAAAATGGAAAAATAAACCAAAAATAAGAAAATTTGATGTTTTCCTAAATGTTTCAATATTTAGGTATGATAATATAACACGTATCTGACGAAGATAAGAAGCTTCACGGGTGAGAAAAATAAATTTACAAAGAGTTTTGATGGAACTTGCCGTTTTTGGTAAAAAGCAAAAGCTAACCTCTTTATATTTTTTGTAAAATTTTGATTTTTTCCGAAACACTTCAAAATTTAGGTATAACAATATAACATGTAACTGTCAAAGATAAGAAGCTTCACGAGCGAGAAAAATGAATTTACGAAGATTTTTAATGAAAATTACCGTTTTTGATAAAAAGCAAAGGCTAACCCCCTTTAGATTTTTGAGAAAATTTGATTTTTTTTACCGTAATGCTTTAAAATTTAGTTATGACAATATAACACATAACTGACAAAGATAAGAAGCTTCACGAGCGAGAAAAAAAACTTACAATGAGTTTTAACGAAAATCGCCGTTTGTGGTAAAAGTAAAGGCTAACCCCTTTGGATTTTGTGAAATTTTGATTTGTTTTCCGAAATGCTTCAAAATTTAAGTATGACAATATAACACGTAACTGACAAAGATAAGAAGCTTCACAGGCAAGAAAAATAAATTTATGGTGAGTTTTAATGAAAATTGCCGTTTTAGATAAAAAGCAAAGGCTAAGCCATTTGGATTTTTTTAGAAAATTTGATGTTGTATGAAATGCTTGAAAATTTAGATATGCCAATATAACATATAAGTGACAAAGATAAGAAGCTTCACAAATGAGAAAAATAAATTTACGGTGAATTTTAATGAAATTGACGTTTTTGTAAAAAACAAAGCCTAACCCCTTTGGATTTTTGTGAAATTTTAATTTTTTTAAAAAATAATTCAATATTAAGGTATGACAACATAACACATAATTGACATAGATAAGAAACTTCACGGGCAAGAAAAACCAATTTACGGTGAGTTTTAATGAAATTGCCATTTTTGGTAAAAAGCAAAGGCTAATCCCTTTGGTTTTTATGGAAAATTGGATGTTTTCTAAAATGCTTCAAAATTTAGCTATGATAAGTTAACACGTATCTGACAAAGATAAGTAGCTTCACAGGCGAGAAAAATGAATTTACGGTGAGTTTTAATGGAAGTTGCCGTTGTTGGCAAAAAGTAAAGGCTAACCCCTTTGGATTTTTTTAGAAAATTTGATGTTTTCCAAAATGCTTCAAAATTTAGGTATGACAATATAACACGTAACTGACAAAGATAACAAGCTTCACAGGCAAGAAAAATGAATTTATGGTGATTTTTAATAAAAATTGCCGTTTTAGGTAAAAAGCACAGGCTAACCCCTTTGGATTTTTTTGAAAAATTTGATGTTGTATGAAATGCTTGAAAATTTAGGTATGCCATTATAACACGTAAGTGACAAAGATAAGAAGCTTCACAAATAAGAAAAATGAATTCACGGTGAGTTTTAATGAAATTGATGTTCTTGTAAAAAACAAAGCCTAACCCCTTTGGATTTTTGTGAAATTTTGATTTTTTTTTCTAAAATAATTCAATATTAAGATATGACAACATAACACATAACTAACATAGATAAGAAGCTTCACGGGCGAGAAAAACCAATTTACGGTGAGTTTTAATGAAATTGCCATTTTTAGTAAAAAGCAAAGGCTAACCCCTTTGGATTTTTTTGGAAAATTGGATGTTTTCCAAAATGCTTCAAAATTTAGCTATGATTATTTAACACGTATCTGACAAAGATAAGAAGCTTCACAGGCGGAAAAATGAATTTACGGCGAGTTTTGATGGAAATTGCCGTTGTTGGTAAAAAGTAAAGGCTAACCCCTTTGAATTTTTTTTGGAAAATTTGATATTTTCCGAAATGCTTCAAAATTTAGGTATGACAATATAACACGTATCTTAAAAATATAAGAAGCTTCACGGGCGAGAAAAATAAATTTACGATGCGTTTTGATGGAACTTGTCATTTTTTCTAAAATGCAAAGGCTATCCCCTTTGGATCTCTTTTGGATTTTTTTTTTCAAAATATCTCAAAATTTAAGTATGACAATATAACACATAAGTGACAAAGATAAGAAGCTTCATGGGAGAGAAAATGAATTTACGATGAGTTTTAATGAAAATTGCCGTTTTTGGTAAAAAGCAAAGGCTAAACCCTTTGGATTTTTTTTGGAAATTGGATATTTTCCAAAATGCTTCAAAATTTAGCTATGATATGTTAACACATATTGACAAAGATAAGAAGCTTCACGGGCGAGAAAAATGAATTTACGACGAGTTTTGATGGAAATTGCCGTTTTTGGTAAAAAAGCAAAGGCTAACCCCTTTAGATTTTTGTGAGATTTTGAATTTTTTTCAAAATGTTTCAAAATTTAGCTATGGCAATATAACAAGTATCTGACAAGCTTTACGGGCGAGAAAAATAAATTTACGATGAGTTTTGATGGTACTTGCCATTTTTGGTAAAAAGCAAAGGCTAACCCCTTTGGATTTTATGTGAAATTTCGAAATATTTCAAAATTTAGGTATGACAATATAACGTGTAACCGACAAAGATAAGAAGCTTCACAGGCGAGAAAAATGAATTTACGACGAGTTTTGATGAAAATTGCCGTTTTTGGTAAAAGCAAAGGCTAACCCCGATGGATTTTTTTGTGAATTTTTGATTTTTTCTGAAATGCTTCAAAATTTAGGTATGACAATATAACATGTATCTCACAAAGATAAGAAGTTTCACGGGTGAGAAAAATTAATTTACTGTGAATTGCCGTTTTTGGTAAAAAACAAAGGTTAACCCCTTTAGATTTCTATGAAATTTTGATTTTTTCTGAAATGCTTTAAAATTTAGGTATGACAATATAACACGTAACTAACAAAGATAAGAAGCTTTACGGGCCAGGAAACTGAATTTACGACGAGTTTTAATAAAAATTATCGTATTTGATAAAAAGCAAAGGCTAACCCCTTTAGATTTTTTATGAAATTTTGATTTTTTCTTAAATGCTTTAAAATTTAGGTATGACAATAAAACGCGTATCTGACAAAGATAAGAAGCTTCACGGGCGAGAAAAGTGAATTTACGGTGAGTTTTGAGTCACGGGGGAGAAAAATGAATTTACGGCGAATTTTGATAAAAATTACCGTGTTTGGTAGAAAAGCAATGACTAACCCCTTTGGATTTTTTTGTTAATGGTTGATTTTTCTAAAATGCTCCAAAATTTAGGTATGACAATATGATGTGTAACCGACAAAGATAATAAACTTCACGGGCAAGAAAAATAAATTTACATCGAGTTTTGATTAAAATTGCCGTTTTTGGTAGAAAAGCAAAGGCTAATCATTTTGGATTTTTGATTTTTTCTGAAATGCTTCAAAATTTAGGTATTGACAATATAACATGTAACTGAAAAAGATAAGAAGCTTCACGGGTGAGAAAAATAAATTTACGGTGAGTTTTATTAAAAATTGCCGTTTTTGGTAAAAGTCAAAGGCTAACCACTTTAGATTTTGTGAAATTTTGATTTTTTTCAAAATGCTTCAAAATTTAGGTATGATAAGATAACACGTAGCTAACAAAGATAAGAAGATTCACGGGCGAGAAAAATAAATTACGGCGAGTTTTAATAAAAATTGTCGTTTTTGGTAAAAAGCAAAGGGTAACCCCTTTGGATCTTTTTAAAATTTTGATTTTTTCTGAAATGCTTCAAAATTTAGTTATTGACAATATAACATGTAACTAACAAAGATAAGAAGCTTCACGGGCGAGAAAAATGAATTTGCGATGAATTTTGATGAAAATTACTGTTTTTGGTAAAAAGCCAAGGCTAACCCCTTTGGGTTTTTTGTGAAATTTTGATTTTCTCCGAAATGCTTCAAAATTTAGGTATGACAATATAACGCATAACCGACAATGATAAGAAGCTTCACGGGCGAGAAATATTAATTTACAACGAGTTTTGATGGAAATTGCGTTTTTGGTAAAAAACAAAGGCTAACCCCTTTCGATTTTTTGTGAAAATTTGATGATTTCCGAAATACTTCAAAATTTTAGGTATGACAATATAACACGTAACTGAGAAAGATAAGAAGCCTCATGAGCGAAAAAAATAAATTTACAGCGAGTTTTAATGAAAATTGCCGTTTTGGTAAAACTTAAAGGCTAACCCTTTTGGATTTTTATGAAATTTTGATGTTTTTTTTGAAATGCTTCAAAATTTAGGTGTGATAAGATAACACGTAACTAACAAAGATAAGAAGATTCACGGGCGAGAAAAATGAATTACGACGAGTTTCAATGAAAATTGTCGTTTTTGGTAAAAAGCGAAGGGTAACCACTTTGGATCTTTTTTAAAATTTTGATTTTTTCCGATATGCTTCAAAATTTAGGTATGACAATATAACATGTATCTTAATAAGATAAGAAGCTTCACAGGCGAGAAAAACAAATTTACGGCTAGCTTAAATGAAAGTTGTCGTTTTTGGTAAAAATCAAAGGCTAATCCCTTTGAATTTTTATGTGAAACTTTGTTTTCCTCCGAAATGCTTCAAAATTTAGGAATGATAATATAACACGTATAAGCTTCACGGGCGAGAAATGAACTTACAGCGAGTTTTAATGAAAATTGTCGTTTTCGATAAAAACCAAAGGCTAACCCCTTTAGATTTTTTTGGGAAAATTTGATGTTTTCCGAAATGATTTAATTTAGGTATGCCAATATAACACGTAACTGACAAAGATAAGAAGCTTCACGAGCGAGAAAAATGAATTTACAGCTAGTTTTAATGAAAATTGCCGTTTTTGGTAAAAAGCAAAGGCAACCCCTTTAGATTATTTTTTGGAAAATTTGATGATTTCCGAAATACTTCAAAATTTAGGTATGACAATGTAACACGTAACTGAGAAAGATAAGAAGCTTCACAAGCAAGAAAAATGAATTTACGGTGAGCCTTATTGAAAATTGCTGTTTTTGGTAAAACTCGAAGGCTAACCCCTTTGTATTTTTGTGAAATTTTAATTTTTTTTCTGAAATAATTCAAAATTTAGGTATGATAAGATAACACGTAGCTGACAAAGATAAGAAGATTCAGGGGCGAGAAAAATGAATTACTGCGAGATTTAATAAAAATTGTCGTTTTTGGTAAAAAGCAAAGGGTAACCCCTTTGGATCTTTTTTGGAATTTTGATTTTTTCGACAAGTTTTGATAGAATTTGCCGTTTTTGGTAAAAAGTAAAGGCTAACCCATTTGGATTTTTTGTGAAATTTTGATTTCTTCCGAGATGCTTGAAAATTTAGGTATGACAATATAACACGTATCTGACAATGATAAGAAGCTTCACCAGCGAGAAAAATGAATTTACGACGAGTTTTGATGAAAATTGCTGTTTTTGGTAAAAAGCAAAGGCTAACCCTTTGGATTTTTTGTGAAATTTTAATTTTTCCTAAATGCTTCAAAATTTAGGTATGACAATATAACGCGTATCTGACAAAGATAAGAAGCTTCACGAGCGAGAAAAGTAAATTTACGGCGAGTTCTAATTCACGGGGGAGAAAAATGAATTTACGGCGAATTTTGATGAAAATTGCCGTTTTCGGTAGAAAAGCAAAGGCTAACCCCTTTGATTTTTTTGTCAAAGTTTGATTTTTCTGATATGCTTCAAAATTTAGGTATGACAATATAATGCGTAACCGACATAGATAAAAAGCTTCATGGGCAAGAAAAATGAATTTACATCGAGTTTTGATGAAAATTGTCATTTTTGGTAGAAAAGCAAAGGCTAACCCTTTGGATTTTTTGTGAAAATTTGATTTTTTTTTCTGAAATGCTTCAAATTTAGGTATTGATAATATAACACGTAACTTACAAAAATAAGAAGCTTCACGGGCGAGAAAAATAAATTTACAGTGGGTTTTAATGAAAATTGTCGTTTTCGGTAAAAATAAAAGGCTAACCCCTTTGGTTTTTTTTTTGGAAAATTTGATGTTTTCCGAAATACTTGAAAATTTAGGTATACCAATATAACACTGACAAAGATAAGAAGCTTTATGAGAGAAAAAATAATTTATGACTAGTTTTAATGAAAATCACCATCTTTGGTAAAAAGCAAAGACTAACCCTTTTGGATTTTGTGAAATTTTAATTTTTTTAAAATGCTCCAAAATTTTGGTATGACACAAAAGATAAGAAGGTTCACGGGCGAGAAAAATGAATTTACGGCGAGTTTTAATGAAAATTGCCATTTTCGGTAAAAAGCAAATGCTAACTCCTTTGGTTTTTTTGGAAAATTCGATGATTTCCGAAATACTTCAAAATTTAGGTATAGCAATATAACACGTATCTGAGAAAGATAAGCAGCCTCACGTGCGAGGAAAATGAATTTATGGCGAGTTTTAATGAGAATTACCGTTTTTGATAAAACTCAAAGCCTAACCCCTTTGGATTTTTATGAATTTTTGATTTTTTTTGAAATGCTTCAAAATTTAGGTATTATAAGATAACACGTAACTAACAAAGATAAGAAGATTCACGGGCGAGAAAAATGAAGCTTCACGGGCGAGAAAAATGAATTTACAACGAGTTTTGATTCACGAGCGAAAAAAATGAATTTACGGCGAGTTTTGATGAAAATTGCCGTTTTCAGTAGAAAAGCAAAGGCTAACCCCTTTGGATTTTTTGTGAATTTTTGATTTTTTCCGAAATGCTTCAAAATTTAGATATGCCAATATAACACGTGAATTACGAAGATAAGAAGCATTACGGGCGAGAAAAATGAATTTTACGGCGAGTTTTGATGGAAGTTGTTTTTGGTAAAAAGTAAAGGCTAACCCCTTTGGATTTTTTTATGAAATTTTGATTTCTTCCGAGATGCTTCAAAATTTAGGTATGACAATATAACACGTATCTGATAATGATAAGAAGCTTAACCGGCGAGAAAAATGAATTTACGACGAGTTTTGATGAAAATTGCCGTTTTTGGTAAAAAGGAAAGGTTAACCCCTTTGGATTTTTTGTGAAATTTTGTTATTTTTCGAAATGCTTCAAAATTTAGGTATGACAATATAACGTGTATCTGACAAAGATAAGAAGCTTCACTGGCGAGAAAAGTGGATTTATGGCGAGTTTTGATTCATGGGCGAAAAAATAAATTTACGGCGACTTTTGATGAAAATTGCCGTTTTTGGGAGAAAAGCAAAGGCTAACCCCTTTGGATTTTCTGTCAATGTTTGATTTTTTTTGAAATGCTTCAAAATTTAGGTATGAAAACATAATGCGTAATTGGGAAAGACAAGAAGCTTCACGGGCGAGAAAATGATATTACATCGAGTTTTGATCAAAATTGCTGTTTTTGGTAAAATGTAAAGGCTAACCCCTTTGGATTTTTTATGAAATTTTGATTTTTTCCGAAATGCTTCAAAATTTAGGTATGCCAATATAACACGTAACTGACAAAGATAAAAAGCATCACGGGCGAGAAAAATTAATTTACGATGAGTTTTGATGGAACTTGCCATTTTTAGTAAAAAGTAAAGGCTAACCCCTTTGGATTTTTTGTGAAATTTTGATTTTTTTCCGAAATACTTCAAAATTTAGGTATTGAAAATATAACACATAACTGACAAAGATATGAAGCTTCACAGGCGAGAAAAATGAATTTACGATGAATTTTGATAAAAATTGCCGTTTTTGGTAAAAGGGAAAGACTAACCCCTTTGGATTTTTTGTGAAAATTTGATTTTCTCCGAAATGCCTCAAAATTTAGGTATGATAATATAACGCATAACCGACAATGAAAAGAAGCTTCAGAGGCGAGAAAAAATGAATTTACAACGAGTTTTGATGGAAATTGCCATCTTTGGTAAAAAGCTAAGGCAACCCCTTTGGATTTGTTGTAAAATTTTATTTTTTTTCCGAAATGCTTCAAAATTTAGGTATGACAATATAACCCGTATCTGACAAAGATAAGAAGCTTCACGAACGAGAAAAATGAATTTACGACGAGTTTGGATGAAACTTGCCATTTTTGGGCAAAAGTAAACGCTAATCCATTTGGATTTTTTATGAAATTTCGATTTTTTTTTCCAAAATGCTTCAAAACTTAGGTATGACAATATAACGCGTAACCGACAAAGCTAAGAAGTTTCACGGGCGAGAAAATGAAATTACGACGAGTTTTGATGGAACTTGTCGTTTTTGGTAGAAAAACAAAGGCTAACCCCTTTGGATTTTTTGTGAAATTTTGATTTTTTTCCGAAATGCTTCAAAATTTAGGTATGCCAATATAAGACGTAACTGGCAAAGATAAAAAGCATCACGGGCGAGTAAAATGAATTTACGATGAGTTTTGATGGAACTTGCTATTTTTAGTAAAAAGTAAAAGCTAACCCCTTTGGATTTTTTGCGAAATTTTGATTTTTTTCGAAATTCTTCAAAATTTAGGTATGACAATATAACACGTATCTGACAAAAATAAGAAGCTTCACGGGCGAGAAAAATGAATTTACGATGAATTTTGATTAGAATTGCCATTTTTGAGAAAAAGCAAAAGCTAACCCCTTTGGATTTTTTGTGAAATTTTGATTTTTTTTCTTCTGAAATGCTTCAAAACATAGGTATGAATTTATAGCGAGTTTTGATTCACGGTCTAAAAAAATGAATTTACGGCGAGTTTTGATGAAAATTGTCGATTTCGGTAGAAAAGCAAAGGCTAACCGCTTTGGGTTTTTTTGAAATTTTGATTTTTTTGAAATGCTTCAAAATTTAGGTATGACAATATAACACGTATCTAACAAAGATAAGAAGCTTCACGGGCAAGAAAACTGAATTTACGATGAGTTTTGATGAAAATTGCCGTTTTTAGTAAAAAGCAAAGGCTAATCCTTTTGATTTTTTCCGAAATGCTTTAAAATTTAGGTATGACAATATAACACGTATCTGACAAAGATAAGAAGCTTCAGGGCGAGAAAAATGAATTTACAATGAGTTTTGATGAAAATTGCCGTTTTTGGTAAAAGCAAAGGCTAATCCCTTTGGATTTTATGTGAAATTTTGATTTTTTTTTCTGAAATGCTTTAAAATTTAGGTATGATAATATAACGCGTATGTGAAAAAGATAAGAAGCTTCACAGGCGAGAAAAATGAATTTACGGCGAGTTTTGATTCACGGGCGAAAAAAATGAATTTACGACGAGTTTTGATGAAAATTGCCGTTTTCGGTAGAAAAGCAAAGGCTAACCCCTTTGGAGTTTTGTGAATTTTTGATCTTTTCCGAAACGCTTCAAAATATAGATATGCCAATATAACATGTAAATGACAAAGATAAGAAGCATTACGGTTAGCCCCATACAGAAGAGTAAAGGCTAACCCCTTTTCGGTAATATCGAAGGCTAACCCCTTTGGATTTTTCTCAAAAAGTTTGATATTTTTTAGAACCTCCCGAAAAATAGGTATGGATAGCTAACACGTAGTCGATAGAGAATACAAGCCTCATGTGCAAGAAAAATGAATTTTTCACGAGTTATTAACCGTGAACCTCCCTTTTCAATAATATCGAAGGCTAACCCCTTTGGATTTTTCTCAGAAATTTTGATATTTTTACAACCATCCAAAAAAAAAGTACAGATAGGTAACGCGTAGCCGATACAGAAGACAAGCCTCATGTGCAAGAAAAATAAATTTTTGACTAGTTATTTAAGAGAAAAATAAAATTTTGACGAGTTATTTGACAGAAACCTCCCTTTTCTGTAATATCGAAGGCTAACCCCTTTGGATTTTCTCAAAAATATTGATATTTTTCATAACCTCCCAAAAATTAAGATTGGATTGGTAACACGTAGCCGATTGAGAATACAAGCCTCATGTGCAAGAAAAATGATTTTTCACGAGTTATTAACCGTGAACCTCCCTTTTCAATAATATCGAAGGCTAACCCCTTTGGATTTTTCTCAGAAATTTTGATATTTTTTACAACCTTCCAAAAAAATAAGTATGGATAGGTAACGCGTATCCGATACAGAATACAAGCCTCATGTGCAAGAAAAATGAATTTTTGACGAGTTATTTAACAGAAAAATGAACTTTTGACGAGTTATTTGATGGAAACCTCCTTTTCGGTAATATCAAAGGCTAACCCCTTTGGATTTTCTCAAAAATTTTTACATTTTTTATAACATCCCAAAAATGAAGGTTGGATTGGTAACGCATAGCGGATAGAGAATACAAGTCTCATGTGCAAGAAAAATGAATTTTTATGAGTTATTTGTTGGAAAGCTCCCTTTTCGGTAATATCGAAGGCTAACCCCTTTGGATTTTTCTCAAAAATTTTGATATTTTTTAGAACCTCCCGAAAAATAGGTATGGATAGCTAACACGTAGCCGATAGAGAATACAAGCCTCATGTGCAAGAAAAATGAATTTTTCACGAGTTATTAACCGTGAACCTCCCTTTTCAATAATATCGAAGGCTAACCCCTTTGGATTTTTCTCAGAAATTTTGATATTTTTTACAACCTTCAAAAAAATAAGTACGGATAGGTAACGCGTAGCCGATACAGAATACAAGCCTCATGTGCAAGAAAAATGAATTTTTGACTAGTTATTTAAGAGAAAAATAAATTTTTGACGAGTTATTTGACAGAAACCTCCCTTTTCTATAATATCGAAGGCTAACCCCTTGGGATTTTCTCAAAAAAATTGATATTTTTCATAACCTCCCAAAAATTAAGATTGGATTGGTAACACGTAGCCGATTGAGAATACAAGCATCATGTGCAAGAAAAATGAATTTTTCACAAATTATTAACCGGAAACCTCCCTTTTCAATAATACCGAAGGCTAACCCCTTTGGATTTTTATCAGAAATTTTGATATTTTTTACAACCTTCCAAAAAATAAGTATGAATAGGTAACGCGTATCCGATACAGAATACAAGCCTCATGTGCAAGAAAAATGAATTTTTGACGAGTTATTTGACAGAAAAATTAACTTTTGACGAGTTATTTGATGGAAACCTCCTTTTTGGTAATATCAAAGGCTAACCCCTTTGGATTTTCTCAAAAATTTTGACATTTTTTATAACATCCCAAAAATGAAGGTTGGATTGGTAACGCATAGCGGATAGAGAATACAAGTCTCATGTGCAAGAAAAATGAATTTTTATGAGTTATTTGTTGGAAAGCTCCCTTTTCGGTAATATCGAAGGCTAACCCCTTTGGATTTTTCTCAGAAATTTTGATATTTTTTACAACCATCCAAAAAATAAGTACGGATAGGTAACGCATAGCCGATACAGAAGACAAGCCTCATGTGCAAGAAAAATGAATTTTTGACTAGTTATTTAAGAGAAAAATAATTTTTTGACGAGTTATTTGACAGAAACCTCCCTTTTCTGTAATATTGAAAACTAAGCCCTTTGGATTTTCTCAAAAATATTGATATTTTTCATAACCTCTCAAAAATTAAGATTGGATTGGTAACACTTAGCCGATTGAGAATACAAGCCTCATGTGCAAGAAAAATGATTTTTCACGAGTTATTAACCGTGAACCTCCCTTTTTAATAATATCGAAGGCTAACCCCTTTGGATTTTTCTCAGAAATTTTGATATTTTTTACAACCTTCCAAAAAATAAGTATGGATAGGTAACGCGTATCCGATACAGAATACAAGCCTCATGTGCAAGAAAAATAAATTTTTGACGAGTTATTTGACAGAAAAATGAACTTTTGACGAGTTATTTGATGGAAACCTCCTTTTCGGTAATATCAAAGGCTAACACCTTTGGATTTTCTCAAAAAAATTACATTTTTTATAACATCCCAAAAATGAAGGTTGGATTGGTAACGCATAGCGGATAGATAATACAAGTCTCATGTGCAAGAAAAATGAACTTTTATGAGTTATTTGTTGGAAAGCTCCCTTTTCGGTAATATCGAAGCCTAACCCCTTTGGATTTTTCTCAGAAATTTTGATATTTTTTACAACCATCCAAAAAATAAGTACGGATAGGTAACGCATAGCCGATACAGAAGACAAGCCTCATGTGCAAGAAAAATGAATTTTTGACTAGTTATTTAAGAGAAAAATAAATTTTTGACGAGTTATTTGACAGAAACCTCCTTTTTCTGTAATATCGAACGCTAACCCCTTTGGATTTTCTCAAAAATATTGATATTTTTCATAACCTCCCAAAAATTAAGATTGGATTGGTAACACGTAGCCGATTGAGAATACAAGCCTCATGTGCAAGAAAAAATGATTTTTCACGAGTTATTAACCGTGAACCTCCCTTTTCAATAATATCGAAGGCTAACCCCTTTGGATTTTTCTCAGAAATTTTGATATTTTTTACAACCTTCCAAAAAATAAGTATGGATAGGTAACGCGTATCCGATACAGAATACAAGCCTCATGTGCAAGAAAAATGAATTTTTGACGAGTTATTTAACAGAAAAATGAACTTTTGACGAGTTATTTGATGGAAACCTCCTTTTCGGTAATATCAAAGGCTAACCCCTTTGGATTTTCTCAAAAAAATTTACATTTTTTATAACATCCCAAAAATGAAGGTTGGATTGGTAACGCATAGCGGATATAGAATACAAGTCTCATGTGCAAGAGAAATGAATTTTTATGAGTTATTTGTTGGAAAGCTCCCTTTTCGGTAATATCGAAGGCTAACCCCTTTGGATTTTTCTCAAAAATTTTGATATTTTTTAGAACCTCCCGAAAAATAGGTATGGATAGCTAACACGTAGCCGATAGAGAATACAAGACTCATGTGAAAGAAAAATGAATTTTTCACGAGTTATTAACCGTGAACCTCCCTTTTCAATAATATCGAAGGCTAACCCCTTTGGATTTTTCTCAGAAATTTTGATATTTTTTACAACCTTCAAAAAAATAAGTACGGATAGGTAACGCGTAGCCGATACAGAATACAAGCCTCATGTGCAAGAAAAATGAATTTTTGACTAGTTATTTAAGAGAAAAATAAATTTTTGACGAGTTATTTGACAGAAACCTCCCTTTTCTATAATATCGAAGGCTAACCCCTTTGGATTTTCTGAAAAAATTTGATATTTTTCATAACCTCCCAAAAATTAAGATTGGATTGGTAACACGTAGCCGATTGAGAATACAAGCCTCATGTGCAAGAAAAATGAATTTTTCCCGAGTTATTAACCGTGAACCTCCCTTTTCAATAATATCGAAGGCTAACCCCTTTGGATTTTTCTCAGAAATTTTGATATTTTTTACAACCTTCCAAAAAATAAGTATGGATAGGTAACGCGTATCCGATACAGAATACAAGCCTCATGTGCAAGAAAAATGAATTTTTGACGAGTTATTTGACAGAAAAATGAACTTTTGACGAGTTATTTGATGGAAACCTCCTTTTCGGTAATATCAAAGGCTAACCCCTTTGGATTTTCTCAAAACTTTTGACATTTTTTATAACATCCCAAAAATGAAGGTTGGATTGGTAACGCATAGCGGATAGAGAATACAAGTCTCATGTGCAAGAAAAATGAATTTTTATGAGTTATTTGTTGGAAAGCTCCCTTTTCGGTAATATCGAAGGCTAACCCCTTTGGATTTTTCTCAAAAATTTTGATATTTTTTAGAACCTCCCGAAAAATAGGTATGGATAGCTAACACGTAGCCGATAGAGAATACAAGCCTCATGTGCAAGAAAAATGAATTTTTCACGAGTTATTAACCGTGAACCTCCCTTTTCAATAATATCGAAGGCTAACCCCTTTGGATTTTTCTCAGAAATTTTGATATTTTTACAACCATCCAAAAAATAAGTACAGATAGGTAACGCGTAGCCGATACAGAAGACAAGCCTCATGTGCAAGAAAAATGAATTTTTGACTAGTTATTTAAGAGAAAAATAAATTTTTGACGAGTTATTTGACAGAAACCTCCCTTTTCTGTAATATCGAAGGCTAACCCCTTTGGATTTTCTCAAAAATATTGATATTTTTCATAACCTCCCAAAAATAAAGATTAGATTGGTAACACGTAGCCGATTGAGAATACAAGCCTCATGTGCAAGAAAAATGATTTTTCACGAGTTATTAACCGTGAACCTCCCTTTTCAATAATATCGAAGGCTAACCCCTTTGGATTTTTCTCAGAAATTTTGATATTTTTTACAACCTTCCAAAAAATAAGTATGGATAGGTAACGCGTATCCGATACAGAATACAAGCCTCATGTGCAAGAAAAATAAATTTTTGACGAGTTATTTGACAGAAAAATTAACTTTTGACGAGTTATTTGATGGAAACCTCCTTTTCGGTAATATCAAAGGCTAACACCTTTGGATTTTCTCAAAAAATTTTACATTTTTATAACATCCCAAAAATGAAGGTTGGATTGGTAACGCATAGCGGATAGATAATACAAGTCTCATGTGCAAGAAAAATGAACTTTTATGAGTTATTTGTTGGAAAGCTCCCTTTTCGGTAATATCGAAGGCTAACCCCTTTGGATTTTTCTCAGAAATTTTGATATTTTTTACAACCATCCAAAAAATAAGTACGGATAGTTAACGCATAGCCGATACAGAAGACAAGCCTCATGTGCAAGAAAAATGAATTTTTGACTAGTTATTTAAGAGAAAAATAAATTTTTGACGAGTTATTTGACAGAAACCTCCCTTTTCTGTAATATCGAAGGCTAACCCCTTTGGATTTTCTCAAAAATATTGATATTTTTCATAACCTCCCAAAAATTAAGATTGGATTGGTAACACGTAGCCGATTGAGAATACAAGCCTCATGTGCAAGAAAAATGATTTTTCACGAGTTATTAGCCGTGAACCTCCCTTTTCAATAATATCGAAGGCTAACCCCTTTGGATTTTTCTCAGAAATTTTGATATTTTTTACAACCTTCCAAAAAATAAGTATGGATAGGTAACGCGTATCCGATACAGAATACAAGCCTCATGTGCAAGAAAAATGAATTTTTGACGAGTTATTTGACAGAAAAATGAACTTTTGACGAGTTATTTGATGGAAACCTCCTTTTCGGTAATATCAAAGGCTAACCCCTTTGGATTTTCTCAAAAAATTTTACATTTTTTATAACATCCCAAAAATGAAGGTTGGATTGGTAACGCATAGCGGATAGAGAACAAGTCTCATGTGCAAGAAAAATGAATTTTTATGAGTTATTTGTTGGAAAGCTCCCTTTTCGGTAATATCGAAGGCTAACCCATTTGGATTTTTCTCAAAAATTTTGATATTTTTTAGAACCTCCCGAAAAATAGGTATGGATAGCTAACACGTAGCCGATAGAGAATACAAGCCTCATGTGCAAGAAAAATGAATTTTTCACGAGTTATTAACCGTGAACCTCCCTTTTCAATAATATCGAAGGCTAACCCCATTGGATTTTTCTCAAAAATTTTGATATTTTTTACAACCATCCAAAAAATAAGTACAGATAGGTAACGCGTAGCCGATACAGAAGACAAACCTCATGTGCAAGAAAAATGAATTTTTGACTAGTTATTTAAGAGAAAAATAAATTTTTGACGAGTTATTTGACAGAGACCTCCCTTTTCTGTAATATCGAAGGCTAACCCCTTTGGATTTTCTCAAAAATATTGATATTTTTCATAACCTCCCAAAAATTAAGATTGGATTGGTAACACGTAGCCGATTGAGAATACAAGCCTCATGTGCAAGAAAAATGATTTTTCACGAGTTATTAACCGTGAACCTCCCTTTTCAATAATATCGAAGGCTAACCCCTTTGGATTTTTCTCAGAAATTTTGATATTTTTTACAACCTTCCAAAAAATAAGTATGGATAGGTAACGCGTATCCGATACAGAATACAAGCCTCATGTGCAAGAAAAATGAATTTTTGACGAGTTATTTAACAGAAAAATGAACTTTTGACGAGTTATTTGATGGAAACCTCCTTTTCGGTAATATCAAAGGCTAACCCCTTTGGATTTTCTCAAAAAAATTTACATTTTTTATAACATCCCAAAAATGAAGGTTGGATTGGTAACGCATAGCGGATAGAGAATACAAGTCTCATGTGCAAGAAAAATGAATTTTTATGAGTTATTTGTTGGAAAGCTCCCTTTTCGGTAATATCGAAGGCTAGCCCCTTTGGATTTTTCTCAAAAATTTTGATATTTTTTAGAACCTCCCGAAAAATAGGTATGGATAGCTAACACATAGCCGATAGAGAATACAAGCCTCATGTGCAAGAAAAATGAATTTTTCACGAGTTATTAACCGTGAACCTCCCTTTTCAATAATATCGAAGGCTAACCCCTTTGGATTTTTCTCAGAAATTTTGATATTTTTACAACCATCCAAAAAATAAGTACGGATAGGTAACGCGTAGCCGATACAGAATACAAGCCTCATGTGCAATAAAAATGAATTTTTGACTAGTTATTTAAGAGAAAAATAATTTTTTGACGAGTTATTTGACAGAAACCTCCCTTTTCTGTAATATCGAAGGCTAACCCCTTTGGATTTTCTCAAAAATATTGATATTTTTCATAACCTCCCAAAAATTAAGATTGGATTGGTAACACGTAGCCGATTGAGAATACAAGCATCATGTGCAAGAAAAATGATTTTTCACGAGTTATTAACCGTGAACCTCCCTTTTCAATAATATCGAAGGCTAACACCTTTGGATTTTTCTCAGAAATTTTGATATTTTTTACAACCTTCCAAAAAATAAGTATGGATAGGTAACGCGCATCCGATACAGAATACAAGCCTCATGTGCAAGAAAAATGAATTTTTGACGAGTTATTTGACAGAAAAATGAACTTTTGACGAGTTATTTGATGGAAACCTCCTTTTCGGTAATATCAAAGGCTAACCCCTTTGGATTTTCTCAAAAAATTTTACATTTTTTATAACACCCCAAAAATGAAGGTTGGATTGGTAACGCATAGCGGATAGAGAATACAAGTCTCATGTGCAAGAAAAATGAATTTTTATGAGTTATTTGTTGGAAAGCTCCCTTTTCGGTAATATCGAAGGCTAACCCATTTGGATTTTTCTCAAAAATTTTGATATTTTTTAGAACCTCCCAAAAAATAGGTATGGATAGCTAACACGTAGCCGATAGAGAATACAAGCCTCATGTGCAAGAAAAATGAATTTTTCACAAGTTATTAACCGTGAACCTCCCTTTTCAATAATATCGAAGGCTAACCCCTTTGGATTTTTCTCAGAAATTTTGATATTTTTTACAACCATCCAAAAAATAAGTACAGATAGGTAACGCGTAGCCGATACAGAAGACAAGCCTCATGTGCAAGAAAAATAAATTTTTGACTAGTTATTTAAGAGAAAAATAATTTTTTGATGAGTTATTTGACATAAACCTCTCTTTTCTGTAATATCGAAGGCTAACCCCTTTGGATCTTCTCAAAAATATTGATATTTTTCATAACCTCCCAAAAATTAAGATTGGAATGGTAACACATAGGCCATTGAGAATACAAGCCTCATGTGCAAGAAAAATGATTTTTCACGAGTTATTAACCGTGAACCTCCCTTTTCAATAATATCGAAGGCTAACCCCTTTAGATTTTTCTCAGAAATTTTGATATTTTTTACAACCTTCCAAAAAATAAGTATGGATAGGTAACGTGTATCCCGATACAGAATACAAGCCTCATGTGCAAGAAAAATGAATTTTTGACGAGTTATTTGACAGAAAAAATAACTTTTGACGAGTTATTTGATGGAAACCTCCTTTTTGGTAATATCAAATGCTAACCCCTTTGGATTTTCTCAAAAATTTTGACATTTTTTATAACAACCAAAAAATGAAGGTTGGATTGGTAACGCATAGCGGATAGAGAATACAAGTCTCATGTGCAAGAAAAATAAATTTTTATGAGTTATTTGTTGGAAAGCTCCCTTTTCGGTAATATCGAAGGCTAACCTCTTTGGATTTTTCTCAGAAATTTTGATATTTTTTACAACCATCTAAAAAATAAGTACGGATAGGTAACGCATAGCCAATACAGAAGACAAGCCTCATGTGCAAGAAAAATGAATTTTTGACTAGTTATTTAAGAGAAAAATAAATTTTTGACGAGTTATTTGACAGAAACCTCCCTTTTCTATAATATCGAAGGCTAACCCCTTTGGATTTTCTGAAAAAATTTGATATTTTTCATAACCTCCCAAAAATTAAGATTGGATTGGTAACACGTAGCCGATTGAGAATACAAGCATCATGTGCAAGAAAAATGATTTTTCACGAGTTATTAACCGTGAACCTCCCTTTTCAATAATATCGAAGGCTAACCCCTTTGGATTTTTCTCAGAAATTTTGATATTTTTTACAACCTTCCAAAAAATAAGTATGGATAGGTAACGCGTATCCGATACAGAATACAAGCCTCATGTGCAAGAAAAATGAATTTTTGACGAGTTATTTGACAGAAAAATGAACTTTTGACGAGTTATTTGATGTAAACCTCCTTTTCGGTAATATCAAAGGCTAACCCCTTTGGATTTTCTCAAAAAATTTTACATTTTTTATAACACCCCAAAAATGAAGGTTGGATTGGTAACGCATAGCGGATAGAGAATACAAGTCTCATGTGCAAGAAAAATGAATTTTTATGAGTTATTTGTTGGAAAGCTCCCTTTTCGGTAATATCGAAGGCTAACCCATTTGGATTTTTCTCAAAAATTTTGATATTTTTTAGAACCTCCCGAAAAATAGGTATGGATAGCTAACACGTAGCCGATAGAGAATACAAGCCTCATGTGCAAGAAAAATGAATTTTTCACAAGTTATTAACCGTGAACCTCCCTTTTCAATAATATCGAAGGCTAACCCCTTTGGATTTTTCTCAGAAATTTTGATATTTTTTACAACCATCCAAAAAATAAGTACAGATAGGTAACGCGTAGCCGATACAGAAGACAAGCCTCATGTGCAAGAAAAATAAATTTTTGACTAGTTATTTAAGAGAAAAATAATTTTTTGATGAGTTATTTGACATAAACCTCTCTTTTCTGTAATATCGAAGGCTAACCCCTTTGGATCTTCTCAAAAATATTGATATTTTTCATAACCTCCCAAAAATTAAGATTGGAATGGTAACACGTAGGCGATTGAGAATACAAGCCTCATGTGCAAGAAAAATGATTTTTCACGAGTTATTAACCATGAACCTCCCTTTTCAATAATATCGAAGGCTAACCCCTTTAGATTTTTCTCAGAAATTTTGATATTTTTTACAACCTTCCAAAAAATAAGTATGGATAGGTAACGTGTATCCCGATACAGAATACAAGCCTCATGTGCAAGAAAAATGAATTTTTGACGAGTTATTTGACAGAAAAATTAACTTTTGACGAGTTATTTGATGGAAACCTCCTTTTTGGTAATATCAAATGCTAACCCCTTTGGATTTTCTCAAAAATTTTGACATTTTTTATAACAACCAAAAAATGAAGGTTGGATTGGTAACGCATAGCGGATAGAGAATACAAGTCTCATGTGCAAGAAAAATAAATTTTTATGAGTTATTTGTTGGAAAGCTCCCTTTTCGGTAATATCGAAGGCTAACCTCTTTGGATTTTTCTCAGAAATTTTGATATTTTTTACAACCATCTAAAAAATAAGTACGGATAGGTAACGCATAGCCAATACAGAAGACAAGCCTCATGTGCAAGAAAAATGAATTTTTGACTAGTTATTTAAGAGAAAAATAAATTTTTGACGAGTTATTTGACAGAAACCTCCCTTTTCTATAATATCGAAGGCTAACCCCTTTGGATTTTCTGAAAAAATTTGATATTTTTCATAACCTCCCAAAAATTAAGATTGGATTGGTAACACGTAGCCGATTGAGAATACAAGCCTCATGTGCAAGAAAAATGATTTTTCACGAGTTATTAACCGGAAACCTCCCTTTTCAATAATATCGAAGGCTAACCCCTTTGGATTTTTCTCAGAAATTTTGATATTTTTTACCACCTTCCAAAAAATAAGTATGGATAGGTAACGCGTATCCGATACAGAATACAAGCCTCATGTGCAAGAAAAATAAATTTTTGACGAGTTATTTGACAGAAAAATGAACTTTTGACGAGTTATTTGATGGAAACCTCCTTTTCGGTAATATCAAAGGCTAACACCTTTGGATTTTCTCAAAAAAATTAAATTTTTTATAACATCCCAAAAATGAAGGTTGGATTGGTAACGCATAGCGGATAGATAATACAAGTCTCATGTGCAAGAAAAATGAACTTTTATGAGTTATTTGTTGGAAAGCTCCCTTTTCGGTAATATCGAAGCCTAACCCCTTTGGATTTTTCTCAGAAATTTTGATATTTTTTACAACCATCCAAAAAATAAGTACGGATAGGTAACGCATAGCCGATACAGAAGACAAGCCTCATGTGCAAGAAAAATGAATTTTTGACTAGTTATTTAAGAGAAAAATAAATTTTTGACGAGTTATTTGACAGAAACCTCCCTTTTCTGTAATATCGAACGCTAACCCCTTTGGATTTTCTCAAAAATATTGATATTTTTCATAACCTCCCAAAAATTAAGATTGGATTGGTAACACGTAGCCGATTGAGAATACAAGCCTCATGTGCAAGAAAAATGATTTTTCACGAGTTATTAACCGTGAACCTCCCTTTTCAATAATATCGAAGGCTAACCCCTTTGGATTTTTCTCAGAAATTTTGATATTTTTTACAACCTTCCAAAAAATAAGTATGGATAGGTAACGCGTATCCGATACAGAATACAAGCCTCATGTGCAAGAAAAATGAATTTTTGACGAGTTATTTAACAGAAAAATGAACTTTTGACGAGTTATTTGATGGAAACCTCCTTTTCGGTAATATCAAAGGCTAACCCCTTTGGATTTTCTCAAAAAAATTTACATTTTTTATAACGTCCCAAAAATGAAGGTTGGATTGGTAACGCATAGCGGATATAGAATACAAGTCTCATGTGCAAGAGAAATGAATTTTTATGAGTTATTTGTTGGAAAGCTCCCTTTTCGGTAATATCGAAGGCTAACCCCTTTGGATTTTTCTCAAAAATTTTGATATTTTTTAGAACCTCCCGAAAAATAGGTATGGATAGCTAACACGTAGCCGATAGAGAATACAAGACTCATGTGCAAGAAAAATGAATTTTTCACGAGTTATTAACCGTGAACCTCCCTTTTCAATAATATCGAAGGCTAACCCCTTTGGATTTTTCTCAGAAATTTTGATATTTTTTACAACCTTCAAAAAAATAAGTACGGATAGGTAACCCGTAGCCGATACAGAATACAAGCCTCATGTGCAAGAAAAATAAATTTTTGACGAGTTATTTGACAGAAAAAAGAACTTTTGACGAGTTATTTGATGGAAATCTCCTTTTCGGTAATATCAAAGGCTAACACCTTTGGATTTTCTCAAAAAAATTTACATTTTTTATAACATCCCAAAAATGAAGGTTGGATTGGTAACGCATAGCGGATAGATAATACAAGTCTCATGTGCAAGAAAAATGAATTTTTATGAGTTATTTGTTGGAAAGCTCCCTTTTCGGTAATATCGAAGGCTAACCCCTTTGGATTTTTCTCAGAAATTTTTATATTTTTTACAACCATCCAAAAAATAAGTACGGATAGGTAACGCATAGCCGATACAGAAGACAAGCCTCACGTGCAAGAAAAATGAATTTTTGACTAGTTATTTAAGAGAAAAATAAATTTTTGACGAGTTATTTGACAGAAACCTCCCTTTTCTGTAATATTAAAACTAACCACTTTGGATTTTCTCAAAAATATTGATATTTTTCATAACCTCTCAAAAATTAAGATTGGATTGGTAACACGTAGCCGATTGAGAATACAAGCCTCATGTGCAAGAAAAATGATTTTTCCTGAGTTATTAACCGTGAACCTACCTTTTCAATAATATCGAAGGCTAACCCCTTTGGATTTTTCTCAGAAATTTTGATATTTTTTACAACCTTCCAAAAAATAAGTATGGATAGGTAACGCGTATCCGATACAGAATACAAGCCTCATGTGCAAGAAAAATAAATTTTTGACGAGTTATTTGACAGAAAAATGAACTTTTGACGAGTTATTTGATGGAAACCTCCTTTTCGGTAATATCAAAGGCTAACACCTTTGGATTTTCTCAAAAAAAATTTAATTTTTTATAACATCCCAAAAATGAAGGTTGGATTGGTAACGCATAGCGGATAGATAATACAAGTCTCATGTGCAAGAAAAATGATTTTTTATGAGTTATTTGTTGGAAAGCTCCCTTTTCGGTAATATCGAAGGCTAACCCCTTTGGATTTTTCTCAAAAATTTTGATATTTTTTAGAACCTCCCGAAAAATAGGTATGGATAGCTAACACGTAGCCGATAGAGAATACAAGCCTCATGTGCAAGAAAAATGAATTTTTCACGAGTTATTAACCGTGAACCTCCCTTTTCAATAATATCGAAGGCTAACCCCTTTGGATTTTTCTCAGAAATTTTGATATTTTTTACAACCTTCAAAAAAATAAGTACGGATAGGTAACGCGTAGCCGATACAGAATACAAGCCTCATGTGCAAGAAAAATTAATTTTTGACTAGTTATTTAAGAGAAAAATAAATTTTTGACGAGTTATTTGACAGAAACCTCCCTTTTCTATAATATCGAAGGCTAGCCCCTTTGGATTCTCTGAAAAAATTTGATATTTTTCATAACCTCCCAAAAATTAAGATTGGATTGGTAACACGTAGCCGATTGAGAATACAAGCCTCATGTGCAAGAAAAATGAATTTTTCCCGAGTTATTAACCGTGAACCCCCCTTTTCAATAATATCGAAGGCTAACCACTTTGGATTTTTCTCAGAAATTTTGATATTTTTTACAACCTTCCAAAAAATAAGTATGGATAGGTAACACGTATCCGATACAGAATACAAGCCTCATGTGCAAGAAAAATGAATTTTTGACGAGTTATTTGACAGAAAAATGAACTTTTGACGAGTTATTTGATGGAAACCTCCTTTTCGGTAATATCAAAGGCTAACCCCTTTGGATTTTCTCAAAACTTTTGACATTTTTTATAACATCCAAAAAATGAAGGTTGGATTGGTAACGCATAGCGGATAGAGAATACAAGTCTCATGTGCAAGAAAAATGAATTTTTATGAGTTATTTGTTGGAAAGCTCCCTTTTCGGTAATATCGAAGGCTAACCCCTTTGGATTTTTCTCAAAAAATTTGATATTTTTTAGAACCTCCCGAAAAATAGGTATGGATAGCTAACACGTAGCCGATAGAGAATACAAGCCTCATGTGCAAGAAAAATGAATTTTTCACAAGTTATTAACCATGAACCTCCCTTTTCAATAATATCAAAGGCTAACCCTTTTGGATTTTTCACAGAAATTTTGATATTTTTTACAACCTTCAAAAAAATAAGTACGGGTAGGTAACGCATAGCCGATACAGAATACAAGCCTCATGTGCAAGAAAAATGAATTTTTGACTAGTTATTTAAGAGAAAAATAAATTTTTGACGAGTTATTTGACAGAAACCTCCCTTTTCTATAATATTGAAGGCTAACCCCTTGGGATTTTCTCAAAAAATTGATATTTTTCATAACCTCCCAAAAATTAAGATTGGATTGGTAACACGTAGCCGATTGAGAATACAAGCATCATGTGCAAGAAAAATGAATTTTTCATGAATTATTAACCGGAAACCTCCCTTTTCAATAATACCGAAGGCTAACCCCTTTGGATTTTTATCAGAAATTTTGATATTTTTTACAACCTTCCAAAAAATAAGTATGGATAGGTAACGCGTATCCGATACAGAATACAAGCCTCATGTGCAAGAAAAATGAATTTTTGACGAGTTATTTGACAGAAAAATGAACTTTTGACGAGTTATTTGATGGAAACCTCCTTTTTGGTAATATCAAAGGCTAACCCCTTTGGATTTTCTCAAAAATTTTGACATTTTTTATAGCATCCAACCTTCATTTTTGGGATGTTATAAAAAATGTCAAAATTTTTGAGAAAATCCAAAGGTGTTAGCCTTTGATATTACCGAAAAGGAGGTTTCCATCAAATAACTCAGTAAAAGTTCATTTTTCTGTCAAATAACTCGTCAAAAATTCATTTTTCTTGCACATGAGGCTTGTATTCTGTATCGGATACACGTTACCTATCCATACTTATTTTTTGGAAGGTTGTAAAAAATATCAAAATTTCTGAGAAAAATCCAAAGGGGTTAGCCTTCGATATTATTGAAAAGGGAGGTTTCCGGTTAATAACTCGTGAAAAATTCTTTTTTCTTGCACATGAGGCTTGTATTCTCAATCGGCTATGTGTTACCAATCCAATCTTAATTTTTGGGAGGTTATGAAAAATATCAATTTTTTTGAGAAAATCCAAAGGGGTTAGCCTTCGATATTACAGAAAAGGGAGGTTTCTGTCAAATAACTCGTCAAAAATTTATTTTTCTCTTAAATAACTAGTCAAAAATTCATTTGTCTTGCACATGATGCTTGTCTTCTGTATCGGCTACGCGTTACCTATCCGTACTTATTTTTTGTAAGGTTGTAAAAAATATCAAAATTTCTGAGAAAAATCCAAAGGGGTTAGGATTCGATATTATTGAAAAGGGAGGTTCACGGTTAATAACTCGTGAAAAATTCATTTTTCTTGCACATGAGGCTTGTATTCTCTATCGGCTACGTGTTACCTATCCATACCTTATTTTCAGGAGGTTCTAAAAAATATCAAAATGTTTGAGAAAATCCAAAGGGGTTAGCCTTTGATATTACCGAAAAGGGAGCTTTCCGACAAATAACTCATCAAAAATTCATTTTACTGGCACATGAAACTTTTATTCCCTATCCGCTATGCGTTACCAATCCAACCTTCATTTTTGGGATGTTATAAAAAATATCAAATTTTTTGAGAAAATCCAAAGGGGTTAGCCTTTGATATAACCAAAAGGAGGTTTCCGTCAAATAACTCATCAAAAATTCATTTTTCTGTCAAATAACTCGTCAAAAATTCATTTTTCTTGCACATAAGGTTTGTATTCTGTATCGGCTACGCGTTACCTATCTATACTTAGTTTTTGGTAAGATTCTAAAAAATATCAAAATTTTTGAGAAAAATCCAAAGGGGTTAGCCTTCGGTATTATTGAAAAGGGAGGTTTCCGGTTAATAACTCGTGAAAAATTCTTTTTTCTTGCACATGAGGCTTGTATTCTCAATCGGCTACGTGTTACCAATCCAATCTTAATTTTTGGGAGGTTATGAAAAATATCAATTTTTTTGAGAAAATCCAAAGGGGTTAGCCTTCGATATTACAGAAAAGGGAGGTTTCTGTCAAATAACTCGTCAAAAATTTATTTTTCTCTTAAATAACTAGTCAAAAATTCATTTTTCTTGCACATGACGCTTGTCTTCTGTATCGGCTACGCGTTACCTATCCGTACTTCTTTTTTGTAAGGTTGTAAAAAATATCAAAATTTCAGAGAAAAATCCAAAGGGGTTAGGCTTCAATATTATTGAAAAGGGAGGTTCACGGTTAATAACTCGTGAAAAATTCATTTTTCTTGCACATGAGGGTTGTATTCTCTATCGGCTACTTGTTAGCTATCCATACCTATTTTTCGGGAGGTTTTAAAAAATATCAAAATTTTTGAGAAAAATCCAAAGGGGTTAGCCTTCGATATTACCGAAAAGGGAGCTTTCCAACAAATAAATCATAAAAATTCATTTTTCTTGCACATGAGACTTGTATTCTCTATCCGCTATGCGTTACCAATCCAACCTTCATTTTTGGGATGTTATAAAAAATGTCAAAATTTTTGAGAAAATCCAAAGGTGTTAGCCTTTGATATTACCGAAAAGGAGGTTTCCATCAAATAACTCAGTAAAAGTTCATTTTTCTGTCAAATAACTCGTCAAAAATTCATTTTTCTTGCACATGAGGCTTGTATTCTGTATCGGATACACGTTACCTATCCATACTTATTTTTTGGAAGGTTGTAAAAAATATCAAAATTTCTGAGAAAAATCCAAAGGGGTTAGCCTTCGATATTATTGAAAAGGGAGGTTTCCGGTTAATAACTCGTGAAAAATTCTTTTTTCTTGCACATGAGGCTTGTATTCTCAATCGGCTACGTGTTACCAATCCAATCTTAATTTTTGGGAGGTTATGAAAAATATCAATTTTTTTGAGAAAATCCAAAGGGGTTAGCCTTCGATATTACAGAAAAGGGAGGTTTCTGTCAAATAACTCGTCAAAAATTTATTTTTCTCTTAAATAACTAGTCAAAAATTCATTTGTCTTGCACATGATGCTTGTCTTCTGTATCGGCTACGCGTTACCTATCCGTACTTATTTTTTGTAAGGTTGTAAAAAATATCAAAATTTCTGAGAAAAATCCAAAGGGGTTAGGATTCGATATTATTGAAAAGGGAGGTTCACGGTTAATAACTCGTGAAAAATTCATTTTTCTTGCACATGAGGCTTGTATTCTCTATCGGCTACGTGTTAGCTATCCATACCTATTTTTCGGGAGGTTTTAAAAAATATCAAAATTTTTGAGAAAAATCCAAAGGGGTTAGCCTTCGATATTACCGAAAAGGAGCTTTCCAACAAATAAATCATAAAAATTCATTTTTCTTACACATGAGACTTGTATTCTCTATCCGCTATGCGTTACCAATCCAACCTTCATTTTTGGGATGTTATAAAAAATGTCAAAATTTTTGAGAAAATCCAAAGGGGTTAGCCTTTGATATTACCGAAAAGGAGGTTTCCATCAAATAACTCGGTAAAAGTTCATTTTTTCTATCAAATAACTCGTCAAAAATTCATTTTTCTTGCACATGAGGCTTGTATTATGTATCGGATACACGTTACCTATCCATACTTATTTTTTGGAAGGTTGTAAAAAATATCAAAATTTCTGAGAAAAATCCAAAGGGGTTAGCCTTCGATATTATTGAAAAGGGAGGTTCACGGTTAATAACTCGTGAAAAATTCATATTTCTTGCACATGAGGATTGTATTCTCAATCGGCTACGTGTTACCAATCCAATCTTAATTTTTGGGAGGTTATGAAAAATATCAATTTTTTTGAGAAAATCCAAAGGGGTTAGCCTTCGATATTACAGAAAAGGGACGTTTCTATCAAATAACTCGTCAAAAATTTATTTTTCTCTTAATTAACTAGTCAAAAATTCATTTTTCTTGCACATGAGGCTTGTATTCTTTATCGGCTACGCGTTACCTATCCGTACTTATTTTATGGAAGATTGTAAAAAATATCAAAATTTCTGAGAAAAATCCAAAGGGGTTAGCCTTCGATATTATTGAAAAGGGAGGTTCACGGTTAATAACTCGTGAAAAATTCATTTTTCTTGCACATGAGGCTTGTATTCTCTATCGTCTACGTGTTAGCTATCCATACCTATTTTTCGGGAGGTTTTAAAAGATTTCAAAATTTTTGAGAAAAATTCAAAGGGGTTAGCCTTCGATTTTACCGAAAAGGGAGCTTTCCAACAAATAACTCATAAAAATTCATTTTGCTTGCACATGAGACTTGTATTCTCTATCCGCTATGTGTTACCAATCCAACCTTCATTTTTGGGATGTTATAAAAAATGTCAAAATTTTTGAGAAAATCCAAAAGGGTTAGCCCTTGATATTACCGAAAAGGAGGTTTCCATCAAATAACTCGTCAAAAGTTCATTTTTCTGTCAAATAACTCGTCAAAAATTTATTTTTCTTTCACATGAGGCTTGTATTCTGTATCGGATACACGTTACCTATCCATACTTATTTTTTGGATGTTTGTAAAAAATATCAAAATTTTCTGAGAAAAATCCAAAGGGGTTAGCCTTCGATATTATTGAAAAGGGAGGTTCACGGTTAATAACTCGTGAAAAATTCATATTTCTTGCACATGAGGCTTGTATTCTCAATCGGCTACGTGTTACCAATCTAATCTTAATTTTTGGGAGGTTATGAAAAATATCAATTTTTTTGAGAAAATCCAAAGGGGTTAGCCTTCGATATTACAGAAAAGGGACGTTTCTATCAAATAACTCGTCAAAAATTTATTTTTCTCTTAAATAACTAGTCAGAAATTCATTTTTCTTGCACATGAGGCTTGTATTCTTTATCGGCTACGCGTTACCTATCCGTACTTATTTTTTGGAAGGTTCTAAAAAATATCAAAATTTCTGAGAAAAATCCAAAGGGGTTAGCCTTCGATATTATTGAAAAGGGAGGTTCACGGTTAATAACTCGTGAAAAATTCATTTTTCTTGCACATGAGGCTTGTATTCTCAATCCGCTACATGTTACCAATCCAATCTTAATTTTTGGGAGGTTATGAAAAGTATTAATTTTTTTGAGAAAATCCAAAGGGGTTAGCCTTCGATATTACAGAAAAGGGAGGTTTCTGTCAAATAACTCGTCAAAAATTTATTTTTCTCTTAAATAACTAGTCAAAAATTCATTTTTCTTGCACATGACGCTAGTCTTCTGTATCGGCTACGCGTTACCTATCCGTACTTATTTTTTGTAAGGTTGTAAAAAATATCAAAATTTCTGAGAAAAATCCAAAGGGGTTAGGCTTCGATATTATTGAAAAGGGAGGTTCATGGTTAATAACTTGTGAAAAATTCATTTTTCTTGCACATGAGGCTTGTATTCTCTATCAGCTACGTGTTAGCTATCCATACCGATTTTTCGGGAGGTTCTAGAAAATATCAAATTTTTTGAGAAAAATCCAAAGGGGTTAGCCTTCGATATTACCGAAAAGGGAGCTTTCCAACAAATAACTCATAAAAATTCATTCTTCTTGCACATGAGACTTGTATTCTCTATCCGCTATGCGTTACCAATCCAACCTTCATTTTTGGGATGTTATAAAAAATGTAAAAATTTTTGAGAAAATCCAAAGGTGTTAGCCTTTGATATTACCAAAAAGGAGGTTTCCATCAAATAACTCGTCAAAAGTTTATTTTTCTGTCAAATAACTCGTCAAAAATTCATTTTTCTAGCACATGAGGCTTGTATTCTGTATCGGATACGCGTTACCTATCCATACTTATTTTTTGGAAGGTTGTAAAAAATATCAAAATTTCTGAGAAAAATCCAAAGGGGTTAGCCTTCAATATTATTGAAAAGGGAGGTTCACGGTTAATAACTCGTGAAAAATCATTTTTCTTGCACATGAGGCTTGTATTCTCAATCGGCTACGTGTTACCAATCCAAACTTAATTTTTGGGAGGTTATGAAAAATATCAATTTTTTTCAGAAAATCCAAAATGGTCAGCCTTCGATATTACAGAAAAGGGAGGTTTCTGTCAAATAACTCGTCAGAAATTTATTTTTCTCTTAAATAACTAGTCAAAAATTCATTTTTCTTGCATATGAGGCTTGTATTCTGTATCGGCTACGCGTTACCTATCCGTACTTATTTTTTGGATGGTTGTAAAAAATATCAAAATTTCTAAGAAAAATCCAAAGGGGTTAGCCTTCGATATTATTGAAAAGGAAGGTTCACGGTTAATAACTCGTGAAAAATTCATTTTTCTTGCACATGAGGCTTGTATTCTCTAACGACTACGTGTTACCTATCCATACCTTATTTTCAGGAGGTTCTAAAAAATATCAAAATGTTTTAGAAAAATCCCAAGGGGTTAGCCTTCGATATTACCGAAAAGGGAGCTTTCCGACAAATAACTCATCAAAAATTCATTTTACTGGCACATGAAACTTTTATTCCCTATCCGCTATGCGTTACCAATCCAACCTTCATTTTTGGGATGTTATAAAAAATATCAAATTTTTTGAGAAAATCCAAAGGGGTTAGCCTTTGATATAACCAAAAGGAGGTTTCCGTCAAATAACTCATCAAAAATTCATTTTTCTATCAAATAACTCGTCAAAAATTCATTTTTCTTGCACATAAGGTTTGTATTCTGTATCGGCTACGCGTTACCTATACATACTTAGTTTTTGGTAAGATTCTAAAAAATATCAAAATTTTTGAGAAAAATCCAAAGGGGTTAGCCTTCGGTATTATTGAAAAGGGAGGTTTCCGGTTAATAACTCGTGAAAAATTCTTTTTTCTTGCACATGAGGCTTGTATTCTCAATCGGCTACGTGTTACCAATCCAATCTTAATTTTTGGGAGGTTATGAAAAATATCAATTTTTTTGAGAAAATCCAAAGGGGTTAGCCTTCGATATTACAAAAAAGGGAGGTTTCTATCAAATAACTCGTCAAAAATTTATTTTTCTCTTAAATAACTAGTCAAAAATTCATTTTTCTTGCACATGACGCTTGTCTTCTGTATCGGCTACGCGTTACCTATCCGTACTTATTTTTTGTAAGGTTATAAAAAATATCAAAATTTCTGAGAAAAATCCAAAGGGGTTAGGCTTCAATATTATTGAAAAGGGAGGTTCACGGTTAATAACTCGTGAAAAATTCATTTTTCTTGCACATGAGGCTTGTATTCTCTATCGTCTACGTGTTAGCTATCCATACCTATTTTTTGGGAGGTTCTAAAAGATTTCAAAATTTTTGAGAAAAATCCAAAGGGGTTAGCCTTCGATATTACCGAAAAGGGAGCTTTCCAACAAATAACTCATAAAAATTTATTTTGCTTGCACATGAGACTTGTATTCTCTATCCGCTATGCGTTACCAATCCAACCTTCATTTTTGGGATGTTATAAAAAATGTCAAAATTTTTGAGAAAATCCAAAGGGGTTAGCCTTTGATATTACCGAAAAGGAGGTTTCCATCAAATAACTCGGTAAAAGTTCATTTTTCTGTCAAATAACTCGTCAAAAATTCATTTTTCTTGCACATGAGGCTTGTATTCTGTATCGGATACACGTTACCTATCCATACTTATTTTTTGGAAGGTTGTAAAAAATATCAAAATTTCTGAGAAAAATCCAAAGGGGTTAGCCTTCGATATTATTGAAAAGGGAGGTTTCCGGTTAATAACTCGTGAAAAATTCTTTTTTCTTGCACATGAGGCTTGTATTCTCAATCGGCTACGTGTTACCAATCCAATCTTAATTTTTGGGAGGTTATGAAAAATATCAATTTTTTTGAGAAAATCCAAAGGGGTTAGCCTTCGATATTACAGAAAAGGGAGGTTTCTGTCAAATAACTCGTCAAAAATTTATTTTTCTCTTAAATAACTAGTCAAAAATTCATTTTTCTTGCACATGACGCTTGTCTTCTGTATCGGCTACGCGTTACCTATCCGTACGTATTTTTTGTAAGGTTGTAAAAAATATCAAAATTTCTGAGAAAAATCCAAAGGGGTTAGGCTTCGATATTATTGAAAAGGGAGGTTCACGGTTAATAACTCGTGAAAAATTCATTTTTCTTGCACATGAGGGTTGTATTCTCTATCGGCTACTTGTTAGCTATCCATACCTATTTTTCGAGAGGTTTTAAAAAATATCAAAATTTTTGAGAAATATCCAAAGGGGTTAGCCTTCGATATTACCGAAAAGGGAGCTTTCCAACAAATAAATCATAAAAATTCATTTTTCTTGCACATGAGACTTGTATTCTCTATCCGCTATGCGTTACCAATCCAACCTTCATTTTTGGGATGTTATAAAAAATGTCAAAATTTTTGAGAAAATCCAAAGGGGTTAGCCTTTGATATTACCGAAAAGGAGGTTTCCATCAAATAACTCGGTAAAAGTTCATTTTTCTGTCAAATAACTCGTCAAAAATTCATTTTTCTTGCACATGGGGCTTGTATTCTGTATCGGATACACGTTACCTATCCATACTTATTTTTTGGAAGGTTGTAAAAAATATCAAAATTTCTGAGAAAAATCCAAAGGGGTTAGCCTTCGATATTATTGAAAAGGGAGGTTTCCGGTTAATAACTCGTGAAAAATTCTTTTTTCTTGCACATGAGGCTTGTATTCTCAATCGGCTACGTGTTACCAATCCAATCTTAATTTTTGGGAGGTTATGAAAAATATCAATTTTTTTGAGAAAATCCAAAGGGGTTAGCCTTCGATATTACAGAAAAGGGAGGTTTCTGTCAAATAACTCGTCAAAAATTTATTTTTCTCTTAAATAACTAGTCAAAATTTCATTTTTCTTGCACATGACGCTTGTCTTCTGTATCGGCTACGCGTTACCTATCCGTACTTATTTTTTGTAAGGTTGTAAAAAATATCAAAATTTCTGAGAAAAATCCAAAGGGGTTAGGCTTCGATATTATTGAAAATGGAGGTTCACGGTTAATAACTCGTGAAAAATTCATTTTTCTTGCACATGAGGATTGTATTCTCTATCGGCTACGTGTTAGCTATCCATACCTATTTTTCGGGAGGTTTTAAAAAATATCAAAATTTTTGAGAAAAATCCAAAGGGGTTAGCCTTCGATATTACCGAAAAGGGAGCTTTCCAACAAATAAATCATAAAAATTCATTTTTCTTGCACATGAGACTTGTATTCTCTATCCGCTATGCGTTACCAATCCAACCTTCATTTTTGGGATGTTATAAAAAATGTCAAAATTTTTGAGAAAATCCAAAGGGGTTAGCCTTTGATATTACCGAAAAGGAGGTTTCCATCAAATAACTCGGTAAAAGTTCATTTTTCTATCAAATAACTCGTCAAAAATTCATTTTTCTTGCACATGAGGCTTGTATTATGTATCGGATACACGTTACCTATCCATACTTATTTTTTGGAAGGTTGTAAAAAATATCAAAATTTCTGAGAAAAATCCAAAGGGGTTAGCCTTCGATATTATTTAAAAGGGAGGTTCACGGTTAATAACTCGTGAAAAATTCATATTTCTTGCACATGAGGCTTGTATTCTCAATCGGCTACGTGTTACCAATCCAATCTTAATTTTTGGGAGGTTATGAAAAATATCAATTTTTTTGAGAAAATCCAAAGGGGTTAGCCTTCGATATTACAGAAAAGGGACGTTTCTATCAAATAACTCGTCAAAAATTTATTTTTCTCTTAATTAACTAGTCAAAAATTCATTTTTCTTGCACATGAGGCTTGTATTCTTTATCGGCAAAGCGTTACCTATCCGTACTTATTTTATGGAACGTTGTAAAAAATATCAAAATTTCTGAGAAAAATCCAAAGAGGTTAGCCTTCGATATTATTAAAAAGGGAGGTTCACGGTTAATAACTCGTGAAAAATTCATTTTTCTTGCACATGAGGCTTGTATTCTCTATCGTCTACGTGTTAGCTATCCATACCTATTTTTCGGGAGGTTTTAAAAAATATCAAAATTTTTGAGAAAAATCCAAAGGGGTTAGCCTTCGATATTACCGAAAAGGGAGCTTTCCAACAAATAAATCATAAAAATTCATTTTTCTTGCACATGAGACTTGTATTCTCTATCCGCTATGCGTTACCAATCCAACCTTCATTTTTGGGATGTTATAAAAAATGTCAAAAATTTTGAGAAAATCCAAAGGGGTTAGCCTTTGATATTACCGAAAAGGAGGTTTCCATCAAATAACTCGGTAAAAGTTCATTTTTCTATCAAATAACTCGTCAAAAATTCATTTTTCTTGCACATGAGGCTTGTATTATGTATCGGATACACGTTACCTATCCATACTTATTTTTTGGAAGGTTGTAAAAAATATCAAAATTTCTGAGAAAAATCCAAAGGGGTTAGCCTTCGATATTATTTAAAAGGGAGGTTCACGGTTAATAACTCGTGAAAAATTCATATTTCTTGCACATGAGGCTTGTATTCTCAATCGGCTACGTGTTACCAATCCAATCTTAATTTTTGGGAGGTTATGAAAAATATCAATTTTTTTGAGAAAATCCAAAGGGGTTAGCCTTCGATATTACAGAAAAGGGACGTTTCTATCAAATAACTCGTCAAAAATTTATTTTTCTCTTAATTAACTAGTCAAAAATTCATTTTTCTTGCACATGAGGCTTGTATTCTTTATCGGCAAAGCGTTACCTATCCGTACTTATTTTATGGAAGGTTGTAAAAAATATCAAAATTTCTGAGAAAAATCCAAAGAGGTTAGCCTTCGATATTATTAAAAAGGGAGGTTCACGGTTAATAACTCGTGAAAAATTCATTTTTCTTGCACATGAGGCTTGTATTCTCTATCGTCTACGTGTTAGCTATCCATACCTATTTTTCGGGAGGATCTAAAAGATTTCAAATGTTTTGAGAAAAATCCAAAGGGGTTAGCCTTCGATATTACCGAAAAGGGAGCTTTCCAACAAATAACTCATAAAAAATCATTTTGCTTGCACATGAGACTTGTATTCTCTATCCGCTATGCGTTACCAATCCAACCTTCATTTTTGGGATGTTATAAAAAATGTCAAAATTTTTGAGAAAATCCAAAGGGGTTAGCCCTTGATATTACCGAAAAGGAGGTTTCCATCAAATAACTCGTCAAAAGTTCATTTTTCTGTCAAATAACTCGTCAAAAATTTATTTTTCTTGCACATGAGGCTTGTATTCTGTATCGGATACACGTTACCTATCCATACTTATTTTTTGGATGTTTTTAAAAAATATCAAATTTTCTGAGAAAAATCCAAAGGGGTTAGCCTTCGATATTATTGAAAAGGGAGGTTCACGGTTAATAACTCGTGAAAAATTCATATTTCTTGCACATGAGGCTTGTATTCTCAATCGGCTACGTGTTACCAATCCAATCTTAATTTTTGGGAGGTTATGAAAAATATCAATTTTTTTGAGAAAATCCAAAGGGGTTAGCCTTCGATATTAAAGAAAAGGGACGTTTCTATCAAATAACTCGTCAAAAATTTATTTTTCTCTTAAATAACTAGTCAGAAATTCATTTTTCTTGCACATGAGGCTTGTATTCTTTATCGGCTACGCGTTACCTATCCGTACTTATTTTTTGGAAGGTTCTAAAAAATATCAAAATTTCTGAGAAAAATCCAAAGGGGTTAGCCTTCGATATTATTGAAAAGGGAGGTTCACGGTTAATAACTCGTGAAAAATTCATTTTTCTTGCACATGAGGCTTGTATTCTCAATCCGCTACATGTTACCAATCCAATCTTAATTTTTGGGAGGTTATGAAAAATATCAATTTTTTTGAGAAAATCCAAAGGGGTTAGCCTTCGATATTACAGAAAATGGAGGTTTCTATCAAATAACTCGTCAAAAATTTATTTTTCTCTTAAATAACTAGTCAAAAATTCATTTTTCTTGCACATGAGGCTTGTCTTCTGTATCGGCTACGCGTTACCTATCCGTACTTATTTTTTGAAGGTTCTAAAAAATATCAAATTTTCTGAGAAAAATCCAAAGGGGTTAGCCTTCGATATTATTGAAAAGGGAGGTTCACGGTTAATAACTCGTGAAAAATTCATTTTTCTTGCACATGAGGCTTGTATTCAGTATCGGCTACGTGTTAGCTATCCATACCTATTTTTTGGGAGGTTCTAAAAAATATCAAAATTTTGAGAAAAATCCAAAGGGGTTAGCCTTCGATATTACCGAAAAGGGAGCTTTCCAACAAATAACTCATAAAAATTCATTTTGCTTGCACATGAGACTTGTATTCTCTATCCGCTATGCGTTACCAATCCAACCTTCATTTTTGGGATGTTATAAAAAATGTCAAAATTTTTGAGAAAATCCAAAGGGGTTAGCCCTTGATATTACCGAAAAGGAGGTTTCCATCAAATAACTCGTCAAAAGTTCATTTTTCTGTCAAATAACTCGTCAAAAATTTATTTTTCTTGCACATGAGGCTTGTATTCTGTATCGGATACACGTTACCTATCCATACTTATTTTTTGGATGTTTTTAAAAAATATCAAAATTTCTGAGAAAAATCCAAAGGGGTTAGCCTTCGATATTATTGAAAAGGGAGGTTCACGGTTAATAACTCGTGAAAAATTCATATTTCTTGCACATGAGGCTTGTATTCTCAATCGGCTACGTGTTACCAATCCAATCTTAATTTTTGGGAGGTTATGAAAAATATCAATTTTTTTGAGAAAATCCAAAGGGGTTAGCCTTCGATATTACAGAAAAGGGAGGTTTCTGTCAAATAACTCGTCAAAAATTTATTTTTCTCTTAAATAACTAGTCAAAAATTCATTTTTCTTGCACATGACGCTTGTCTTCTGTATCGGCTACGCGTTACCTATCCGTACTTATTTTTTGTAAGGTTGTAAAAAATATCAAAATTTCTGAGAAAAATCCAAAGGGGTTAGGCTTCGATATTATTGAAAAGGGAGGTTCACGGTTAATAACTCGTGAAAAATTCATTTTTCTTGCACATGAGGCTTGTATTCTCTATCGGCTACGTGTTAGCTATCCATACCTATTTTTCGGGAGGTTTTAAAAAATATCAAAATTTTTGAGAAAAATCCAAAGGGGTTAGCCTTCGGTATTATTGAAAAGGGAGGTTTCCGGTTAATAACTCGTGAAAAATTCTTTTTTCTTGCACATGAGGCTTGTATTCTCAATCGGCTACGTGTTACCAATCCAATCTTAATTTTTGGGAGGTTATGAAAAATATCAATTTTTTTGAGAAAATCCAAAGGGGTTAGCCTTCGATATTACAGAAAAGGGAGGTTTCTGTCAAATAACTCGTCAAAAATTTATTTTTCTCTTAAATAACTAGTCAAAAATTCATTTTTCTTGCACATGACGCTTGTCTTCTGTATCGGCTACGCGTTACCTATCCGTACTTATTTTTTGTAAGGTTGTAAAAAATATCAAAATTTCTGAGAAAAATCCAAAGGGGTTAGGCTTCAATATTATTGAAAAGGGAGGTTCACGGTTAATAACTCGTGAAAAATTCATTTTTCTTGCACATGAGGCTTGTATTCTCTATCGTCTACGTGTTAGCTATCCATACCTATTTTTTGGGAGGTTCTAAAAGATTTCAAAATTTTTGAGAGAAATCCAAAGGGGTTAGCCTTCGATATTACCGAAAAGGGAGCTTTCCAACAAATAACTCATAAAAATTCATTTTGCTTGCACATGAGACTTGTATTCTCTATCCGCTATGCGTTACCAATCCAACCTTCATTTTTGGGATGTTATAAAAAATGTCAAAATTTTTGAGAAAATCCAAAGGGGTTAGCCTTTGATATTACCGAAAAGGAGGTTTCCATCAAATAACTCGGTAAAAGTTCATTTTTCTGTCAAATAACTCGTCAAAAATTCATTTTTCTTGCACATGAGGCTTGTATTCTGTATCGGATACACGTTACCTATCCATACTTATTTTTTGGAAGGTTGTAAAAAATATCAAAATTTCTGAGAAAAATCCAAAGGGGTTAGCCTTCGATATTATTGAAAAGGGAGGTTTCCGGTTAATAACTCGTGAAAAATTCTTTTTTCTTGCACATGAGGCTTGTATTCTCAATCGGCTACGTGTTACCAATCCAATCTTAATTTTTGGGAGGTTATGAAAAATATCAATTTTTTTGAGAAAATCCAAAGGGGTTAGCCTTCGATATTACAGAAAAGGGAGGTTTCTGTCAAATAACTCGTCAAAAATTTATTTTTCTCTTAAATAACTAGTCAAAAATTCATTTTTCTTGCACATGACGCTTGTCTTCTGTATCGGCTACGCGTTACCTATCCGTACTTATTTTTTGTAAGGTTGTAAAAAATATCAAAATTTCTGAGAAAAATCCAAAGGGGTTAGGCTTCGATATTATTGAAAAGGGAGGTTCACGGTTAATAACTCGTGAAAAATTCATTTTTCTTGCACATGAGGGTTGTATTCTCTATCGGCTACTTGTTAGCTATCCATACCTATTTTTCGAGAGGTTTTAAAAAATATCAAAATTTTTGAGAAAAATCCAAAGGGGTTAGCCTTCGATATTACCGAAAAGGGAGCTTTCCAACAAATAAATCATAAAAATTCATTTTTCTTGCACATGAGACTTGTATTCTCTATCCGCTATGCGTTACCAATCCAACCTTCATTTTTGGGATGTTATAAAAAATGTCAAAATTTTTGAGAAAATCCAAAGGGGTTAGCCTTTGATATTACCGAAAAGGAGGTTTCCATCAAATAACTCGGTAAAAGTTCATTTTTCTGTCAAATAACTCGTCAAAAATTCATTTTTCTTGCACATGAGGCTTGTATTCTGTATCGGATACACGTTACCTATCCATACTTATTTTTTGGAAGGTTGTAAAAAATATCAAAATTTCTGAGAAAAATCCAAAGGGGTTAGCCTTCGATATTATTGAAAAGGGAGGTTTCCGGTTAATAACTCGTGAAAAATTCTTTTTTCTTGCACATGAGGCTTGTATTCTCAATCGGCTACGTGTTACCAATCCAATCTTAATTTTTGGGAGGTTATGAAAAATATCAATTTTTTTGAGAAAATCCAAAGGGGTTAGCCTTCGATATTACAGAAAAGGGAGGTTTCTGTCAAATAACTCGTCAAAAATTTATTTTTCTCTTAAATAACTAGTCAAAATTTCATTTTTCTTGCACATGACGCTTGTCTTCTGTATCGGCTACGCGTTACCTATCCGTACTTATTTTTTGTAAGGTTGTAAAAAATATCAAAATTTCTGAGAAAAATCCAAAGGGGTTAGGCTTCGATATTATTGAAAAGGGAGGTTCACGGTTAATAACTCGTGAAAAATTCATTTTTCTTGCACATGAGGATTGTATTCTCTATCGGCTACGTGTTAGCTATCCATACCTATTTTTCGGGAGGTTTTAAAAAATATCAAAATTTTTGAGAAAAATCCAAAGGGGTTAGCCTTCGATATTACCGAAAAGGGAGCTTTCCAACAAATAAATCATAAAAATTCATTTTTCTTGCACATGAGACTTGTATTCTCTATCCGCTATGCGTTACCAATCCAACCTTCATTTTTGGGATGTTATAAAAAATGTCAAAATTTTTGAGAAAATCCAAAGGGGTTAGCCTTTGATATTACCGAAAAGGAGGTTTCCATCAAATAACTCGGTAAAAGTTCATTTTTCTATCAAATAACTCGTCAAAAATTCATTTTTCTTGCACATGAGGCTTGTATTATGTATCGGATACACGTTACCTATCCATACTTATTTTTTGGAAGGTTGTAAAAAATATCAAAATTTCTGAGAAAAATCCAAAGGGGTTAGCCTTCGATATTATTTAAAAGGGAGGTTCACGGTTAATAACTCGTGAAAAATTCATATTTCTTGCACATGAGGCTTGTATTCTCAATCGGCTACGTGTTACCAATCTAATCTTAATTTTTGGGAGGTTATGAAAAATATCAATTTTTTTGAGAAAATCCAAAGGGGTTAGCCTTCGATATTACAGAAAAGGGACGTTTCTATCAAATAACTCGTCAAAAATTTATTTTTCTCTTAATTAACTAGTCAAAAATTCATTTTTCTTGCACATGAGGCTTGTATTCTTTATCGGCAAAGCGTTACCTATCCGTACTTATTTTATGGAAGGTTGTAAAAAATATCAAAATTTCTGAGAAAAATCCAAAGAGGTTAGCCTTCGATATTATTAAAAAGGGAGGTTCACGGTTAATAACTCGTGAAAAATTCATTTTTCTTGCACATGAGGCTTGTATTCTCTATCGTCTACGTGTTAGCTATCCATACCTATTTTTCGGGAGGTTCTAAAAGATTTCAAATGTTTTGAGAAAAATCCAAAGGGGTTAGCCTTCGATATTACCGAAAAGGGAGCTTTCCAACAAATAACTCATAAAAATTCATTTTGCTTGCACATGAGACTTGTATTCTCTATCCGCTATGCGTTACCAATCCAACCTTCATTTTTGGGATGTTATAAAAAATGTCAAAATTTTTGAGAAAATCCAAAGGGGTTAGCCCTTGATATTACCGAAAAGGAGGTTTCCATCAAATAACTCGTCAAAAGTTCATTTTTCTGTCAAATAACTCGTCAAAAATTTATTTTTCTTGCACATGAGGCTTGTATTCTGTATCGGATACACGTTACCTATCCATACTTATTTTTTGGATGTTTTTAAAAAATATCAAAATTTCTGAGAAAAATCCAAAGGGGTTAGCCTTCGATATTATTGAAAAGGGAGGTTCACGGTTAATAACTCGTGAAAAATTCATATTTCTTGCACATGAGGCTTGTATTCTCAATCGGCTACGTGTTACCAATCCAATCTTAATTTTTGGGAGGTTATGAAAAATATCAATTTTTTTGAGAAAATCCAAAGGGGTTAGCCTTCGATATTAAAGAAAAGGGACGTTTCTATCAAATAACTCGTCAAAAATTTATTTTTCTCTTAAATAACTAGTCAGAAATTCATTTTTCTTGCACATGAGGCTTGTATTCTTTATCGGCTACGCGTTACCTATCCGTACTTATTTTTTGGAAGGTTCTAAAAAATATCAAAATTTCTGAGAAAAATCCAAAGGGGTTAGCCTTCGATATTATTGAAAAGGGAGGTTCACGGTTAATAACTCGTGAAAAATTCATTTTTCTTGCACATGAGGCTTGTATTCTCAATCCGCTACATGTTACCAATCCAATCTTAATTTTTGGGAGGTTATGAAAAATATCAATTTTTTTGAGAAAATCCAAAGGGGTTAGCCTTCGATATTACAGAAAATGGAGGTTTCTATCAAATAACTCGTCAAAAATTTATTTTTCTCTTAAATAACTAGTCAAAAATTCATTTTTCTTGCACATGAGGCTTGTCTTCTGTATCGGCTACGCGTTACCTATCCGTACTTATTTTTTGAAGGTTCTAAAAAATATCAAATTTTCTGAGAAAAATCCAAAGGGGTTAGCCTTCGATATTATTGAAAAGGGAGGTTCACGGTTAATAACTCGTGAAAAATTCATTTTTCTTGCACATGAGGCTTGTATTCAGTATCGGCTACGTGTTAGCTATCCATACCTATTTTTTGGGAGGTTCTAAAAAATATCAAAATTTTGAGAAAAATCCAAAGGTGTTAGCCTTCGATATTATCGAAAAGGGAGCTTTCCAACAAATAACTCATAAAAATTCATTTTGCTTGCACATGAGACTTGTATTCTCTATCCGCTATGCGTTACCAATCCAACCTTCATTTTTGGGATGTTATAAAAAATGTCAAAATATTTGAGAAAATCCAAAGGGGTTAGCCTTTGATATTACCAAAAAGGATGTTTCCATCAAATAACTCATCAAAAGTTCATTTTTCTGTCAAATAACTCGTCAAAAATTCATTTTTCTTGCACATGAGGCTTGTATTCTGTATCGGATACGCCTTACCTATCCATACTTATTTTTTGGAAGGTTGTAAAAAATATCAAATTTCTGAGAAAAATCCAAAGGGGTTAGCCTTCGATATTATTGAAAAGGGAGGTTCACAGTTAATAACTCGGGAAAAATTCATTTTTCTTGCACATGAAACTTGTATTCTCAATCGGCTACGTGTTACCAATCCAATCTTAATTTTTGGGAGGTTATGAAAAATATCAATTTTTTTGAGAAAATCCAAAGGGGTTAGCCTTCGATATTACAGAAAAGGGAGGTTTCTGTCAAATAACTCGTCAAAAATTTATTTTTCTCTTAAATAACTAGTCAAAAATTCATTTTTCTTGCACATGACGCTTGTCTTCTGTATCGGCTACGCGTTACCTATCCGTACTTATTTTTTGTAAGGTTGTAAAAAATATCAAAATTTCTGAGAAAAATCCAAAGGGGTTAGGCTTCGATATTATTGAAAAGGGAGGTTCACGGTTAATAACTCGTGAAAAATTCATTTTTCTTGCACATGAGGCTTGTATTCTCTATCGGCTACGTGTTAGCTATCCATACCTATTTTTCGGGAGGTTTTAAAAAATATCAAAATTTTTGAGAAAAATCCAAAGGGGTTAGCCTTCGATATTACCGAAAAGGGAGCTTTCCAACAAATAAATCATAAAAATTCATTTTTCTTGCACATGAGACTTGTATTCTCTATCCGCTATGCGTTACCAATCCAACCTTCATTTTTGGGATGTTATAAAAAATGTCAAAATTTTTGAGAAAACCAAGGGGGTTAGCCTTTGATATTACCGAAAAGGAGGTTTCCATCAAATAACTCGGTAAAAGTTCATTTTTTTGTCAAATAACTCGTCAAAAATTTATTTTTCTTGCACATGAGGCTTGTATTCTGTATCGGATACACGTTACCTATCCATACTTATTTTTTGGAAGGTTGTAAAAAATATCAAAATTTCTGAGAAAAATCCAAAGGGATTAGCCTTCGATATTATTGAAAAGGGAGGTTCACGGTTAATAACTCGTGAAAAATTCATATTTCTTGCACATGAGGCTTGTATTCTCAATCGGCTATGTGTTACCAATCCAATCTTAATTTTTGGGAGGTTATGAAAAATATCAAATTTTTTTGAGAAAATCCAAAGGGGTTAGCCTTCGATATTACAGAAAAGGGACATTTCTATCAAATAACTCGTCAAAAATTTATTTTACTCTTAAATAACTAGTCAAAAATTCATTTTTCTTGCACATGAGGCTTGTATTCTTTATCGGCTACGCGTTACCTATCCGTACTTATTTTATGGAAGGTTGGAAAAAATATCAAAATTTCTGAGAAAAATCCAAAGGGGTTAGCCTTTGATATTATTGAAAAGGGAGGTTCACGGTTAATAACTCGTGAAAAATTCATTTTTCTTGCACATGAGGCTTGTATTCTCTATCGTCTACGTGTTAGCTATCCATACCTATTTTTTGGGAGGTTCTAAAAATTATCAAAATTTTTGAGAAAAATCCAAAGGGGTTAGCCTTCGATATTACCGAAAAGGGAGCTTTCCAACAAATAACTCATAAAAATTCATTTTGCTTGCACATGAGACTTGTATTCTCTATCCGCTATGCGTTACCAATCCAACCATTATTTTTGGGATGTTATAAAAAATGTCAAAATTTTTGAGAAAATCCAAAGGGGTTAGCCTTTGATATTACCGAAAAGGAGGTTTCCATCAAATAACTCGTCAAAAGTTCATTTTTCTGTCAAATAACTCGTCAAAAATTTATTTTTCTTGCACATGAGGCTTGTATTCTGTATCGGATACATGTTACCTATCCATACTTATTTTTAGAAGGTTGTAAAAAATATCAAAATTTCTATGAAAAATCCAAAGGGGTTAGCCTTCGATATTATTGAAAAGGGAGGTTCACGGTTAATAACTCGTGAAAAATTCATATTTCTTGCACATGAGGCTTGTATTCTCAATCGGCTACGTGTTACCAATCCAATCTTAGTTTTTGGGAGGTTATGAAAAATATCAATTTTTTGAGAAAATCCGAAGGGGTTAGCCTTCGATATTACAGAAAAGGGACGTTTCTATCAAATAACTCGTCAAAAATTTATTTTTCTCTTAAATAACTAGTCAGAAATTCATTTTTCTTGCACATGAGGCTTGTATTCTTTATCGGCTACGCGTTACCTATCCGTACTTATTTTATGGAAGGTTGTAAAAAATATCAAAATTTCTGAGAAAAATCCAAAGGGGTTAGCCTTCGATATTATTGAAAAGGGAGGTTCACGGTTAATAACTCGTGAAAAATTCATTTTTCTTGCACATGAGGCTTGTGTTCTCTATCATCTACGTGTTAGCTATCCATACCTATTTTTCGGGAGGTTCTAAAAAATATCAAAATTTTTGAGAAAAATCCAAAGGGGTTAGCCTTCGATATTACCGAAAAGGGAGCTTTCCAACAAATAACTCATAAAAATTCATTTTGCTTGCACATGAGACTTGTATTCTCTATCCGCTATGCGTTACCAATCCAACCTTCATTTTTGGGATGTTATAAAAAATGTCAAAATTTTTGAGATAATCCAAAGGGGTTAGCCTTTAATATTACCGAAAAGGAGGTTTCCATCAAATAACTCGTCAAAAGTTCATTTTTCTGTCAAATAACTCGTCAGAAATTCATTTTTCTTGCACATGAGGCTTGTATTCTGTATCGGATACGCGTTACCAATCCATACTTATTTTTTGGAAGGTTGTAAAAAATATCAAAATTTCTGAGAAAAATCCAAAGGGGTTAGTCTTCGATATTATTGAAAAGGGAGGTTCACGGTTAATAACTCGTGAAAAAATCATTTTTCTTGCACATGAGGCTTGTATTCTCAATCCGCTACATGTTACCAATCCAATCTTAATTTTTTGGAGGTTATGAAAAATATCAATTTTTTTGAGAAAATCCAAAGGGGTTAGCCTTCGATATTACAGAAAAGGGAGGTTTCTATCAAATAACTCGTCAAAAATTTATTTTTCTCTTAAATAACTAGTCAAAAATTCATTTTTCTTGCACATGAGGCTTGTCTTCTGTATCGGCTACGCGTTACCTATCCGTACTTATTTTTTGGAAGGTTCTAAAAAATATCAAAATTTCTGACAAAAATCCAAAGGGGTTAGCCTTCGATATTATTGAAAAGGGAGGTTCACGGTTAATAACTCGTGAAAAATTCATTTTTCTTGCACATGAGGCTTGTATTCTCTATCGGCTACGTGTTAGCTATCCATACCTATTTTTCGGGAGGTTCTAAAAAATATCAAAATTTTGAGAAAAATCCAAAGGGGTTAGCCTTCGATATTACCGAAAAGGGAGCTTTCCAACAAATAACTCATAAAAATTCATTTTTCTTGCACATGAGACTTGTATTCTCTATCCGCTATGCGTTACCAATCCAACCTTCATTTTTGGGATGTTATAAAAAATGTCAAAATTTTTGAGAAAATCCAAAGAGGTTAGCCTTTGATATTACCGAAAAGGAGGTTTCCATCAAATAACTCGTCAAAAGTTCATTTTTCTGTCAAATAACTCATCAAAAATTCATTTTTCTTGCACATGAGGCTTGTATTCTGTATCAGATACGCGTTACCAATCCATACTTATTTTTGGAAGGTTGTAAAAAATATCAAAATTTCCGAGAAAAATCCAAAGGGGTTAGCCTTCGATATTATTGAAAAGGGAGGTTCACGGTTAATAACTCGAGAAAAATTCATTTTCCTTGCACATGAGGCTTGTATTCTCAATTGGATACGTGTTACCAATCCAATCTTAATTTTTGGGAGGTTATGAAAAATATCAATTTTTTTGAGAAAATCCAAAGGGGTTAGCCTTCGATATTACAGAAAAGGGAGGTTTCTGTCAAATAACTCGTCAAAAATTTTATTTTTCTCTTAAATAACTAGGCAAAAATTCATTTTTCTTGCACATGAGGCTTGTCTTCTGTATCGGCTACGCGTTACCTATCCGTACTTATTTTTTGGAAGGTTGTAAAAAATATCAAAATTTCTGAGAAAAATCCAAAGGGGTTAGCCTTCGATATTATTGAAAAGGGAGGTTCACGGTTAATAACTCATGAAAATTTCATTTTTCTTGCACATGAGGCTTGTATTCTCTATCGGCTACGTGTTAGCTATCCATACCTATTTTTCGGGAGGTTCTAAAAAATATAAAAATTTTGAGAAAAATCCAAAGGGGTTAGCCTTCGATATTACCGAAAAGGGAGCTTTCCAACAAATAACTCATAAAAATTCATTTTTCTTGCACATGGGACTTGTATTCTCTATCCGCTATGCGTTACCAATCCAACCTTCATTTTTGGGATGTTATAAAAAATGTCAAATTTTTTGAGAAAATCCAAAGCGGTTAGCCTTTGATATTACCAAAAAGGAGGTTTCCATCAAATAACTCGTCAAAAGTTCATTTTTTCTGTCAAATAACTCGTCAAAAATTCATTTTTCTTGAACATGAGGCTTGTATTCTGTATTGGATACGCGTTACCTATCCATACTTATTTTTTGGAATATTGTAAAAAATATCAAAATTTCTGAGAAAAATCCAAAGTGGTTAGCCTTCGATATTTTTGAAAAGGGAGGTATCCAGTTAATAACTCATGAAAAAATCATTTTTCTTGCACATGAGGCTTGTATTCTCAAATCGGCTACGTGTTACCAATCTAAACTTAATTTTTGGGAGATTATGAAAAATATCAATTTTTTTCAGAAAATCCAAAGGGGTCAGCCTTCGATATTACAGAGAAGGGAGGTTTCAGTCAAATAACTCGTCAAAAATTTATTTTTCTCTTAAATAACCAGTCAAAAATTCATTTTTCTTGCATATGAGGCTTGTATTCTGTATCGGCTACGCGTTACGTATCCGTACTTATTTTTTGGAAGGTTGTAAAAAATATCAAAATTTCTGAGAAAAATCCAAAGGGGTTAGCCTTCTATATTATTGAAAAGGGAGGTTCACGGTTAATAACTCGTGAAAAATTCATTTTTCTTGCACATGAGGCTTGTATTTTCTATCGGCTACGTGTTACCTATCCATACCTTATTTTCGGGAGGTTCTAAAAATATAAAAATGTTTGAGAAAAATCCAAAGGGTTAGCCTTCGATATTACCGAAAAGGGAGCTTTCCAACAAATAACTCATCAAAAATTCATTTTTCTTGCACATGAGACTTGTATTCTCTATCCTCTATGCGTTACCAATCCAACCTTCATTTTTGGGATGTTATAAAAAATATCAAAATTTTTGAGAAAATCTGAAGGGGTTAGCCTTTGATATCACCGAAAAGGAGGTTTCCGTGAAATAACTCGTGAAAAAATCATTTTTCTGTCAAATAACTCATCAAAAACTCATTTTTCTTGCACATAAGGCTTGTATTCTGTATCGGCTACGTGTTACCTATACATACTTATTTTTTGGTAAGATTCTAAAAAATATCAAAATTTTTGAGAAAAATCCAAAGGGGTTAGCCTTCGGTATTATTGAAAAGAGAGGTTCACGGTTAATAACTCGTGAAAAATTCATATTTCTTGCACATGAGGCTTGTATTCTCTATCGGCTACGTGTTAGCTATCCATACCTATTTTTCGGGAGGTTCTAAAAAATATCAAAATTTTTGAGAAAAATCCAAAGGGGTTAGCCTTCGATATTACCGAAAAGGGAGCTTTCCAACAAATAATTCATAAAAATTCATTTTTCTTGCACATGAGACTTGTATTCTCTATCCGCTATGCGTTACCAATCCAACCTTCATTTTTGGGATGTTATAAAAAATGTCAAAAGTTTTGAGAAAATCCAAAGGGGTTAGCCTTTGATATTACCGAAAAGGAGGTTTCCATCAAATAACTCGTCAAAAGTTCATTTTTCTGTCAAGTAACTCGTCAAAAATTCATTTTTCTTGCACATGAGGCTTGTATTCTGTATTGGATACGCGTTACCAATACATACTTATTTTTTGGAAGGTTGTAAAAAATATCAAAATTTCTGAGAAAAATCCAAAGGGGTTAGCCTTCGATATTATTGAAAAGGGAGGTTCACGGTTAAAAACTCGTGAAAAAATCATTTTTCTTGCACATGAGGCTTGTATTCTCTATCGGCTACGTGTTACCTATCCATACCTATTTTCTAGGAGGTTCTAAAAAAAATATCAAATTTTTTGAGAAAAATCCAAAGAGGTTAGCCTTCGATATTACCGAAAAGGGAGCTTTCCGACACATGACTCATAAAAAATTCATTTTTCTTGCACATGAGACTTGTATTATCTATCCGCTATGCGTTACCAATCCAACCTTCATTTTTGGGATGTTATAAAAAATATCAAAATTTTTGAGAAAAAACCAAAGGTGTTAGCCTTTGATGTTACCAAAAAGGAGGTTTCTGTCGAATAACTCGTCAAAAATTCATTTTTCTGTCAAATAACTCATCAAAAATTCATTTTTCTTGCACATAAAGCTTGTATTCTGTATCGGCTACGCGTTACCTATCCATACTTATTTTTTGGTAAGATTCTAAAAAATATCAAAATTTTTGAGAAAAATCCAAAGGGGTTAGCCTTCGGTATTATTGAAAAGGGAGGTTTCCGGTTAATAACTCGTGAAAAATTCATTTTTCTTGCACATGAGGCTTGTATTATCAATCGGCTACGTGTTACGAATCCAATCTTAATTTTCGGGAGGTTATGAAAAATATCAATTTTTTTGAGAAAATCCAAAGGGGTTAGCCTTCGCTATTACAGAAAAGGGAGGTTTCTGTCAAATAACTCGTCAAAAATTTATTTTTCTCTTAAATAACTAGTCAAAAATTCATTTTTCTTGCATATGAGCCTTGTCTTCTGTATCGGCTACGCGTTACCTATCCGTAGTTATTTTTTGGAAGGTTTTAAAAAATATCAAAATTTCTGAGAAAAATCCAAAGGGGTTAGCCTTCGATATTATTGAAAAGGGAGGTTCACGGTTAATAACTCGTGAAAAAATTCATTTTTCTTACACATGAGGCTTGTATTCTCTATCGGCTACGTGTTAGCTATCCATACCTATTTTTCGGGAGGTTCTAAAAAATATCAAAATTTTTGAGAAAAATCCAAAGGTGTTAGCCTTCAATATTACCGAAAAGGGAGCTTTCCAACAAATAACTCATAAAATTTCATTTTTCTTGCACATGAGACTTGTATTCTCTATCCGCTATGCGTTACCAATCCAACCTTCATTTTTGGGATGTTATAAAAAATGTCAAAGTTTTTGAGAAAATCCAAAGGGTTTAGCCTTTGATATTACCGAAAAGGAGGTTTCCATCAAATAACTCGTCAAAAGTTTATTGTTCTGTCAAATAACTCGTCAAAAATTCATTTTTCTTGCACATGAGGCTTGTATTCTGTATCGGATACATGTTACCTATCCATACTTATTTTTAGAAGGTTGTAAAAAATATCAAAATTTCTATGAAAAATCCAAAGGGGTTAGCCTTCGATATTATTGAAAAGGGAGGTTCACGGTTAATAACTCGTGAAAAATTCATTTTTCTTGCACATGAGGCCTGTATTCTCAATCGGCTACGTGTTACAAATCCAATCTTAATTTTTGGGAGGTTATGAAAAATATCAATTTTTTGAGAAAATCCAAAGGGGTTAGCCTTCAATATTACAGAAAAGGGAGGTTTCTGTCAAATAACTCGTCAAAAATTTATTTTTCTCTTAAATAACTAGTCAAAAATTCATTTTTCTTGCACATGAGGCTTGTCTTCTTTATCGGCTACGCGTTACCTATCCGTACTTATTTTTGGATGGTTGTAAAAAATATCAAAATTTCTGAGAAAAATCCAAAGGGGTTAGCCTTCGATATAATTGAAAAGGGAGGTTCACGGTTAATAACTCGTGAAAATTTCATTTTTCTTGCACATGAGGCTTGTATTCTCTATCGGCTACGTGTTCGCTATCCATACCTATTTTTCGGGAGGTTCTAAAAAATATCAAAATTTTTGAGAAAAATCCAAAGGGGTTAGCCTTCGATATTACCGAAAAGGGAGCTTTCTAACAAATAACTCATAAAAATTCATTTTTCTTGCACATGAGACTTGTATTCTCTATCCGCTATGCGTTACCAATCCAACCTTCATTTTTGGGATGTTATAAAAAATGTCAAAAGTTTTGAGAAAATCCAAAGGGGTTAGCCTTTGATATTACCGAAAAGGAGGTTTCCATCAAATAACTCGTCAAAAGTTCATTTTTCTGTCAAATAACTCGTCAAAAATTCATTTTTCTTGCACATGAGGCTTGTATTCTGTATCGGATACGCGTTACCAATCCATACTTATTTTTTGGAAGGTTGTAAAAAATATCAAAATTTCTGAGAAAAATCCAATGGGGTTAGCCTTCGATATTATTGAAAAGGGAGGTTCACGGTTAATAACTCGTGAAAAATTCATTTTTCTTGCACATGAGGCTTGTATTCTCAATCGGCTACGTGTTACCAATCCAATTATAATTTTTGGGAGGTTATGAAAAATATCAATTTTTTTGAGAAAATCCAAAGGTGTCAGCCTTCGATATTACAGAAAAGGGAGGTTTCTGTCAAATAACTCATCAAAAAATTATTTTTCTCTTAAATTACTAGTCAAAAATTCATTTTTCTTGCATATGAGGCTTGTATTCTGTATCGGCTACGCGTTACCTATCCATACTTATTTTTTGGAAGGTTGTAAAAAATATCAAAATTTCTGAGAAAAATCCAAAGGGGTTAGCCTTTGACATTATTGAAAAGGGAGGTTCACAGTTAATAACTCGTGAAAATTTTATTTTTGTTGCACATTAGGCTGGTATTCTCTATCGGCTACGTGTTACCTATCCATACCTGTTTTTTGGGAGGTTCTAAAAAATATCAAAATTTTTGAGGAAAATCAAAAGGGATTAGCCTTCGATATTACCAAAAATGGAGCTTTCCGTCAAATAACTCATTAAAAATTCATTTTTCTTGCACATGAGACTTGTATTCTCCATCGGCTATGTGTTACCAATCCAACCTTCATTTTTGGGATGCTATAGAAAATATCAAAAATTTTGAGAAAATCCAATGGGGTTAGACTTTGATATTACCGAAAAGGAGGTTTCCGTCAAATAACTTGTCAAAAAATCATTTTTCTGTCAAATAACTCATCAAAAATTCATTTTTCTTGCACATAAGGCTTGTATTCTGTATCGGCTACGCGTTACCTATCAATACTTATTTTTTGGTAATATTCTAAAAAATATCAAAATTTTTAAGAAAAATCCAAAGGGGTTAGCCTTCGGTATTATTGAAAAGGGAGGTTTCCGGTTAATAACTCGTGAAAAAATAATTTTTCTTGCACATGAGGCTTGTATTCTCAATCGGCTACGTGTTACCAATCCAATCTTAATTTTTTGGAGGTTATAAAAAATATCAAGTTTTTTAGAAAATCCAAAAGGGTTAGCCTTTGATATTACAAAAAAGGGAGGTTTCTGTCAAATAATTCATCAAAAATTTATTTATCTGTAAAATAACTAATCAAAAATTCATTTTTCTTGCACATGAGGCTTGTATTCTGTATCAGCTACGCGTTACCTATCCATACTTATTTTTGGAAGGTTGTAAAAAATATCAAAATTTCCGAGAAAAATCCAAAGGGGTTAGCCTTCGATATTATTGAAAAGGGAGGTTCACGGTTAATAACTCGAGAAAAATTCATTTTCCTTGCACATGAGGCTTGTATTCTCAATTGGATACGTGTTACCAATCCAATCTTAATTTTTGGGAGGTTATGAAAAATATCAATTTTTTTGAGAAAATCCAAAGGGGTTAGCCTTCGATATTACAGAAAAGGGAGGTTTCTGTCAAATAACTCGTCAAAAATTTTATTTTTCTCTTAAATAACTAGTCAAAAATTCATTTTTCTTGCACATGAGGCTTGTCTTCTGTATCGGCTACGCGTTACCTATCCGTACTTATTTTTTGGAAGGTTGTAAAAAATATCAAAATTTCTGAGAAAAATCCAAAGTGTTAGCCTTCGATATTATTGAAAAGGTAGGTTCACGGTTAATAACTCATGAAAAATTCATTTTTCTTGCACATGAGGCTTATATTCTCTATCGGCTATGTGTTACCTATCCATACATATTTTTCGAGAGGTTCTAAAAAATATCAAAAGTTTTGAGAAAAATCCAAAGGGGTTAGCCTTTGATATTACCGAAAAGGGAGCTTTCCAACAAATAACTCGTCAAAAATTCATTTTTCTTGCACATGAGACTTGTATTCTCTATTCGATATGTGTTACCAGTCCAACCTTCATTTTTGGTATGTTATAAAAAATATCAAAAATTTTAAGAAAATACAAAGGGGTTAGCCTTTGATATTACCGAAAAGGAGGTTTCCGTCAAATAACTCGTCAAAAATTCATTTTTCTGTCAAATAACTAGTCAAAAATTCATTTTTCTTGCACATAAGGCTTGTATTCTGTATCGGCTACGCGTTACCTATCCATACTTATTTTTTGGTAAGATTCTAAAAAATTTCAAAATTTTTGAGAAAAAAATCCAAAGGGGTTAGCCTTCGGTATTATTGAAAAGGGAGGTTTCCGGTTAATAACTCGTGAAAATTTTATTTTTCTTACACATGAGACCTGTATTCTCAATCGGCTACGTTTTACCATTCCAAACTTAATTTTTGGGAGGTTATGAAAAATATCAAATTTTTTGAGAAAATCCAAAGGGGTTAGCCTTCGATATTACAGAAATGGGAGGTTTCTATCAAATTACTCGTCAGAAATTTATTTCTCTGTGAAATAACTAGTCAAAAATTCATTTTTCTTACACATGAGGCTTGTATTCTGTATCGGCTACGCGTTACCTATCCATACTTATTTTTTGGAAGGTTGTAAAAAATATCAAAATTTCTGAGAAAAATCCAAAGGGGTTAGCCTTTGATATTATTGAAAAGGGAGGTTCACGGTTAAAAACTCATGAAAAAATCATTTTTCTTGCACATGAGGCTTGTATTCTCTATCGGCTACGTGTTACCTATCCATACCTATTTTCTAGGAGGTTCTAAAAAAAATATCAAATTTTTTGAGAAAAATCCAAAGAGGTTAGCCTTCGATATTACCGAAAAGGGAGCTTTCCGACACATGACTCATAAAAAATTCATTTTTCTTGCACATGAGACTTGTATTATCTATCCGCTATGCGTTACCAATCCAACCTTCATTTTTGGGATGTTATAAAAAATATCAAAATTTTTGAGAAAAAACTTGATGTTACCAAAAAGGAGGTTTCTGTCAAATAACTCGTCAAAAATTCATTTTTCTGTGAAATAACTCATCAAAAATTCATTTTTTTCACATAAGGCTTGTATTCTGTATCGCCTACGCGTAACCTATCCATACTTATTTTTTGGAGGTTCTAAGAAATATCAAAATTTTTGAGAAAAATCCAAAGGGGTTAGCCTTCGGTATTATTGAAAAGGGAGGTTTCCGGTTAATAACTCGTAAAAAAATAATTTTTCTTGCACATGATGAGGCTTGTATTCTCAATCGGCTACGTGTTACCAATCCAATCTTAATTTTTAGGAGGTTATAAAAATATCAAATTTTTTGAGAAAATCCAAAGGGGTTAGCCTTCGATATTACAGAAAAGGGAGGTTTCTGTCAAATAACTCGTCAAAAATTTATTTTTCTATGAAATAACTAGTCAAAAATTCATTTTTCTTGCACATGAGGCTTGTATTCTGTATCGGCTACCCATTACCTACCCATACTTATTTTTTGGAAGGTTGTAAAAAATATCAAAATTTTTAAGAAAAATCCAAAGGGATTAGCCTTTGATATTTTTGAAAAGGGAGGTTCCCGGTTAATAACCCGTGAAAAATTCATTTTTCTTGCACATGAGGCTTGTATTCTCGATTGGCTACGTCTTATCTAACCATACCTTTTATTGGGAGGTTCTAAAAAATATCAAATTTTTTTAGGAAAATCCAAAGGGGTTGGCCTTTGATATTACCAAAAATGGAGCTTTCCATCAAATAACTCGTTAAAAATTCATTTTTGTTGCACATGAGACTTGTGTTCTCCATCGTCTATGTGTTACCAATCCAAACTTAATTTTTTGGAGGTTATAGAAAATATCAAAATTTTTGAGAAAATCCAAAGAGTTTAGCTTTTGATATTATCGAAAAGGGAGGTTTCCATCAAATAACTCGTCAAAAATTCATTTTTCTGTCAAATAACTCGTCAAAAATTCATTTTTCTTGCACATGAGGCTTGTATTCTGTATCGGCTACGCGTTACCTATCCATACGTATTTTTTGGAAGGTTGTAAAAAATATCAAAATTTCTGAGAAAAATCCAAAGGGGTTAGCCTTCGATATTATTGAAAAGGGAGGTTCATGGTTAATAACTCATGAAAAAATCATTTTTCTTGCACATGAGGCTTGTATTCTCTATTTGCTACATGTTATATATCCATACCTATTTTTTGGGAGGTTCTAAAAAATAACAAAATTTTTGAGAAAAATCCAAAGGGTTAGCGTTCAATATTACCAAAAAAAGGAGGTTTCGATCAAATAATTCGTCAAAAATTCATTTTTCTATCAAATAACTCGTCAAAACTATATTTTTCTTGCACATGAAGCTTGTATTCTGTATCGGCTATGCGGTACCTATCCACACTTATTTTATTGGAAGGTTCTAAAAAATATCAAATTTTTTGAGAAAAATCCTAAGGGGTTAGCCTTCGGTATTATTGAAACGGGAGGTATCCAGTTAATAACTCGTGAAAAATTCATTTTTCTTGCACATGAGGCTTGTATTCTCAATCGGCTACGTGTTACCAATCCAAACTTAATTTTTGGGAGGTTATGAAAAATATCAAATTTTTTGAGAATATCCAAAGGGGTTAGCCTTCGATATTACAGAAAAGGGAGGTTTCTATCAAATAACTCGTCCAAAATTTTTTTCTGTGAAATAACTAGTCAAAAATTCATTTTTCTTGCACATGAGGCCTGTATTCTATATCGGCTACGCGTTACCTATCCGTACTTATTTTTTGGATGGTTTAAAAAATGTCAAAATTTCTGAGAAAAATCCAAAGGGGTTAGCCTTCGATATTATTAAAAAGGGAGGTTCCTTGTTAATAACTCGTGAAAAATTTATTTTTCTTGCACATGAGGCTTGTATTCTCTATCAGCTACGTGTTACCTATCCATTCCTATTTTTGGGAGGTTCTAAAAAATATCAAAGGGGTTAGCCTTCGATATTACCGAAAAGGGAGCTTTCCGACAAATAACTCATCAAAAATTCATTTTTCTTGCACATGAGACTTGTATTCTCTATCCGCTATGCGTTACCTATCCAACCTTCATTTTTAGGATGTTATAAAAAATATCAAATTTTTTGAGAAATTCAAAGGGGTTAGCCTTTGATATTACCGAAAAGGAGGTTTCCGTCAAATAACTCGTCAACAATTCATTTTTCTGTCAAATAACTCGTCAAATATTCATTTTTCTTGTACATAAGGCTTGTATTCTGTCTCGGCTACGCGTTACCTATCCATACTTATTTTTTGGTAAGATTCTAAAAAATATCAAAATTTTTGAGAAAAATCCAAAGGGGTTAGCCTTCGGTATTATTGAAAAGAGAGGTTTCCGGTTAATAACTCGTGAAAAATTTATTTTTCTTGCACGTGAGGCTTGTATTCTTAATCGGCTACGTGTTACCAATCCAAACTTAATTTTTGGGAGGTTATGAAAATATCAATTTTTTTGAGAAAATCTAAAAGGGTTAGCCTTCGATATTACAGAAAAGGGAGGTTTCTGTTAAATAAATCGTCAAAAATTTATTTTTCTGTGAAATAACTAGTCTAAAATTCATTTTTATTGCACATGAGGCTTGTATTCTGTATCGGCTACGCGTTACCTATCCATACTTATTTTTTGGAAGCTTGTAAAAAATATCAAAGTTTTTGAGAAAATCCAAAGGGGTTAGCCTTCGCTATTATTGAAAAGGGAGGTTTCCTGTTAATAACGCGTGAAAAATTCATTTTTCTTGCACATGAGGCTTGTATTCTCAATCGCCTACATTTTACCAATCCAATTTTAATTTTTGGGAGGTTATAAAAATATCAAATTTTTTAAGAAAATATAAAGTGGTTAGCCTTCGATATTACAGAAAAGGGAGGTTTCTGTCAAATAACTCGTCAAAAATTTATTTTCTATGAAATAACTACTCAAGAATTCATTTTTCTAGCACATGAGGCTTGTATTCTGTATCGGCTACGTGTTACCTATTCATACTTATTTTTTGGTAAGATTCTAAAAAATATCAAAATTTTTGAGAAAAATCCAAAGGGGTTAGCCTTCGGTATTATTGAAAAGGGAGGTTTCCGGTTAATAACTCGTGAAAAATTCATTTTTCTTGCACATGAGGCTTGTATTATCAATCGGCTACGTGTTACGAATCCAATCTTAATTTTTGGGAGGTTATGAAAAATATCAATTTTTTTGAGAAAATCCAAAGGGGTTAGCCTTCGCTATTACAAAAAAGGGAGGTTTCTGTCAAATAACTCGTCAAAAATTTATTTTTCTCTTAAATAACTAGTCAAAAATTCATTTTTCTTGCACATGAGCCTTGTCTTCTGTATCGGCTACGCGTTACCTATCCGTAGTTATTTTTTGGAAGGTTTTAAAAAATATCAAAATTTCTGAGAAAAATCCAAAGGGGTTAGCCTTCGATATTATTGAAAAGGGAGGTTCACGGTTAATAACTCGTGAAAAAATTCATTTTTCTTACACATGAGGCTTGTATTCTCTATCGGCTACGTGTTAGCTATCCATACCTATTTTTCGGGAGGTTCTAAAAAATATCAAAATTTTTGAGAAAAATCCAAAGGTGTTAGCCTTCGATATTACCGAAAAGGGAGCTTTCCAACAAATAACTCATAAAATTTCATTTTTCTTGCACATGAGACTTGTATTCTCTATCCGCTATGCGTTACCAATCCAACCTTCATTTTTGGGATGTTATAAAAAATGTCAAAGTTTTTGAGAAAATCCAAAGGGTTTAGCCTTTGATATTACCGAAAAGGAGGTTTCCATCAAATAACTCGTCAAAAGTTTATTTTTCTGTCAAATAACTCGTCAAAAATTCATTTTTCTTGCACATGAGGCTTGTATTCTGTATCGGATACACGTTACCTATCCATACTTATTTTTTGGAAGGTTGTAAAAAATATCAAAATTTTTGAGAAAAATCCAAAGGGGTTAGCCTTCGATATTATTGAAAAGGGGGGTTCCCGGTTAATAACTTGTGAAAAGTTCATTTTTCTTGCACATGAGGCTTGTATTCTCTATCGGCTACGTGTTACCTATCCATACCTATTTTTCTGGAGGTTCTAAAAAATATCAAATTTTTTTGGGAAAACCAAATGGGTTAGCCTTCGATATTACCTATAAGGGAGCTTTCTGACAAATAACTCGTCAAAAAGTCATTTTTCTTGCACATGAGACTTGTATTCTCTATCCGCTATGCCTTAGCAATCCAAACTTATTTTTTGGGAGGTTAAAAGAATATCAAAATTTTTGAGAAAATCCAAAGGAGTTAGCCTTCGATATTACCGAAAAGGGAGGTTTCTATCAAATAACTCGTCAAAAATTTATTTTTCTGTGAAATAACTCGTCAAAAATTTATTTTTCTTACACATGAGGCTTGTATTCTGTATCGGCTACGCGTTTCCTATCCATACTTATTTTTGGTAAGATTCTAAAAAATATCAAAATTTTTGAGAAAAATCCAAAGGGGTTAGCCTTCGGTATTATTGAAAAGGGAGGTTTCTGGTTAATAACTCGTGAAAAATTCATTTTTCTTGCACAAGAGGCTTGTATTCTCAATCGGCTACGTGTTACCTATCGATACCTATTTTTCGGGAGATTCTAAAAAATAACAAAAAATTTAAGAAAAATCCAAAGCGGTTAGCCTTCAATATTACCGAAAAAGGAGGTTTTGATCAAATAACTCGTCAAAAATTCATTTTTCTATCAAATAACTCGTCAAAACTACATTTTTCTTACACATGAGGCTTGTATTCTGTATCGACTACGCGTTACCTATTCACTCTTATTTATTTGAAAGGTTCTAAAAAATATCAAAATTTTTGAGAAAAAGCCAAAGGGGTTAGCCTTCGGTATTACTGAAACGAGAGGTATCCAGTTAATAACTCATGAAAAATTTATTTTTCTTGCACATGAGGCTTGTATTCTCAATCGGCTACGTGTTACAAATCCAAACTTAATTTTTTGGAGGTTATGAAAAATATCAAATTTTTTAAGAAAATCCAAAGGGGTTAGCCTTCGATATTACAGAAAAGGGAGGTTTCTGTTAAATAACTCGTCAAAAAATTATTTTTCTATGAAATATATAGTCAAAGATTCATTTTTCTTGCACATGAGGCTTGTGTTCTGTATCGGCTACGCGTTACCTACCAGTACTTGTTTTTTGGAAGGTTGTAAAAAATATCAAAAAATATCAAAATCGAAAGGGGTTAGCCTTCGATATTATTGAAAAGGGAGGTTCTCGGTTAATAACTCGTGAAAAATTTAGGTATGGCAATATAACACGTATCTGACAATAATAAGAAGCTTCACTGGCGAGAAAAATGAATTTACGACGAGTTTTGATGAAAATTGTCGTTTTTGGTAAAAAGCAAAGGCTAACCCCTTTGGATTTTTTGTGAAATTTTGATTTTTTCTAAAATGCTTCAAAATTTAGGTATGATAATATAACGTATATCTAACAAAAATAAGAAGCGTCTTGGGCAAGAAAAGTAGATTTATGGCGAGTTTTGATTCACGGGCGAGAAAAATGAATTTACGGCGACTTTTGATGAAAATTGCCGTTTTTGATAGAAAAGCAAAGGCTAACCCCTTTGGATTTTTTGTCAAAGTATGTTTCTTCTGAAATGCTTCAAACTTTAGTTATGACAATATAATGCGTAACCGACAAAGATAAGAAGCTTCACGGGCAAGAAAAATGAATTTACATCGAGTTTTGATGAAAATTGTTGTTTTTTATAGAAAAGCAAAGGTTAACCCTTTTGGATTTTTTGTGAAAGTTTTTTCTAAAATGCTTCAAAATTTAGGTATTGATAATATAACACGTAACTGGCAAAGATATGAAGCTTCACGGGTGAGAAAAATGAATTTACGACGAATTTTGATGGAAATTGCCGTTTTTGGTATAAAGCAAAGGCTAACCCCTTTGGATTTTTTGTGAAATTTTGATTTTCTCTGAAATGGCTTGAAATTTAGGTATGATAATATAACGCATAACCAACAATGATCAGAAGCTTCACGGTCGAGAAAAATGAATTTACAACGAGTTTTGATGAAAATTTCTGTCTTTAGTAAAAATCAAAGGCTAACCCCTTTGGATTTTTTGTGAAATTTTGATTTTTTTTTCTGAAATGCTTCAAAATTTAGATATGACAATATAACGCATATCTGACAAAGATAAAAAGCTTCACGGGCGAGAAAAATGAATTTACAATGAGTTTTGATGAAACTTGCCATTTTTGGGCAAAAGTAAAGGCTAACCCATTTGAATTTTTTTGTGAAATTTTAATTTTTTCCAAAATGCTTCAAAACTTAGGTATGACAATATAACGCGTAACCGACAAAAATAAGAAGCTTCACGTGCGAGAAAATGAAATTACATCGAGTTTTGATCAAAATTGTTAAAAAGTAAAGCTAACCCCTTTGGATTTTTTTGTGAAATTTTGATTTTTTTCGAAATGCTTCGAAATTTAGTTATGCCAATATAACACGTAACTGACAAAGATAAAAAGCATCACGGGCGAGAAAAATGAATTTACGACGAGTTTTGATGGAACATGCCATTTTTAAGTAAAGAGTAAAGGCTAACCCCTTTGGATTTTTTTCCGAAATTCTTCAAAATTTAGGTATGACAATATAACATGTATCTGACAAAGATAAGAAGCTTCACAGGCGAAAAAATGAATTTACGATGAGTTTTGATGAAAATTGCCATTTTTGGTAGGAAGCAAAGGCTAACCCCTGTGGATTTTTGTTGAAATTTTGATTTTTTTCCGAAATACTTCAAAATTTAGTATGTGACAAAGATAAGAAGATTCACATGCGAGAAAAATGAATTTACAGCGAGTTTTACTTCACGGGCTAAAAAAATGAATTTACTGCGAGTTTTGATGAAAATTGCCGTTTTCGGTAGAAAAGCAAAGGCTAACCCCTTTGTATTTTTTGTGAAATTTTGATTTTTTTTATATGCTTCAAAATTTAGGTATGCCAATATAACACATAAGTGACAAAGATAAGATGCATCACGAGCGAGAAAAATAAATTTACGATGAGTTTTGATGGAACTTGCCGTTTTTGGTAAAAAGTAAAGGCTAACACCTTTGGATTTTTTGTGAAATTTTTATTTCTTCCGAGATGCTTCAAAATTTAGGTATGACAATATAACAAGTATCTGACAACGATAAGAAGCTTCACCGGCAAGAAAAATGAATTTACAACGAGTTTTTATGAAAGTTACCGTTTTTGGTAAAAAACAAAGGCTAACCCCTTTAGATTTTTTATGAAATTTTAATTTTTTTCTGAAATGCTTCAAAATTTAGCTACGATAATATAATGCGTATCTGACAAAGATAAGAAGCTTCATGGGCTAGAAAAGTGAATTTACGGCGAGTTTTGATTCACGGGGGAGAAAAATGAATTTGCGACGACTTTTGATGAAAATTGCCGTTTTTGGTAGAAAAACAAATGCTAACCTCTTTGGATTTTTCGTCAAAATTTGATTTTTCTGAAATGATTTAAAATTTAGGTATGACAATATAATGTGTAACCGACAAAGATAAGAAGCTTCACGGGTAAGAAAAATGAATTTATATCGAGTTTTGATGAAAATTGCCATTTTTGGTAAAAAGCAAAGGCTAACCCCTTTGGATTTTTTGTGAAATTTTATTTTTTTTCAAAATGCTTCAAAATTTAGGTATGGTAATATAACGCATATCTGATAAAGATAAGAAGCTTCACGAGCGAGAAAAATGAATTTACGACGAGTTTTGATGAAACTTGCCATTTTGGGCAAAAGTAAAGGCTAACCCATTTGGATCTTTGTAAAATTTTGATTTTTTTTCCAAAGTGCTTCAAAACTTAGGTATGACAATATAACTCGTAACCGATGAAGATAAGAAGATTCACGGGCGAGAAAATGAAATTACATCGAGTTTTGATCAAAATTGCTGTTTTTGGTAAAATGTAAAGGCTAACCTCTTTGGATTTTTTTGTGAAATTTTGATTTTTTTCTAAAATGCTTCAAAATTTAGGTATGCCAATATAACACGTAACTGACAAAGATAAAAAGCATCACGTGCGACAAAAATGAATTTACGACGAGTTTTGATAGAACTTGCCATTTTTAGTAAAAAGTAAACGCTAACCCCTTTAGATTTTTTGTGAAATTTTGATTTTTTTCCAAAATTCTTTAAAATTTAGGTATGACAATATAACACGTATCTGACAAAGATAAGAAGCTTCACGGGCGAAAAAACTGAATTTATGACGAGTTTTGATGAAAATTGCCGTTTTTAGTAGGAAGCAAAGGCTATCCCCTTTGGATTTTTTGTGAAATTTTGATTTTTTTTTCTAAAATGCTTCAAAATTTGGGTATGACAATATAACGCGTATCTCACAAAGATAAGAAGATTCACGGGCGAGAAAAATGAATTTACGGCGAGTTTTGATTCACGGGCTAAAAAAATGAATTTACGGCGAGTTTTGATGAAAATTGTCGTTTTCGGTAGAAAAGCAAAGGCCAACCCCTTTGGATTTTTTGTGAAATTTTGATTTTTTTCTGAAATGCTTCAAAATTTAGGTATGCCAATATAACACATAAGTGACAAAGATAAGAAGCATCGCGGGCGAGAAATATGAATTTACGACGAGTTTTGATGGAACTTGCGGTTTTTGGTAAAAAGTAAAGGCTAACCCCTTTAACTTTTTTTTGAAATTTTGATTTCTTCCGAGATGCTTCAAAATTTAGGTATGACAATATAACAAGTATCTGACAAAGATAAGAAGCTTCAGCGGTGAGAAAAATGAATTTACGACGAGTTTTTATGAAAATTGCCGTTTTTGGTAAAAAAACAAAGGCTAATCCCTTTAGATTTTTTGTGAAATTTTATTTTTTTACGAAATGCTTCAAAATTTAGGTACGATAATATAACGCGTATCTCACAAAGATAAGAAGCTTCACGGGTGAGAAAAGTGAATTTATGACGAGTTTTGATTCACGGGGGAGAAAAATGAATTTATGGTGACTTTTGATGAAAATTACTGTTTTTGGTAGAAAAGCAAAGGCTAACCTCTTTGGATTTTTTGTCAAAGTTTGATTTTTCTGAAATGATTCAAAATTTAGGTATGACAATATAATGCGTAACCGACAAAGATAAGAAGCTTTACGGATAAGAAAAATGAATTTACATCGAGTTTTGATAAAAATTGTCGTTTTTGGTACAAAAGCAAAGGCTAACTCATTTGGATTTTTTGTGGATTTTTTGTTTTTTTCCAAAATGTTTCAAAATTTAGGTATTGATAATATAACACGTAACTGACTAAGATAAGAAGCTTCACGGGCGAGAAAAATGAATTTACGACGAATCTTGATGAAAATTGCCGTATTTGGTAAAATACAAAGGCTAACACCTTTGGATTTTTTGTGAAATTTTGATTTTCTCCGAAATGTTTCAAAATTTAGGTGACAATATAACGCATAACCTACAATGATAAGAAGCTTCACGGGCGAGAAAAATGAATTTACAACGAGTTTTGATGAAAATTACCGTCTTTGGTAAAAAACAAAGACTAACCCCTTTGGATTTGTTGTGAAATTTTGATTTTTTTTTCGAAATACTTCAAAATTTAGGTATGACAATATAACGCGTATCTCACAAAGATAAGAAGCCTCACGGGCGAGAAAACTGAATTTACGGCGGGTTTTGATGAAGATTGCTGTTTTTGGTAAAAAGCAAAGGCTAATCACTTTGGATTTTTGTGAAATTTTTATTTTTTTCGAAATGCTTCAAAATTTAGGTATGACAATAAAACACGTAACTGACAAAGATAAGAAGTTTCACGAGCGAGAAAAATGAATTTAAAGTGAGTTTTATTGAAAATTGCCGTTTTGTAGTAAAAGTAAAAGATGAGCTCTTTTTTGTGAAATTTTGATTTTTTTCCCGAAATGCTTCAAAATTAAATATGACAATATAACACGTAACTGACAAAGATAAGAAGCTTCAGAGGCGAGAAAAATGAATTTACGACGAGTTTTAATGAAAATTGCCATTTTGATAAAAAGCAAAGGATATCCCCTTTGGAATTTTTGTGAAATTTTGATTTTCTCATAAATGTTTCAAAATTTAGGTATGACAATATAATACCTAACTGACAAATATAAGAAGCTTCACGAGCGAGAAAAATGAATATACGTCGAGTTTTAATAAAGATTGCCGTTTTTGGTAAAAAGTAAAGGCTAACCACTTTGGATTTTTAGGAAAATTTGATGTTTTCCAGAATGCTTCAAAATTTAAGTATGACAATATAACACGTAACTGACAAATATAAGAAGCTTCACAAGCGAGAAAAATGAATTTACGACTAGTTTTAATGAAAAATTGCCGTTTTTGGTAAGAAGCAAAGGCTAACCCCTTTGGATTTTTTTAAAAAAAAAACAGCAACTTCCATTTTTATTATTACTTCCTAGCAAGACTGGTGCTGATGGGTCAAGTCAAAACTGCTTCTCTTTGCTTATTAGTTATTACACACAGGCAAAGACAAGTACACGAAAACAAGAATCATGAACTTCGCAACAAGTCTGTGGTATGTGAGACTTCATTCCAATTTCAAATGTATTGAATACAAATGTCTGAATCACTGTGGAACAATACTGTCTGTTGTGGATGCATTTGTGGGCCGCCAATATAGCCGGCGTGGGGCCCACAAAGCCCACAACTAGGTCGGCCAGGCCCTGCAGCCGCACCAGGAAGATTAGAAGAATTAATTAGATAATGTTTAGGAATAAAAGGGAGTTATAGATTGAATCAGTTTAGATAGAAAGAAATAGACTAAAAAAAGGGAAGAAAAGAATCCTAGTCAGTTTGGGGGATTATCCCCAAACAGACTAGGCTGCGGCCAAAGGGGGGGTCCTGTCCCCCCTTTATAAGCAGCCCCCCTCCCTCATGTTTTGAGCATCCAGGAAAAAATAAGAATCCCCGTTGAGGGCTGTTCTTCTCCTTGGATCACGGTGGCTTCAAACCCTAACCCTAGCCGCCGTGACCAGCTACTTTGTCCCACATGTTACGTACTGCGCAGCTGCCCCCACGCCTCCTCGCTGCTGGTTTCTCCCCTGCGCAGCCCTAAGCGCAGCCAAGGGGTCTCCCCCCTCCCTGTTTCCCAGCATTTGGTATCAGAGACTCCGGGGCAGCGCCCATGTCCGGCCCCGTGGACGATTCTGGGACTTTCACCCTCCAAGATCTCGGCAACATGATGAGCAAGATGATGGGATAGATAGACACCATCAACAAGCGCTTGGACCGCCACGATATGCGCCTTGCGCGCTTTGAGAAGGCACCGGAGCGGGAGCTCTCCGGTGGCGAGGACTTGCAACAAAACTCACCGCAGGGCAGCAACCTTCCCCGCAGCTGCGGCAGCGGCAAGGGCGGCGGCGGTGGCAGCAGCGGCCATGGCGGCAACAACGACCACTACAATACCAGGCGCCCACCGGGACGCCCGACCTTCGACGACAGCGGGCTACGTCGTCACAAGGTCAATTTCCCCAAGTTCGACGGGGAAACAGATCCGCTGCCCTGGCTCACCAAGTGTGAGACATACTTCCGAGGGACACGTACGATGCCAGAAGAAAAGGTGTGGCTCGCGTCTCTCCACCTGGAGGGTGTCGCGACCGAGTGGTACACTGCTCTAGAACGTGACTGTGGCATCGTGTCCTGGGAGCGGTTCGCGGACTTCGTCAACATGCGCTTCGGGCCTCCGCTCCGCTCCAACGACCTGGCGGAAATTAAAGATCTCTGTCGTACTGGCACGGTTGAGGAATATCAGCGTCAATTCCTGGTCCTTCTTTGTTGTTGCGAGGACCTCAGCCAGCGCCAGCAGATCAACCTCTTCACAGCTGGCCTCGGCGAGCCACTTAGAACGGATGTGGAGTTGCAGTTTCCCACTAATCTACAAACCGCCATGAGTCTAGCCAGAGCCTTTGAACGTCGACTTGCGGCAATAACAGATAGCGGAATACAGAAGGGCGCCGCCTCTCAACGCTCCACGCGCTCTTCTATTGTGTCTCGCGCCTCTACTACGGCCTCAAGTGGCAGTTTTACAGCACCCGCCCCGACATCATCAACAACGGCATCTTCTCGCCCGCGCTTCAAACGCCTTACACCCGATGAGATGGCTGCTAAGCGGGCAAGCGGCGAGTGCTATCACTGCCCTGAGCGGTACACACCGGACCATAAGTGTGCCGGCAAAGGAATCTTCCTTCTGGAGCTTGACGACGATGATGACGTTGACGCGACCGTAGCTGATATGGGCATCTCCTTACACGCCCTGACCGGCATCAACTTCGCCAACACAATGAAGCTCCAGGTCTACGTCCACGGCAACCTACTGACAGCATTGGTCGACACAGGGTCCACTCACACCTTCATCAGGGAACCACTCATCAAGGAGCTCGGCCTGATGATGTTGCCACGATCAGGCGTCGGCGTCCGAGTCGCCAACGGCGACTCTATCTCCTGTACAGGCATCTGTCCACGTGTACCCTTGATGATTGCAGGGGATCGCTTCGACGTCACATGCTATGCACTCCCACTGGACGGCTTCGACTTTGTTCTAGGAGTCCAGTGGCTGTGATCTTTGGGACCCATTCTCTGGAACCTTGAGGACCTCACGATGAAATTGTGGCGCGGGGACCGTGAGGTGATCTGGACGGGGCTGCGAAGTTCAGCTCCGGTATGTGCCTCTCTAGCACCACCTACTGATATGATGGGTGCCCTCCTGGATGGCTTCCAGGACCTCTTCGACGAGCCACGCGGGCTTCCTCCTGCACGACGCCACGACCACCAAATCAGACTCCTGCCGGGCACAACTCCAGTAGCTGTCCGGCCGTACCGCTACCCCCAGCTTCTTAAAGACGAGATTGAGAAGCAATGCGCCGAGATGCTTCGCCAAGGCATCATCCGAGAATGCACATCTGCATTTTCCTCGCCAGTACTGTTGGTCCGAAAAGCCGACGGCACGTGGCGCTTCTGCATCGACTACCGCGAGCTCAACGCCAGAACTTTGAAAGACAAGTTCCCGATCCCGGTGGTTGACGAGCTACTGGAAGAGCTTCGCGACGCAAGGTTCTTCACCAAGCTTGACCTCCGCAGCGGCTACTTTCAAGTGCGCATGCACTCGGACGACATTGAAAAGACAGCATTCCGAACTCATCGAGGCCACTATGAGTTCTTGGTGATGCCATTCGGCCTCACCAATGCACCGTCCACGTTCCAGTCGTTGATGAATGACGTCCTCGACCCCTACATCAGAAAATTTGTGCTTGTCTTCTTTGATGACATATTGGTGTATAGCAGGTCCTGGGTCGAACACCTTCAGCACGTCAAGCAGGTGTTCCAGACACTACGAACAAACAAGTTGTTCCTGAAGAAATCTAAGTGCTTCTTCAGCCAGGAGACTGTGTCCTACTTAGGACACATCATATCCGCTCACGGCGTGGCAATGGATCCGACCAAGGTGGAGGCCGTGGAACGTTGGCCTACACCTCGGTCCTTACGAGCCTTGCGAGGTTTCTTCGGACTCACTGGCTACTACCGCAAGTTCATTGCGGGGTATGGTGCGGTGGCCGCACCCCTCACCGCCCTCCTAAAGCGGGAAGCATTCCGCTGGACTGATGATGCGCAAGACGCTTTCTCCCAACTCAAGCAGGCGTTGATGACAGCGCCTCTACTTCAAATGCCGGACTTCGACAAGCGCTTCATCGTCGACTGCGACGCGTCCGGCGCCGGCTTTGGGGCGGTTCTACACCAGGGCGACGGCGCCATAGCATTCTTCAGCCGCGCTGTAACGACTCACCATCATAAGCTACCGGCACACGAGCGTGAGCTAATCGGTCTTGTGAAGGCCGTACGTCATTGGCGGCCTTACTTGTGGGGCCGTCCCTTCACTGTTCGGACTGATCACTTCAGCCTGAAATATATCCTGGATCAGCGACTCACGACGATTCCCCAACATGCTTGGGTGAGCAAACTTTTTGGTTATGATCTGCAGGTTGAGTACCGACCGGGGCGCTTGAATGGGGCAGCTGACGCCCTGTCCCGCCGCGACGAGGAAGACATAGCTATTCACGCCATATCCGCGCCAGTCTTTCCACTCTTCGACTCGCTCCGCGCGGAGATCGCTACAGACCAGCAGGCGCAACAGCTATGTGCCCAACTCCGGGAGGGAGTCGCACCTGCTGACTGGGCCGAACGCGACGGCCTTCTACTTCACAAGGGGAAGCTCTTCGTTCCCGACAAGTCCTCCTTGTGGCCCTCTCTCCTAGCTGAGGCGCATGATGGGGGCCACGAAGGCATCCAGAAGACAGTGCATCGGCTACGCCTCTCCTTTTACAACCCGTCCTTGCTACGGCGGGTGCGTGAGTATGTCCGCGGGTGTGCTATGTGCCAACGCAACAAGACTGATCATCTTCATCCAGTCGGCCTGCTACAACCGCTGCCTATACCGTCGGAAGTCTAGAGTGATATCTCCATGGACTTCATTGAAGGTTTTCCGAAAGTTGGTGGGAAATCAGTGATCTTGACAGTGGTAGATCGCTTCTCCAAGTATGCCCACTTCATTCCCCCTAAGCCACCCTTACAGTGCTGCATCAGTGGCGCGGGCATTCTTCAACGACATTGTACGACTACACGGTTTTCCCTGCTCCATCGTCAGTGATCGTGATACCGTCTTCACCAGCCTCTTCTGGTCAGATTTGTTCCGGCTAGCCGGTGGCCAACTTCAGCTCAGCTCGGCCTTCCACCCGCAGTCTGACGGCCAATCTGAGGTCGTCAACAAGATCATCACTGTGTACCTTCGCTGCTTGGCTGGTGACCGACCAAAGACTTGGTTGCAGTGGCTTCCTTGGGCTGAGTATTGCTACAACACTTCCTACCAGACGGCCCTCAAATGCTCGCCCTTCAGAGTGGTCTATGGCAGGGACCCTCCGGCTCTTGTTGGTTACCAACCGGGCGTATCTAGAGTAGCAGCAGTGGATAAACAGCTAAAGGATAGAGATGAATTCTTAGCTGAAATCAAAAACAGGCTGGTACAAGCACAAGTCACCATGAAAAGCTATGAAGATAAGTTCCGCCGAGAGGTGGAATTTCAGATCGGTGATTGGGTTTGGCTGCGGCTTCATCAGAGGACAGCTGTGGGAGTAATGACGACGCCTTCTTCAAAGATTGGACCAAAATATTTTGGACCATATCAGATCATTCAACGCATTGGGACTGTATCATATAAACTTCAGCTGCCTCCTCAAGCAAAGATACATGATGTCTTCCATGTGTCCCTGTTAAAGAAATTTGAAGGTCCTACTCCCATACAGGTGGTGCCTTTACCACCACTTCTGCATGGACGTGTTATACCTACACCTGAAAAAGTACAAAGGGCGCGTTTGAACAGAGGTGTCTATGAGCTACTCGTCAAATGGGCAGGACATTCTGAAGCTGATTCATCATGGGAGCAACTAGAAGATTTCAGGATGAAGCACCCCTCCTTTAAGCTCGAGGACGAGCTCTTTGTCGGAAAGGGGGGAAATGTTGTGGATGCATTTGTGGGCCGCCAATATGGTCGGCGTGGGGCCCACAAAGCCCACAACTAGGCCGGCCAGGCCCTGCAGCCGCACCAGGAAGATATTTAGAAGAATTAATTAGATAATGTTTAGGAATAAAAGGGAGTTATAGATTGAATCAATTTAGATAGAAAGAAATAGACTAAAAAAAGGGAAGAAAAGAATCCTAGTCAGTTTGGGGGATTATCCCCAAACAGACTAGGAGTAGGCTGCGGCCAAAGGGGGGGTCCTGTCCCCCCTTTATAAGCAGCCCCCCTCCCTCATGTTTTGAGCATCCAGGAAAAAATAAGAATCCCCGTTGAGGGCTGTTCTTCTCCTTGGATCACGGTGGCTTCGAACCCTAACCCTAGCCACCGTGACCAGCTACTTTGTCCCCCACGTTACGTACTGCGCAGCTGCCCCCACGCCTCCTCGCTGCTGGTTTCTCCCCTGCGCAGCCCTAAGCGCAGCCAAGGGGTCTCCCCCCTCCCTGTTTCCCAGCACTGTCACATGCAGAATTTACACTAGAAGGCTTCCTCTCTTCTCTGTACAGAAGATTGTTTCCGACATTGGTTGGATTTGATGGCTCAGGGTTCAGACTAACCACCCACTCTTGTGATATTTCATAAGAGTATTAAACATGAAAACCTCAACTAAAACAACTATCACAGCCCTCTTATTGTTGGGAGTAACAGAAAACTTTGTGGATCCAGATACTAGTTACAATGCAGCAGGGACAGAGACTTAAATGACAATTTTTATTGCACGTCAGAAGCACAAACATCATCAATATTGTTCATAGTGCCACAAGCAGCTTCTTTACATAGCCAATAACCTTTTGCACATCAACTGTCCATGCAACCGAAATAGGTTTGTAGCCTGACCATGGATTCTCTGAATTCCACCTGCACCATAGTGGAAACTAGCAATCAGTGACGGTTTTGAATATGATGCAATATACCAGTCTTCTAGTTTAGATATTGATTGGGCAAGACTTCAAGCACAAAAGGGTTTGTGAGATTCAAGCCATACTAATCTATATGTAAGATTGTCAAGCCTTCAAATATCAAGCATGTTTTTGAGTTGATGTGAATTAGTCAGAAAAAGTAGAGTGACATACTTTTTCAATCCCTGATCCATCAATGTGTGACCGGTGCAAATGCCCTGGGTCTCGACCCTCACGACACCGTTCTTGAACATGAAGTACTCAGGATGTACTAGGGCAGCGAAGCTCACGGGATCATGAAGGAAAATTCCTGAAGGTATTGCAATTTTAAGAATTGACACTTTTTTTTCAAATTTAATGGCAGCTTGACAACAACATAGGAGAAAGAAAAGAATATTTTTTTCATACATACCATGGAAGCCGTCAGATTTGGCATGCCAATCTCTGTAGAATTGACAAATATCAGATAAGAACTGAGTGTGCTTCCCTTTTGAGTGTTTTAGCTCCAAGAGATCCTCATCTGCAAAGACATATGGATGAAGTAATCATTAACCCCTGAATTCGAACTGTACAGGTAGGATCAAAATGAACAAACCTGTGAAGCAGACTTGTGTTGTTATATTTATGCCAACCACAACGATATCTGCTCCTGAGGTAAACACTATATCAGCTGCCTCAGGATCTCCATAGATCTGCAGAGTTATGCACTTATGGTTCAATAATGGTAATGCCATCATGCGTGTTCATCTATAAATACATTAATTTCACTTATATTTATTACATTTGCTTCTGCTGCAGGGTTGACGTTTCCAGCTGCAAAGAAAGCACCACCCAGAACAACTATTTTCCTCACGTTACTTGCAAAAGAAGAGTCACTTTTGATGGCCTAAACAAAACCAAACACAGTGTTACAGCATAGAAAGCATGATAATGTGCAATCCTGCGAGTGTAAGCATACCAATGCTACGTTTGTCAGGGGCCCCAACGCAAGTACAGTGACCTCTCCAGGAAACTGAGAAACCTGATTGACCAGGAACTCGGCGGCACATTCCTCAACCTTTTTAGCACTGGGTGCAGGGAGAAACAGATTCCCGATGCCATCAGACCCATGAACAAAGTCAGCAACACGAGGTTTTCCTCCCTAAAATACAAGAGACAAATCATTCAACCGGTCCAAATAGGTTCAACTCAAAAATGTGAAGTCCGTGCTAAATCCGCCGAATATCAGCAAATATGCACTGTAGCATGCACTATACTCAGAAAAAAAACAGTTAAATTAAGCACTACCTTCCATTAGCATACAAAAGATCGCACCCTGTATTGCTTCTAAAAACATTAGATGCACAACTTTGAGTTGTGGTAGGACTTTAAGCTTAACCAAACACTTGAGAACGTAAATCAATAAATTAACTAATTAAGACAGAACTACGAGTCATTTTAAATTGTTAATACGAAACACACATAAACATCTGCAAAAAATTGTTCTGAAGATTCTTTGATTTGATCTACAAACTGACATGATGGCAAACTACTATACCTTGAGTGATTCAGGGCTGCCCTCTGCTACTGGAACTTCAGGATGTCCTGCTCTCTCACACTGTCCTTTTAAGACTCAAACACTTTTATCGAAACAGTGGAAGAAAATAAAGAAAGATCTCTATAAATTTAAACGCTTACAAGCAATAGTGCATTGCGAGTTGCACCCTCCGTACTGATATTGCCAAAAATAGTAGTGAGCCCAATGATTTCGACACTTGGTTCTCCAAAGGCCATTAGGATTGTCATACTATCATCTAGAAACAGGAATGTGGAGAGCATACAGTGAGAATTGGACTTAACTAATTATGGACGTCCTTTTCAAAAAAAGAAACTTCCAAAGTGTTACAGGTGAGATATGAGAATATAAGTCAACATTGTACGTTGTTACTGCTAACCGTTGGGGGTAGATGTGGCATTTGCGAATA